>SJYQ01005045.1:308444-326053 GCA_006410935.1 Redunca redunca
ACATGGAAACAACCTAGATGTCCATCAGCAGATGAATGGATAAGAAAGCTGTGGTACATATACACAATGGAATATTACTCAGCCATTAAAAAGAATACATTTGAATCAGTTCTAAGGAGATGGATGGAACTGGAGCTGATTATACAGAGTGAAGTAAGCCAGAAAGAAAAACACCAATACAGTATACTAACGCATATATATGGAATTTAGAAAGATGGGGATGATGACCCTGTATGCGAGACAACAAAAGAGACTCAGATCTATAGAGTGAACTTTTGGACTCTGGGGGAGAGAGAGAGGGAGAGGGTGGGATGAGATGGGAGAATGGCAATGAAACATGTATACTATCATGTAAGAAATGAATCACCAGTCTATGTCCGATGCAGGATGCAGGATGCTTGGGGCTGGTGCATTGAGAGGACTCAGAGGATGGTATGGGGTGGGAGGTGGGAGGGGATTCATGTTTGGGAACGCATGTACACTCGTGGTGAATTCATGTCAATGTTTGGCAAAACCAATACAGTATTGTAAAGTAAACTAAAGTTAAAATAAAAATTAAAAAAAATAAATAAAATAAATAAAAAAAACAAACAAAAAAAGTGGAAGTAGCCATAGTCTAACAAAATGGTTCTCATGTATTTCAATTTTAAACTTTTTATTTTTTAATTGAAGGATCATTGCTTTACAGAATTGTGTTGGTTTCTGCCAAACATCAACATGAATCAGCCATAGGTCCGTCTGAGCCACCAGGGAAGCCCAACATACGTATGTCCCTTCCCTCTTGATGAATAACTGTTTCTTTCAAGTGTATATGGAACATTCAGCAAGATAAACAGTATTCTTGGCCATAAAACAAACTTTTCCAAATTTAGAAAGATAGAGATTAATGTCTTTAGCTCATAATAGAATTAAACTAGAAATCAATAAAATAGATATATCTGGAAAATTCCCAAATATTTGGAAATTAAACCTGCAATATTCTTATATATTCACTGTAACCAAGTTCTATTACTTTCTTAAATATGATGCAATCTCTAAAATATGATGATCCCCTTATGGTACAAATAAGTCATTATTGGCATATGCAATTTTTTTTTGTTGTTATTTTACAGACTTAAATGCACCACTTCTCAAAATGACACTTGGCAGAATTATAAACTTCAATCTGAAACTGAAATTTGAGAACTTTTCCAACACCATCCCCCATATACCTATGTCCTCACCTAGTCATTCTTTCAAACATGACTCAAACATCCCCTAGAGAAGGAAATGGCAACCCACTCCAATATTCTTGGCTGGAGAATCCCATGAACAGAGGAGCCTGGCAGGCTACAGTCCATGGGGTCACAAGAGTCGGAAATGATTTAGTGACAACTTCTTTGACAGTTGTCTATACATGCCCACTCCTCATCATTCTCCTAAATTAGATTTTCCTTCTTGTATGTTCCCATGGCACTCTTCACTTACCTTGCTGACACATCTGGTGCCCTCTGCCTGGTGACTTCCACTTGTCCTTCAAACTTCAGCTCCAGACTCTATAAAGACATGCTGGGAGCCAGCACGGAAGATCCCACCCATGGCAAAGGTCATGAGGAAGAGACCTGACGGGCAAAGGCGAGATCAGGCCTCAAGGGACCCCCCTGAACCCTCTCGAGTATCTACCCAAAACCAGAATCTGTCTGTTTTACTATATCATGCCTCTCACCAACACCTCTAACGTTAATGGGGGGGCTATCACCGACCACCTTTCTCTAAAGCTTGTGAACAATGTCCTTTGATTTAACCACATTAGACCTTGAGTTAATAAATTCCTCCCATGCTATAGTCCACACTTCACCTTTACCCTATAGGAATGCAACCTTATCTAGTGCTTTCGGAGGGTGGTGCCTGACTTTAGAAAAATCACCTTTGGAGAAAATGAGTTTTCTGGCTAATCATTATCAGAAAGGGTCATAAGATGTTAGCAGGGCCCCTGGCCAGAAGATGATGTAAATCACCCAAGATCTTTGTATATCGGAAGGAATGCAGGGAGAACACCTGGTCCTGATAAGGGCAGGACTGCTGACCCTGCATGACTATGCGTCTTCCATTATTTTCAATGTACAACTCACAGTATATAAGCTTCCCTGGAAAATAAAGTTTGGGCCTCACTTACTGAATCTTGGTCTCCCCATGTCTGTCTTTCTTTCTTTATCTTCTTTTCAGGCTGACTCCCTGGGGCGTAGAGGCCCTCTGAGTTCACTTTCCTGCCTGGGCTTCTAAGACCCATTCGAAAGGGAGCCCAAGGCGGGGCACCCTCCGCTATTCAAGCAGGCGCCTGTGGCCTACATGAACAGAGCAAGTCTCTTGTCTGAGATTTTATTGGCTTTCTGTGTAAACCAAGGAATATCAGCCTCTTTCTCTCCTCTGTTTTCTTGACTGTGACATTCCCTCTTTATCTCCCTCTACATCTCTAAATAATTTCTCACAGACGCTGACGGTATCCCCCTGAGGATACCCTGGATCCAACCAGGGCTGGACCCGGGTAAAAACGTTCCACCCCTTCTCCCCTACTTACCTTTACTGGATTAGACACTTCTCTTACATAAACCAAAAACACTCAATGATTAGTGTAACGTTTTTCAAGAGCATTGCTATTGACATTGTTGACTTAATAACTCTTGTGCAGGGCTGTTCTCTTCATCATAGGATATTTAGTAGTATCTTTATTTTAGTACCAGATGCCAGCAGCATACACATGCCAAATCTGACAATCAAAGATGTCTGCAGATATTACCAACTGTCCTCTGAGAAGCAAAATATTCCCTATTTGAGAACCACTGATTAAGTGCTACTAATCATACTGATCGTGGTTAGTCTGTTTGTCTCTTTATTAGTCTACTATCCTAGACTATTGCCAACTCAAAGGGAGAAACTATATATTTTCTTGCTGAAGCCCAGTTTCTAGCATAGAACCTGGAGCCTAACAAATACTTATAAATATTTGCTGAATAAAATAAGTGAAATTCTATTGGTTTGGAGATTACTTTGTTCATAGATCTATTTAGCACATTGTTTTTCCTCTCTTTTCTGAATTGGGATCTCCTATGCAGATGATACCACCCTTATGGCAGAAAGTGAAGAGGAACTCAAAAGCCTCTTGATGAAAGAGGAGAGTGAAAAAGTTGGCTTAAAGCTCAACATTCAGAAAATGAAAATCATGGCATCTGGTACCATCACTTCATGGGAAATAGATGGGGAAACAGTGGAAACAGTGTCAGACTTTATTTTTCTGGGCTCCCAAATCACTGCAGATAGTGACTGCAGCCATGAAATTAAAAGAAGCTTACTCCTTAGAAGAAAAGTTATGACCAACCTAGATAGCATATTCAAAAGCAGAGACATTACTTTGCCAACAAAAGCCCATCTTGTCAAGGCTATGGTTTTTCCTGTGGTCATGTATGGATGTGAGAGTTGGACTGTGAAGAAAGCAGAGTGACGAAGAATTGATGCTTTTGAACTGTGGTGTTCGAGAAGACTCTTGAGAGTCCCTTGGACTGCAAGGAGATACAACCAGTCCATTTTGAAGGAGATCAGCCCTGGGATTTCTTTGGAAGGAATGATGCTAACGCTGAAACTCCAGTACTTTGGCCACCTCATGTGGAGTTGACTCATTGGAAAAGACTCTGATGCTGGGAGGGATTGGGAGCAAGAGGAAAAGGGGATGACAGAGGGCGAGATGGCTGGATGGTATCACCGACTCAATGGACATGAGTTTGAGTGAATTCTGGGAGATGGTGATGGACAGGGAGGCCTAGCGTGCTGCAATTCATGGGGTCGCAAAGAGTCAGACACAACTGAGTGACTGAATTGAACTGAACTGAGGACAAAGAACCTTACTTATTCACTTTTGAATTCGCTAATGTACTAAAACCATTGTAATGCACTAAAATGCATTGATCATTGTTTTATGATCGCATCAATCAATAAAAGAATTTCTCATGTAGAATAAAAATGTACTAAAACTGACAGATTATAATCCAGGCTTTCAAGAGGCACAGGGAGAAAGAAGAGGTGCATTTTAAAAATACATATATGTAAAATGAAGTAAATGGGAGTATAATACTCTGTATATAACTATAGACAGCTATCTGCAAACTCTTCATAATTTATTTTAATCAATTTATTTCTTATTTAATAAACTAAACATGACATAACATGGTTGAAAATGATGGAACTTCAACTATAAAATGCTAGAAGAATAGAGGAAGACATGGTCTACCTATTTTAAGATCTATATTAAAATGCACATAATCAAGAGGGAAGACACTAGTTGACTTATGAGCCTATAAAGGGAAAGTGAAATAAAGTGAAAGTCACTTAGTCATGTCCGACTCTTTGCAACCCCTGCCAGACTCCTCTGTCCATGGAATTCTCCAGGCCAGAATACTGGAGTGGGTAGCCGTTCCCTTCTCCAGGGGATCTTCCCAATCCAGGGATCAAACCTAGGTCTCCCACATTGCAGGCAGATTCTTTACCATCTGAGCCACTAAGGAAGCTATGAGCCTATGGAGTGTTGTTTTTAATAATTGTCAAGGTAATTGTTATTTCCAGATCATTTTCTAGCATATAAGATGCTAGTCATGCATAGAATTAGAATTATTATTAGACAGAAAATATTTAGCTGTCTTTTATCTCTCAATTTTTACCAGGAATTATGCTCCATTAAAATTAATCAGCTTAAAAAAACTAATCTATTACAGGACTGACTTTTACTATATAATTTATTACCTAATATTTCAGAAATTATTATCATGGGTAGTTATGGATGGCAACCAAACTTACTGTGGTGATTATTTCATAATGTATAAAAATAATGAATCATTATTCTGTATACCTGAAACTAATATATCATTGTGTGTTAAGTATAACTTGATTAAAAATTATTACAAAAGCAGCACATGGACATTATAGAAAAGTATAATTAAATCAATCCTTCACCACCAGAGACCATCACTACTACTTATCTTAATGTCTATATTTCCAGACACACACACACAATATACACACCTTTGTAGTGTCACATCAATATAAAATTGTATCTTTGTCAAACTATTTTTTCAATAATCTTTACTTTCTATTTCAGTACCTTTTGTCTCTTTCCCCATTTGATTAAAAATATGCTAATTGAGTCCATTTCTCAATATTTTAAATAAGGAAAATTATAATGTTTTTGTATCGATCTAAAACCTCAACTAATTTCCTAAAACATAACTCAGAGTAAAATATCTATATATATGTATATGTATATGTATATATGTAGCAAGCTGTCATGTTAAGATATAAAATGAATAGTTTTCATTAAATGACTAATGTGGTTACTTCGAACAGTTTCATTGTATGCAGCAACATGCTGTATTAGTTTGGCTTCTCCAGAGCAGCAGAGCCAATTGCAGATATAGATATAGCTATATAGATTTATGATATCCAATTGATGTAATATACCATATATAATTTATTATAAGGGATTGGCTCACGTGATTATGGAGAATGAGAAGTTCCAAGATCTGCAGTTGAACCCAGAAATCTGGTGAAGACACAGGAAAGCCAATGGTGTAGTTCCTATCCAAGTCCAAGACTAAAGGCAGGAGAAGATCAATATTCTAGCTAGAAGATAGGCAGAGAGAGAAAATTCTCCTTTATTCAGCCTTTTGTTCTATTCAAGCCTTCAATGAAATGGATGAGGCTCACTTACATTAGAAAGGGGCCTCTATTTAACTTAGTCTATCTATTCAAATCTTAATCTCATCCAGAAACTCCCTCAAAGGTACATCCAGAATCATGTTTAACCAAATATCTGAGCAACCCTTTCAGTCAAGTTGACACATAAAATTAACCATCACACATGCCCTTTAGTGATTCTAGCTGCACCTTTCAAAACATTAATACTTAACAATTCTATCTGGATATAACCCTGATAGAATTCCCCTCCCACATGTATATTGTTTTGTTTAAAATGTAGTATTGAGTTTGTGAGACATAAATACAATTTTTTATGTATAAATCAGCTGACAAGTATATTGCGAAGACATCTATACTCTGAAGTTTGGATATCAAAGTCCAAGAGGTATTTCACCAGGGAAATGTTAAAGTATGCTAAATACCACCCTAAAAATATGTAAACATATACACTAGTATACATTTTAAAGAATATTTATGGCAACAAAAATACTGTAAACACCTTAAACTCCACTTATAATAGTATGAATGAGTTCTGAAATATGCATACAATGGAACAATGTTACTAAGAAAATTATATAGCCAAATGGTATAGTAAGGATGATCTTGCAAACACAATATTGAACAAAAGAAGAAAGATAAAAATAAGTTCAAAAGTATGAGTCTTATTATTCATATTCAGTTCAAAGCAGGCTAGATCACACCATTGTTTATAGATGCACATATAGGTTGTAAAAGCATAAAATAAAACAAAGGTATGATTATCACAAAGCCAGAATAGTGTATACTTCCAGGGTGCAGGATAGAATAATAATTAGGGAGAAGCCATGAACAAAGTGGGTGTTCTTGGATGCTGCCAAAGTTCTATTTTTTGACTTGGGTTATAACAGTTCTTTTTTAAGTATTCATTTGACAGTACATATATATTTTATGAACTTTTCCATAAGTATATATATTTCATAATAAGAAAAGAGTAAGGGATGACTGGGAAAAGACAGGCATTTTACAGGACATACAATTGCAGGATACTGCTGGCAGGCACCAACCTCTGCCTTTTGTATCTGACCATGTGTCAATACATGTATAACTGAACTGCAGAAGATAAAATAAGGACAACGAAAATAAGCAAAGACAAAAGCATTTGCAAAGGAACTTGCACTTAGAAAATGCCAAAAACAACACTAAATGGAAAAAAAAAAACTTCTATATAAATAAAAGGCTTAAAAAACAGTCTAGAGGATACAAGAAAATGATATCTCATGGAGACATAATCAACATTCATAAAATATAAGAATACTGCATTTAATAAATACTGCAATTGTCAAGAAATGAGTATACCAATGAAATTCAAAATAAGTCATTTCAATAATTGAAAGAAATCATATCTTACACAGAAAGCAGTAAGTAAGTAAATACACAATACAATAAATTATTATATGTGCTTAAACTATGGTATTGACAGAAAAAAACACCATATAATACCTAGCCAAAATATTAAGCCTCTAAAGAAAGTGTACAATCATTTTATGACTGTTTAAAATTCAGTTAAAATAATTTCTCGATGTTTAAAATAAATGTTAAAATAATGTTTCTCAACGTTTAAAATAAATGTTAAAATAATGTTTCTCGATGCTTTCACCAGGCTCTGGTACATAAGGCAAAAGTTCAGAAGCATTCTCCTGTGACATTTGATTTCCCATAGAGTGCTGCCCTCTGCCGGGAGAGTTGTGTCACACCTGGTCCCACTTTTCTGTGCTGCTCAATTTTTGTAAAAATTTCCCACTTTTGTTTTTGTGAATGAAATGTATTTATCTTCCTCCGAAAATGCTTCATTTGAAATTAAAGCAGTTGTAAATAAGGTAAAGATGGCTATGACATGTTATCAATTAAACTAAGAAAAAAATTTTATTTTTGCATTTACAAAGGAAATCATAAAATGGAAAAAATATGTATTATTGATTGCATTATTCAGTATAAGAATAACTAAAATCTGAAATATTTTAAAGTAATTTTAAAAGCAGGTATTTGAAGCAAGTTATATGAGCAATTAAAATCATCTTAAAATTTTTCTATTTTACAGTGGAGTATATTTAACAATGTTGTGTTAGTATCAGATGTACAGCAAAGTGATTCAGTTATACATATACATATATCTATTCTTTTCATATTCTTTTTCCATTTAGGTTATTACAGAATCCTGAGAAGAGTTCCCGCACCATACAGTAGGATCTTGTTGGCTATCTAGTTTAAATATAGCAGTGTATACGTGTCAATCCCAAATACCCAATCTACCCCTCCCCCTTCATTCTTCCTCCCTGGCAACCATAAATTCATTCTCTAAGTCTATGAGTCTGTTTCTGTTTTGAAAATAAGCTCATATGTATCATATTTTTATAGACTCTGCATATAAGTGATATCATACAATATTTGTCTGACTTACTTCACTTAGTAAGTATGATAATATCCAGGTCCATTCCTGTTACTGCAAATGGCATTATTTCAATATTTTTATTAACTAACAGTCTACTGCATATTTGTGCCAAATCTTATTTATCCATTTGTCTGTTGATGGACATTTAGATTGCTTCCATGTCTTGGCTATTGTAAACAGTGCTGCAGTGAACATTGGAAAGCAAGTAGCCTCTCAAACCATGTTTTTCTCCAAATATATGCCCTGGAATGGGATTGCTGGATCATATGATGGCTTTTTTTAGTTTCTTAAGGAAACTTCACACTGTTCTCCCCAGTGGCTGCACCAGTTTACCTTCCAACCAACAGTGTAGAAGGATTCCCTTTTTTCCACACCCTTTCCAGGATTTCTTGATTGTAAACTTTTTGATGATGATCATTCTGATAGTGTGAGGTGATAGCTCATGAGCAACGAAAATTGATTTTAAAATTGCATCTTCCTAACTATTTGGTTTGAATTGCTATCACATAATTAAACATAAGAAAGAGTTTTCTTATTTCAATAATGCTGTCATCACTCAAAACCAGTTTTGAACTGTTTATATAAGATTTTCTTCAAAAGATGTTTAAAAGAAATATAAGGAAATCAGCCAAATTATTTTACATTTTTGCTAATAATACTGCTAAATTTCATCAGCAGCATTACTTAGAAACTTAATTTTGATTGCTATTCTTATTTTAGAACAGATATGATTTTTGGAACTAAAGATTTTCCACCATCCAGGGTATTTGAAAGAATATGATGAATGATTCTAAGAAATTCTGAAAGAGGAATTCCAAAACATATATATGTTGAAAGGTTAAACAATCATTTATATGTAAACTGTCAGATATCAGCTTCTGCCTAGAATGTAGAAAGTTGCAAGAAAAATGTCCTTTCTACCCTAACAATAGTAACAAGCCAGATAACCCATGAAATCATGGTTTATTATAAATTTGTCAAGAGAGCTAAGGATGGAGAAAAATATCTCATGAATTAAAATCCAGAAAGTCACAAACCTCTCTCTGGAGGGAAGCAACCTAACAGTTTCTTTCATTCTTGCTGAAGCAGTAGAAAAGGACAAAGCCATCAGAGCAAGAAGAAAGGTAAGATAACTGGGGAAACTTAAGAAGAAAACTGCTGAAATTTTAAGAATTTTTTGTAGACTAAGTGTGAGCTGATATGATAGTTTAGAATCTTTAAAACACAGAGTATATCCACCTACCAATACTTCACAGCCTTCACAGAGTAGTCATGAAAAATATTGGGGCTAGAGTAGGAATGTTAAAAGAAACTTTTGAGCACTCAGGCTTTACAGATACAAGGCACCTGGCACCTAACTTTGGTGAAAAGGTGCAGAAATACTGAGAGAGAACTGTCCTACCAAGGACCTTAAGTTCTCCAGGCTGTACACAGAGTAAGAGCAGTGATAATCTATGACTGAGGGAGGGGCAGGGAAGCTGAAAGGGATTCTTCCTGAGGTGTAAGCATAGAAGGTTTCTTGAAGTCTGAAGGCAGCCTAGGAAAAACTGACCTGAAATCTTTAGGTCAGTCAGTTCAGTCAGTTCAGTCGCTCGGTCATGTCCAGCTCTTTGCGACCCCATCAAAAGCAGCACGCCAGGCCTCCCTTTCCATCACAAACTCCTGGAGTCCACCCAAACTCATGTCCATTGAGTCAATGATACCATCCAACCGTCTCATCCTCCATCGTCCCTTTCTCCTCCTGCCCTCAATCTTTCCTAGCATCAGGGTCTTTTCCAATGAGTCAGCTCTTCACATCAGGTGGCCAAAGTATTGGAGCTTCAGCTTCAGCTTCAGCATCAGTCCTTCCAATGAATATTCAGGACTGATTTCCCTTAGGATTGACTGGCTTGATCTCCTTGCAGTTCAAGGAACTCTCAAGAGTCTTCTCCAACACCACAGTTCAAAAGCATCAATTCTTCGGCACTCAGCTTTCTTCACAGTCCAGCTCTCACATCCATACATGACCACTGGAAAAACCATAGCCTTGACTAGACGGACCTTTGTTGGCAAAGTAATGTCTCTGCTTTTCAATATGCTGTCTAGATTGGTCATAACTTTCCTTCTTCACTGGGTACAAACGAATGACTGATTTTGGTTGGGAGAGAAGCAAGAGAGCCTAGAGACATCCCTCTGAGATGTAGACAAGCAAGGTCTCAGGAAGGCTGTGAGCAAAGCAGGAGAATGGAAACAAATCCTCCAGGTACTCAGGTCCCTTGTCTGACTAAAATGAAAATTCTGATCCCTTGCACTAGTTATCTGAAGCCTGTGGTAAAGATAAACCTAACTAAAGAAACAGCTAAGCCCAGATCCAACTAAATCATAAATGAGATTAACTCAATTCTTCATATTACTGGCTTGACAGAAGGAATGTGACCTTCTCTGGGTATAAATATTATTTACTTCAGTTTCTATTGTTCTACTGTCAATATCCAAATATAAAACAAAAATGTGACATGAAAAAAGGAAAAAACATGTGACTCGCACTCATGAGAACAAACAGTTCATTAAAATCTGATCCAAACATGGTCCAAGTGTTAGAATTACCAGAGGTACTTTAGAGAATAACATTGAAAAATATACATTACCATATATAAAATAGATGATCAGTGTAAGTTTGATGCATAAAGCAGGGCACCCCAAGCCAATGCTCTGGGACAACCTAGAGGGACAGAGTGGGGAGAGGGGTTCAGGATTGGGGGGGACACATGTATACCTATGGCCAATTCATGTTCATGTATGGCAAAAAACATCATAATATTGTAAAGTAATTATCCTCTAATTAAAATTAATTAATAAAATAACAATGATAAATATATTAAGGGATTGCATGGAAAAGATGAATAGCATGGTGAACAGATGGGGAATTTGTTCCCTATGTAGATGAAAACTACAAAAAGGAGCCAGATGGTAATCCTAAAATTAAAAAATAAAATACGAGGAATTATTGTGATGGCCTTATTCGCATTCTGAACACATCAAAGAATCTGTGCATTTGAAGACAAGAGAAATTAGTCAAACTCAAACATAAAGTGAAAAAATTAAAAAGGAAGGGATCAAAACATTCAATAACTGTGAAACAAAATCTAATGGGCTATCATTTATGTAACTGGAGACCCAAAACAAGAAAAAGGAGCAGAGCAGAAGAAATATTGGAAAAGATAATGACCAACAATTTTCCAAAACTGAGAAAAGACATCAACCCACAGACCTTAGAAGTTCAGTGAAACCCAAGAGCAGTAAATTTAAAAAAAAAAAAAAAATTATACCTAGGAATATCATAGTTGTACTGCTGAAATCAAAAGCATAAAGATAAAATCTTGAAATGAAAAAAGATATTATTACAGACAATGAACAATGATGAGAATGACAGTTGACTTTTTATCAGAAAACAAAATGAAAGTTACGCAATTAAATAGCACCTTTAAAGCAATTAAATAGCATCTTTAAAGTACTGATACATAAAAAAAAGTCAATCTATAATTTTTATCCAGTAAAAATATCCTTTTAATATGAAGGCAAAATTGAGCCATTTGAAAGCAGGAAAAAGCTAAGAGGATTCATCAAATCTCTGGCAGATCTGTACTATAAGAAAAATTAAATACTCACTAACACTGGTTTTTTCAGTCATTCTTATGTTCGTCATTCATACAGTTTCATTACTATGTCTTCAAGTTCCATAATCATTTCTTCCCCAATGTCTAAAGTGTCTATTTCATCATTAATCCAAATAGTATTTTTTTTTTTAATTTTTATTTTAACTTTATTTTACTTTACAATACTGTACTGGTTTTGCCTTACCATGACATGAATCCACCACGGGTGTACATGCATTTCCAAACATGAACCCCCCTCCCACCTCCCTCCCCATAACATCTGAGTCATCCCCGTGCATTGGCCCCAAGCATCCTGTATCCTGTATCGGACATAGACTGGCGATTCGTTTCTTACATGATAGTGTACAAGTTTCAATGCCATTCTCCCATCTCATCCCACCCTCTCCCTCTCCCTCAGAGTCCAATAGTATGTTTTTCATCTGCAGTTTTCATCCCTGGAAGTCTAACTTGAGATTTTTTTTTTTAACATTTTCTGTCTTTACTTAACATGTGCAATATTTACTCCAGATTCTTAAACTTAGAAATATAGCAACTGTTTACTGTTCTTGTTTACTAATTCTATCGTCTGTGCCCATTTAGATTGGTTTTATTTTTCTCCTTCTTATGGATCATATACCTTGCTCTGTGCATACTGATAATTTTGATTGGACATTACTAATTTGATCTTGTTGGATGCTGTGTATTTTTGAATTCCTTTAAATATTCTTGAGTTTTATTCTGTGATGTTATTATTTAGGAACAGTTTGAGCCATTCAGGTCTAGTTTATAAGCACTGTGAGGAGGAAACAGCAGCATTTAGTTTAGGAATGATTCTGCTACTGCTGGGGCAAAACACTTCTGAGTACTCTATCTAAATCCCATAAATTATGAAGTTTTCCATTTGGCTGGCGCCCTCTGTAAATACTGAGTATTACTTCCTCTGATCCCTTCTACATCAAGCAGTTTTCTCACCTTCATACAGTGGAAATGGCAACCCACTCCAGTACTCTTGCCTGAAGAATCCCATGGAGGGAGGAGCCTGGTAGGCTACAGTCCATGGGGTCACAAAGAGTCGGACACGACTGAGCGACTTCACTTCACTTCACTTCATACAGTGACCAGTAGTCAACTGAAGACACACGGAGGATTTTGCAGATCTCCAGAGAGCTCTCTCCCTGTCTCTGAATAGCTTTTTCCTGTCTTATTCTTCCCTATGAACTCTCAGTTCTTGGTGAGATTCCTAGCTTCATCTTCTCAGTTTAGGAAGACCATCACACTTTATCTGGACTCTTTCTCCCTTGTGGCTTGGAAAATCTGCGGGTAATAAGCTGGACAATTTAGGTTTCATCTCATCTATTCAAATTGTGAATGGAATCTCATCCCTTTTTGCCTAATGTTCAACACCTTCAAAAACTTTTTCATATATTTAATTCAGTTTCTCGTTTATTCAGGAATATAAATTTTGTTTCCCTGAATTTACTATCTTGATTAGAAATTCTTGTATCATACTTTTTAAAAACAATTTAAATCTATATAGTCTGCACATTATCACTGAAATTCTGGCTTTTCTCTTTCAGATTCACTCAAGTAGGATCCTCTAGGTGTTGTTCAGTTCAGTTCAGTTGAGTTCAGTCACTCAGTCGTGTCCAACTCTTTGCAACCCCATGAATTGCAGCACGCCAGGTCTCCCTGTCCATCAACAACTCCCAGACTTCACTCAAACTCACATCCATCGAGTCGGTGATGCCATCCAGCCATCTCATCCTCTGTAATCCCCTTTTCCTCCTGCCCCCAATCCCTCTCAGCATCAAAGTCTTTTCCAATGAGTCAATTCTTCGCATGAGGTGGCCAAAGTACTGGAGTTTCAGCTTTAGCATCATTCCTTCCAAAGAAATCCCAGGGCTGATCTCTAGAATGGACTGGTTGGATCTGCTTGCAGTCCAAGGGACTCTCAAGAGTCTTCTCCAACACCACAGTTCAAAAGCATCAATTCTTCAGCACTCAGCTTTCTTCACAGTCCAACTCTCGCATCCATACATGGCCACTGGAAAAACCATAGCCTGGACTAAACGGACCTTTGTTGGCAAAGTAATGTCTTTGCTTTTCAATATGCTATCTAGGTTGGTCATAACTTTTCTTCCAAGGAGTAAACGTCTTTTAATTTCATGGCTTAACATAGGGACTTCCCTGGTGGTCCAATGATTGAGAATCCATATTCCAGTGCATGCAATGGAGGTTCAATCCTGGGTCTGGGAACTAAGATCACATATGACATGGAGCAGCTAAGGCTTTGCACCACAACTAGAGAAGTCCATTTGATGCAACTACTGAACCTGTGCACTCCATGGCCCATATTCTGCAACAAGAAGCCTGCACCATAACTAGAGAAACCCACCTGCCACAGCGAAGACCCAGTGCAGGAAAAAAAAAAAAGTATTCCCTGTGATCACTTTCTGCTCCACAGAGGGAGTAACACAGGATGTATAAAAACCCTTTTAGTTGTCAAAAACTTTGCAAATTTTCAAACTCTGCTTTATCTAGGTAATGTACCTTAGTCAATTTACTCTGGAATTTCTCTAGAAGTGAAGAAACACAAACACATACAGCTCACACCACACATTTGTCCATTTTATCATGTTTAGTTGCTAAGTCGTGTCCAACTCTTCGTGATCCCATGAACTGCAGCACACCAGGCTCCCATCCTCCACTATCTCGCAAAGTTGGTTCAAATTCATGTTCACTGAGTCAGGAGTGATGCCATCCTATTATTTCATCCTCTGTCACCCCCTTCTCCTCTTGCCCTCAATCTTTCCCAGTATTAGGGTCTTTTTCAGTGAGTCAGCTCTTTGTAGCAGGTGGCCAAAGTCATGGAGTTTCAGCTTCAGCATCAGTTCTCCCAATGAATATTCAGTGTTGATTCCTTTAGGATTGACAGGTATGATCTCCTCGCTGTCCAAAGGACTCTCAAGAGTGTTCCCTAGCACCATGATTTGAAAGCACCAATTCTCTGAGCTCAGTCTCCTTTACGGTTCAACTCTCACATCTATATATGACTACTGGAAAAATCAAAGCTTTGACTGTACAGATCTTTGTCAGCAGTGATGTCTCTTCCTTTTAATACACTGTCTAGGTTTGTCATAGCTCTTCATCCAAAGAGCAAGTGTCTTTTAATTTTGTGATTGCAGCCACCGCATGCAGTGATTTTGGAGCCCAAGAAAATAAAATCTGCCACTATTTCTACATTTTACCCATCCATTTGCCATGAAGCGATGGGACCAGAAGCCATTATCTTAATGTTTTGAATGTTGAGTTTTAAGCCAGCTTTTTCATTCTCCTTTTTTACCTTTATCAAGAGGCTCTTCAGTTCCTCTTTGCTTTCTGCCATTAGAGTGGTATCATCTGCATATCTGAGGTTGTTGGAATTCTCCCAGAAATCTTGATTCCATCTTGAGATCCACACAGCCCAGCATTTGGCATGATATATTCTGCATGGAAATGAAATACGCAGGTGACAACATACAACCTTGACTTACTCCTTTCCCAATAAGGAACCAGTCTGTTGTTCCATGTCCAGCTCTAACTGTTGCTTCTTGACCTGCAAACTGGTTTCTCAGGAGGAAGAAGGTGGTCTGGCATCCCTATCTCTTTAAAAATTTTGCAGAGTTTATTCTGATTGACACAGTCAAAGGCTTTAGTGTAGTCAATGAAGCAGATTTTCTTTTTTTTAATTTTCTTGCTTTTTCTATGATCCAGTGGATGTTGGCAATTTAATCTCTGGTTCTTCTGCCTTTTCTCTTTTCTAAATTCAACTTGTACATTTGGAAGTACTCAGTTCACATACTGTTGAAACCTAGGCTTGAATGATTTTGATCATTACCTTGCTAGCAGGTGAAATGAGTGCAATTTAATGGTTGTTAGAACATTTTTGGCATTGCCTTTCTTTGGGATTGGAATTAAAACTGACCTTTTCCAGTCCTGTGGCCACTGCTGAGTTTTCCAAATTTGCTGGCATAATAAGTGCAGCACTTTAACAACATCACCTTTTAGGATTCAAAATAGTTCAGCTGGAATTCCATTACCTCCACTAGCTTTGTTCATAGTAAGGCTTCCCAAGGCCCACTTGACTTCACACTCTAGGATGTCTGTCTAGGTGAGTAAATGCACCATTGTGGTTATCTGGGTCATTAGACTTTTTTGTATAGTTTTTGCCACCTTTTCTTAATTTCTTCTACTTCTGTTAGGTTCTCACTATTTTTGTCCTTTATCATGACCACCTTTGCATGAAATTTTCCCCTGGTATCTCCAATTTTCTTGAAGAAATAATGATCTGAGATAAATTTTATACCATTAGTGTCTCTACTTTAGTTTTCATCCCAAAATGTAATTTAACAATTTAATTGATATTAGCCCCTGATGTCTCTCTTTTGGATGTTCCTTGGATTTCGTACAAACCATTTGTCACAATCAATGATTATGAAATGATTAAAATAAAAATTAACATCCTGTCTTCCTAAGTACACTGAAAAAGACATGTTCAGTTCAGTCACTCAGTCATGTCAGACTCTTTGCGACCCCATGAAACACCGCACGCCAGGCCTCCCTGTCCATCACCAACTCCCAGAGGTCACTCAGACTCACGTCCATCGAGTCTGTGAACCCATCCAGCCATCTTGTCCTCGGTCATCCCTTTCTCCTCCTTCCCCCAATCCCTCCAGCATCAGAGTCTTTTCCAGTGAGTCAGCTCTTTGCATTAGGTGGCCAAAGTATTGGAGTTTCAGCTTTAGCATCATTCCTTCCAAAGAAATCCCAGGGCTGATCTTCAGAATGGACTGGCTGGATCTCCTTGCAGTCCAAGGGACTCTCAAGAGTCTTCTCCAACACCACAGTTCAAAAGCATCAATTCTTCAGCACCCAGCCTTCTTCACAGTCCAACTCTCACATCCATACATGACCACTGGAAAAACCATAGCCTTGACTAGATGGACCTTAGGTGGCAATGTCTCTGCTTTTGAATATACTATCTAGGTTGGTCATAACTTTTCTTCCCAGGAGTAAGTGTCTTTTAATTTCATGGCTGCAGTCACCATCTGCAGTGATCTTGGAGCCCAGAAAAATAAAGTCTGACACTATTTCCACTGTTTCCCCATCTATTTCCCATGAAGTGATGGGACTAGATGCCATGATCTTCGTTTTCTGAATGTTGAGCTTTAAGCCAACTTTTTCACTCTTGATTTTCACTTTCATCAAGAAGCTTTTTAGTTCCTCTTCACTTTCTGCCATAAGGGTGGTGTCATCTGCATATCTGAGGTTATTGATATTTCTCCCAGCAATCTTGATTCCAGCTTGTGTTTCTTCCAGTCCAGTGTTTCTCATGATGTACTCTGCATAGAAGTTAAATAAGCAGGGTGACAATATACAGCCTTGACGTACTCCTTTTCCTATTTGGAACCAGTCTGTTATTCCATGTGCAGTTCTAACTGTTGCTTCCTGACCTGCATACAGATTTCTCAAGAGGCAGGTCAGGTGGTCTGGTATTCCCATTTCTTTCAGAATTTTCCACAGTTTATTGTGATCCACACAGTCAAAGGCTTTGGCATAGGCAACAAAGCAGAAATAGATGTTTTCTGGAACTCTCTTGCTTTTTCCATGATCCAGTGGATGTTGGTAATTTGATCTCTGGCTCCTCTGCCTTTTCTAAAACCAGCTTGAGCATCTGGAAGTTCATGGTTCATGTATTGCTGAAGCCTGGCTTGGAGAATTTTGAGCATTATTTACTAGCATGTGAGATGAGTGCAACTGTGTGGTAGTTTGAGCATTCTTTGGCA
>SJYQ01005045.1:326655-340967 GCA_006410935.1 Redunca redunca
ACTTGGATAACTGTGATATTGAATGGTTTGCCTTGGAGACGAACAGAGATCATTCTGTCGTTTTTGAGACTGCATCCAAGTACTGCATTTTGGACTCTTTTGTTGACCATGATGGCTACTCCATTTCTTCTGAGGGATTCCTGCCTGCAGTAGTAGATATAATGGTCATCTGAGTTAAATTCACCCATTCCAGTCCATTTCAGTTCGCTGAGTCCTAAAATGTTGACGTTCACTCTTGCCATCTCTTGTTTGACCACTTCCAATTTGCCTTGATTCACGGACCTGACATTCCAGGTTCCTATGCAATACTGCTCTTTACAGCATCAGACCGTGCTTCTGTCACCAGTCACATCCACAGCTGGGTATGATGCATCATCGACATGTAGCCAATCTCTCTATTCTGAATTTTCAGTAAAAGGATTTAGTTATTTGAACACCAGCTGTTGCTCTGTCCTCAATATTGCATGTAATAGAAGCATTTCTTTTTGCCTTTTTTTAAGCAAAAGCAAAAGCAAAAAGCAAAGACAACATGAAAGCAAAAAGCAAAGACAACATGAATAGTTTACAAATGCTTCTATTATATGTAATATTCAGAACAGAGCAACAGCTGGTGTTCAAATAACTAAATCCTTTTACTGAAAATTCAGAATAGAGAGATTGGCTACATGTGGATGATGCATCGTAATTATATGATTTAGTGCTTTGCTCAGAGGTTTCTGCTTTAAGGAGAGTGTTTATATGGCCTCAATTACTTAATTTGGAATTCATATATGAGAGAGGAGAGGGAGAGAGAGGTGGAGAGAGAAGGAGAGAGAGGAAAGGAGAGAAGGTAAGGGACGATTGGGGAGAAGGATAGAAAGAGGACATAGGAACATGTGTAACACAGGTTCAGGTAGCATAGTAACTTAATCCTGCTTGAACACTACCCTGAGTATATTAACCTACCTCACTTCTTTCCCTTTGCTCCTTGTTGTATGCTTTCAGTTGATTCAATTAACATGATTAAATTATCTTGATTTGGTCTGTGAGCCCTTCTATTCTATTGTCTGAGAGAGCCTGATTAGTAGAATATTTGGAGACTATCATGTTTTTGTTCACTCAATCATGTCCGACTGAGACTATTATACATCAAGTTATTTCTAATCTTGATGATGATTTCAGTTTAGTTCAGTCACTGTCTTGTCTGACTCTCTGTGACCCCATGGACTGCAGCACGCCAGGCTTCCCTGTCCATCACAAACTGCCGCAGCTTGATCAAACTCATGACCAACGAGTTGGTGACACCATCCAATAATTTCATCCTCTGCTGTCACCTTCTCCTCCCGCCTTCAATCTTCCCCAGGGTCAGCATCTTTCTAGTGAGTTGGCTCTTTGCATCAGGTGGCCAAAGTATTGGATTTTCAGCTTCAGCATCAGTCCTTTCAATGAATATTCAGGACTGACTTCATTTAGGATTGACTGGTTGGATCTCCTTGCAATCCAAGGGACTCTCAAGAGTCTTCTCCAACACCACAGTTCAAAGCATCAATTCTTTGGCACTCAGCCTTCTTTATGATCCAACTCTCACATCCATACATGACTACTGGAAAAATCATAGCTTTGACGATATGGACCTTTGATGGCAAAGTAATGTCTCTGCTTTCTACTATGCTGTCTAGGTTGGTCATAGCTTTTCTTCCAAGGGGCAAGTGTCTTTTAATTTCATGGCTGCAGTCACAATCGGCAGTGATTTTGGAGCCCCAAAAATAAAGTCTCTCACTGTTTCCATTGTTTTCCCCATCTATTTGCCATGAAGTGATGGGACCCGAAGCCATGATCTTCATTTTTTGAATGTTGAGTTTTAAGCCAGCTTTTTCACTCTCCTCTTTCACCTTCGTCAAGATGCTCTTTAGTTCTTCTTCACTTTCTGCCATAAGTGTGATGTCATCTGCATATCTGAGATTATTGATGTCTCTCCCAGCAATCTTGATTCCAGCTTGGGCTTCATCCAGCCTGGCATTTCACATGATATACTCTGCATATAAGTTAAATAAACAGGGTGACAATATACAGCCTTGATGTAATCCTTTCCCAATTTGGAACCAGTCCATTGTCCCATGTCCACTTCTGTTGCTTCTTGACCTATATACAAGTTTCTCAGGAGACAGGTAAGGTGGTCTGGTATTCCCATATCTTTAAGAATTTTCCACAGTTTGTTGTGATCCACATAGTCAAAGGCTTTAGCTTAGTCAATAAAACAGAAGTAGATGTTTTTCTGGAACTCTCTTGATTTTTCTATGATCTAATGGATGTTGGCAATTTGATCTCTGGTTCCTCTGCCTTTTCTAAATCCAGCTTGAACATCTGGAGGTTCTCGGTTCACGTACTGATTAAGCCTAGCTTGGAGAATTTTGAGCATTACTTTACTAGCATGTGAGATGAGTGCAATTGTGCAGTAGTTTGAACATTCTTTGGCATTGCCTTTCTTTGGGATTGGAATGAAAACTGACCTTTTCCAGTCATGTGGCCACTGCTGAGTTTTCCAAATTTGCTGGCATATAAAGTGCAGCACTTTAACAGCATCATCTTTTAGGAAGACTTACTTTAAAATAAATTTGATAAGATTCAAGTTTAATCCCACAATAAAGTCACTTTATTTCACTTGCCTCTCAATATTTCCAAAGAGAAAGGGAGATAGAATTACAGAGGGCAAGTCTAGATAATGCAAATGCCTTGTGTAATGCATGGGAACATCATCCTTCATGTATCAAAGCTGAGCAGAAGTTGAACACCTCTGAACTAGAAAACTAGTATTCCTGGTGCAAATTCCCATATCCTCTAGACTTAAACTGATACTTCTTTCTGAACCCAAATCTTCAGATTTATTTCTTTGCTCTTTAATAAAGATATGAAATCACAATGAAAGTGGAGGTAGGGAAATCACATAGGGAATATACAACATTCAGCTTCATATAGTTCCATTTTCAATAAGAGCCACCCCCGAAGTTGGTAAGAAAATCCTATGCTCATTTTTCCTTTTCAACTCCCACTTGCCCCATCCAATTTCTCCACATTTTCCTACCATCTTCCTATCTGAACCCTCTAAGTATACTGTGCTCTGTGTTGAAAACTTTTAGCAACCTAGGATCTACTTGCATCATTACCTAAAAAGTGTAACTGCCAGTGCTACATAAAATGAGAACAAGCAAAGCAGTACTCTTATTTCATTAGCACTAAGTTTGCAGCTTTAGACTCCTAACTAAAAGATTCACAAATATTCATATTCATTCAGGCTATTCTACTTTTCATTTGCTACATTTGGTTTGAAACATTTAGACACATGAACTGTTCTTCCAGTCAAAACAAATACTTGCTGTGTTTGTAGATCAGTCAACTGATGATTGTCTTTTGTTGAAAGCAAAATATAAAAAGATGCTTTTTCCCATTTTCAATTTTCCTTTATTTGTTTACATAAATAATTATATTTGCATGAAAAAAGTAACTGTTCTAAGAGTGAACTTTTCAAGTGCTACTGTTAGCATCTTCCAGTAGCAACAGTGTTTTCAAGTTATGCTGGTAAATACAGTATAGGAAACGATGAACTGGAGAAGTTAGTATCTTTGATAAAGAGAGTGATCAGATGTAGGGAGGGGTGACTTGAAGTTTTACCACCTGAAGAGTGGTTGAAGGATCAAGGGATAATTATTCCAGAGAAAATAAGATTTTATGGGCTGTATATTTGATTTAGTCTTTGTTGTTTCAGAAGACACAACTAGAATTGATAGATAAAAACTATAAGGAGGAAATTGCAGTTCAAGGAAAGAAGACTTGCCTAACAAATACCTTTGTTCAAAAATAAAGCAGTTCAAGGAAAGAATACTTGCCTAACAAATACCTTTGTTCAAAAATAAAGTGATTTGATTTTAGACTACCACAGGATAAATGGGGTCACCTAAATTAGAATCTTCATATACCTTCTGAATATCATACAGATCTGAAAGAATAAGTAAAATCACCAATAACTCATGTCTACAGCATGAATAAAACAGAAAAATACTTCAATTTATAAATAACCAGGGAAATAAACATTACAGCCACTACTGGAGCCCACATTAGAGCAGCAACTAAGCATTTAAGGTATGGAATATTGATATTTTCCCAAAGAATTAGAGTCACACCCTTTGGGCATAAATGCTGAGAATAAGTCTGATACTCAGATGTTCAGAGTTCTGGTTATGGGGAATCAGGAGGGAAAGCTTTGAAACTGTTTGCAATCAGACGTGGGAGTTGTACCCCTTCTCGAAAAGAGTGGAAAAGAATTGGAAAGGGAATAACTTTAGGGAGAAGGATTTATATCAGTTTGAGGGTGAGGGGAAAGAAGGAAATAAGTGATAAAAATTAAAGGTTCTACACAAAAATAAAACTGAAATATCGAAGACTTCATTAATTATCCTTTCATGACACTCAAATATGTATACATTAATCAAAGAACCTGCATTTTACCATTAACAACAGAAGAGGGCACTCATGAGCTAAGACATCTAATACACTACCAAACTCCTTTTCTACACATAACTGTTAATGCTGGCCTAGAAAAATGTAAGACATTCCTAAAATTAACAGAAGAAAGAAGATAATATCTATAATAAAAGTATTGTATAGAAAATAAAAACAGTGAAAATCAAAACATTTCAGATGATGAAAACTATTCCCCCGAAACAAATACCAAACAAAGAAAAATGAAAACAAAACATGCCAATCAAAATTAAATACCTTTAAATGAGCATTTACGTGAAAAAAATTTAAAGAATATATTTAAAAGTTAAAATAGAAATGAACATAAAAGTAAGAAAATGTAAAATGAAAGTTAGCAACACAGGGGAAAAAATGAAGATAAAGTCATTATAGCTTATATGATGACCAAGGAAGAACAGCACAGATTGGGAATATAATGAGGGCCATAATCAAAAATTAAAACAAATAACATAGTGAAAATGAAATAAAAAAAAGAGGTAAAAAGGGTCACTAAAAAATAATCTAAGAAAATAGTACTTGTAAAAAACAACCATAAAAATATACAATATATGAAATACAAAATATTTTACATATGACATGTAATATTACAATATTTAAGAACATATCAAAATAAAAAAAAATACACAGTTCAGTTCAGTCGCTCAGTTGAGTCCAACCCTTTGTGACCCCCATGAACCGCAACACGCCCAGCCTCCCTGTCCATCACCAACTCCCACAGTTTACCCAAACTCATGTCCATTGAGTCAGTGATGCCATCCAACCATCTCATCCTCTGTTGTCCCCTTCTCCTCCTACCCTCAATCTTTCCCAGCATTAGGGTCTTTTCAGATGAGTCAGCTCTTTGCATGAGCTACCCAAAGTATTGGAGTTTCAGCTTCAACATCAGTCCTTCCAATGAACACTCAAGACTGATTTCCTTTAGGATGGACTGGTTGGATCTCCTTGCAGTCCAAGGGACTCTCAAGAGTCTTCTCCAACACCACAGTTCAAAAGCATCAATTCTTCCATGCGCAGCTTTCATTATAGTCCAACTCTCACATCCATTCATGACTACTGGGAAAACCATAGCCTTGACGAGACGGACCTTTGTTGACAAAGTAATGTCTCTGCTTTTTAATATGCTGTCTAGGATGGTCATAACTTTCCTTCCAAGGAGTAAGCGTCTTTTCATTTCATGGCTGCAGTCACCATCTGCAGTGATTTTGGAGCCCCCAAAAATAAAGTCTGACACTGTTTCCCCAACTATTTCCCATGAAGTGATGGGACCAGATACCACAATCTTAGTTTTCTGAATGTTGAGATTTAAGCCAACTTTTTCACTCTCCTCTTTCACTTTCATCAAGAGGCTTTTGAGTTCTTGTTCACTTTCTGCCATAAGGGTGGTGTCATCTGCATATATGAGGTTATTGATATTTCTTCTTCCAGCAATCTTGATTCCAGCTTGTGCTTCATCCAGCCCAGTGTTTCTAATGATGGGAAAGACTAGAGATCTCTTCAAGAAAATTAGAGATACCATGGGAATATTTCATGTAAAGATGGGCTCAATAAATGACAGAATGGTATGGACCTAACAGAAGCAGAAGGTATTAAAAAGAGGTGGCAAGAATACACAGAACTGTACAAAAAAGATATTCATCACGATGGTGTGATCACTCACCTAGAGCCAGACATCCTGGAATGTGAAGTCAAGTGGACCTTAGGAAGTATCTCTACAAACGAAGTTAGTGGAGGTGACGGAATTCCAGTTGAGCTATTGCAAATCCTAAAAGATGATGCTGTGAAAGTGCTGCACTCAATATGCCAGCAAATTTGGAAAACTCAGCATTGGCCACAGGACTGGAAAAGGTCAGTTTTGATTCCAATCCCAAAGGAAGGCAATGCCAAAGAATGCTCAAACTACCACACAATTGCACTCATCTCAAGCACTAGTCAGAAAAGGCAATGGCAACCCACTCCAGTGTTCTTGCCTGGAGAATCGCAGGGACAACAGAGCCTGGTGGGCTGCCGTCTACGGGGTTGCACAGAGTTGGACACGACTGAAGTGACTTAGCAGCAGCAGCACGTACTAGTAAATTAATGCTCAAAATTCTCCAAGCCAGGCTTCAGCAATATGTGAACTATGAACTTCCAGATGTTCAAGCTGGTTTTAGAAAAGGCAGAGGAACCAGAAATCAAATTTCCAACATCCGCTGGATCATCGAAAAAGCGAGAGAGTTCCAGAAAAACATCTATTTTTGCTTTATTGCCTTTGCCAAAGCCTTTGACTGTGTGGATCACAATAAACTGTGGAAAATTCTGAAAGAGATTTGAATGCCATGCCACCTGACCTGCCTCTTGAGAAACCTGTATGCAGGTCAGGAAGCAATAGTTAGAACATGGAATAACTAAACGTGCAACAACAGACTAGTTCCAAA
Source organism: Redunca redunca (assembly GCA_006410935.1). NCBI lineage: Eukaryota > Metazoa > Chordata > Mammalia > Artiodactyla > Bovidae > Redunca > Redunca redunca. The sequence goes on from SJYQ01005045.1 coordinate 333,585, forward strand.
TAGAAAAAGGAGTATGTCAAGGCTGTATACTGTCACCCTGCTTGTTTAACTTATATGCAGAGTACATCATGAAAGAAATACACAAAGACATCACAAAAATAGGAAACTAGAATTTCAAATTTTCAGTATCTGCAATCAATGTGATATACCATATATCAACAAACTGAAAAATAAAAATCATATGATCATCCCAATAGATGCATAAAAATTTTTTTAAAAAATTCAACATTAATTTTTGATAGAAACTCTCTAGAGAGTGGGAATAGAAGGAATACACCTCAACATAATAAAGACTGTAGATGAAAAACCCATAACTAACATCAAAGCAAAGAGGGAAAAGCTGAAAGCATTCCCTGTAAGATCAGGTACAAGACAAGGATGTCCAGTCTTGCCACTTTTATTCAACATAGTATTGGAACTACTAGCCACAGCAATCAGACAAAAAAAAAGTGGAATCCTATTTGAAAAGAAGGAAATAAAACTGTCATTTGCAGATGACTTGATACAAGATAGAAAATCCTAAAGATGCTACCAAAAAACTACTAGAGCTCATCAATGAATTCAGTAAATTGCAGGTGCAAAATTAACACAGAGAAAATCTGAATTTCTATACAATAACAGCAAACTATCAGAAAGAGAAATAATCCCATTCATCATCACATCTAAAACAATAAAACACCCAGGAATAAACCTACCTAAAGAGTAAGTGAGGTATTCAAAAATCTATAAAACCGTAAGACTGGTGAAAGAAATCAAAGATGACACAAATAGAAAGATATACCATGCCCTTAATTGGAAGAATTAATACTGTTAAAATGACTATACTACACAAGGTAATATACAAATTCAATGCAATTCCTATCAAAGTACATTTTGAGATTTTTCAAAATACAATGGCATTTTTCACAAAACTAGAATAAATAATTTTTAAATTTGTATGGAAATACCAATGGCATCACCAACTAGATAGACATGAGTTTGGGAAAGCTCCAGGAGTTGGTTGATGGATAGGGAAACCTGCAGTCCATGGGGTCACAAAGAGTTGGACACAACTGAGTGACTGAACTGAACTGATGCAAACATTAAGACCCCAAATAGCCAAAGCAATCTTGAGAAAGAATGGAGCTGGAGGAATCACACTCCTTTGCTGGGAGCCAGCATGGGGAATCCCGCCTGTGGCAAAGGTCATGAGGAAGGGGGCCTGACAAAATGCAAATACGGGATCAGGCCTCAGGGGGCCCTCCTGGATTTTCTTGAGCATCTACCCCCAGAACCAAAATCTGTCTGCTTTACTACATTATGCCTTTCACCAACTCCTCTGACATTAACAGGGGGCTATCCCTCACCACCTTTTTCTGGAAAAAGTTAACTTAGAGTTCCAGCTAACAGTCTCCTGCATATATAAGGAGTGTCTCAGCTCAAACCCCTCTGGTAGCTTTCTAACTTGCCTGACAGGTCTGTCCGGACCTTTTACAACTGCGCATGTGATTGCTCACAGCCTCCCCTAGCAACATAGATCTTTGAATTAAGTACCTTATTTGTTATTACCCACTGCACCTTCGTTCTACAGGGATGTAACTTTATTTAGCGCTTTAAGGGTGATGCAGATTAAAGAAAAACACTTCAGGGGAAACTTTCATTAAGGAAGAGAGCCATAAAGTGTTAACAGGCCTCTTGGCCAGAAGATAATGTAAATCACCTGAGACCTTTTGTGTATGGAAAGATATGCAGAAAGAAAGCCTGGTATCGGTAAGGGTCAGGACTGCTGCCCCTGCATGACTCTGTATCTTCCATTATGTAAAACTTAGGGTATATAAGCACTTTTTGAAAATAAAGTTATGGGGGTTTTGCACAAGCTTGGCCTCCCCCATGTCGACTCTTTCTTCCTCTCCCTCCCTCTCCTTTTCAGGCTGATCCCTTGGAACACAGAGGCTCTCCATGTCTACTTGTTTGCCCGGGCTTCTGAGACCCACCCAAGAGGGAGCCCAAGGCGGGGCACCCTCTGCTATTCAAGTGGGCGCCTGTGGCCTAACATAGACGGTGCAAGTTTCTTGTCTTGAGACTTTATTAGCTTTCAGTGTAAACCAAGGAATATCAGTCTCTTTTCTCCTCTATTTTTCACTACATTATTCTTCTTTAATCTCTCTTTAAATTTCTAATTAATCTCTCTTTAACTGCCAACTCTGTACCCACTTCAAATTACCCTGTATCCACAGGGGCTGGACCCTGGCGCTCCTTGTCTTCAGACTACGTTATGAAGCTACAGTAATCAAAACAGCATTTGGTGCTGGCACAAAAAAGACACATAAATCAATGGAATAGAATAGAGAGCCCCAAAATAAACCCATACACCTATGGTCAATTAGTCCGTGATAAATGAGGCAAGAATATACAATGGAGAAAAGACAATCTCTTCAATAAGTGGTGCTGGGAAAATTGGACAGCTATATGTAAAAGAATAGAATAGAACACTCTCTAATGCCATATACAAAAATAAACCCAATATAGATTAAAGACCTAAATGTAAGACTAGAAACCATAACCCTTCTAGAAGAAAACATAGGCAGAACACTCTTCGATATACATTATTAAAAACCAGAGACATCACTTGGCCAACAAAGGTCTGTATAGTCAAAGCTATGTTTTTTTCAGTAGTCATATATGAATATGAGAGTTGGACCATAAAGAAGGCTGAGTGCTGAAGAACTGATGCTTTTGAATTATGGTGCTGGAGAAGACTTGTGAGAGTCCCTTGGATAGCAAGGAGACCAAACCAGTCAATCCTAAGGGAAACCAGTCCTGAATATTCTAGTTGGAAGGACTGAGGCTGAAGCTGAAGCTCCAATACTTTGGTTACCTGATGCAAAAAGCTGCCTCACTGGAAAAGACCCTGATATCGGGAAAGACTGAAGGCAAAAGGAGAAGGGGGCCACAGAGGGTGAGATGTTTAGATAGCATCACTGACTCAGTGAACATGAATTTGAGCAAACCCCGGGGAGGGACGGGGAGCCTGGGGTGCTGCAGTCCATGGGGTGGCAAAGAATCAGTCACAACTTAGCAACTGAACAACAGCAAAGAAACTATTAATAAATTAGACTACATTTTTAAAAGCTTTGCACATCCAAAATACTGTCTGTTAAGTCAGAAGACAAATTGATAAATTGAAAAAAAATACTTTTTCAACATACATCATAGACAAGATTAGTCTCCCTGATACACAGGCCTTTAAATTTTGAGGTGCAAAAAAGAACTGAATAGAAAAATCACAAAAGGCACGAACAGAAGGCTCAAAGAAGAAAAAACTCAAATGGTTCTTGAACATAATAATGTTCATAAAAACAACCTCAAAAATTAGGCTAAAGTAATAAGTCTATACAAGGTAGCAAATGATTTATTACCAGTTACTACCTTCTACTTTATTAGTGAATTATTCATCTGGATTTCTGACTTAAAAGTATATTATTTTTAAAAGAAGCAGAAGCACAGATACAGAGAACAAATTAGGGTTACCAATAAGGACAGGAAAGGGGGAGGGGTATAAAAAGGGCAGACCTTAAGAGGGGTTTAAGAGATACAAACTACTAGCTGTAAAACAAATTTTAGTTAAAATAGTAATTTGGTAAAGGAATGTTTAATTTATTTAAAACTTTTAAGATCCTTATAAAGTAGATATTACTGTTACTTATCTTCATTTTAAATTAGGGAAACTCAGGCTCTTGCCCAAGATCATGAAGTAATACAGTTAAGATCTGAATCTGTACCAATCTAATTTTAGGGTCCTCATACAGGATAATTTAGTTATACCACCTCTAACAAACAACTTCTTATACAGTATGTAGAAAAATAAGCAACTAGAAATTTTTAAATACAGGAAATTTAATTTGATGAGACTGGTATCAAGAATAAGATCTCATATGTTTTACAAATTTGCTTAGGACTTATTCCAAGAATCAAATAATACAAAGGTAAACAAAACTGCACCAAAAAACAGTAAAATGTCATCATACTGTATAGTATAAATGAAATAATGATGAAAATCATGAGGAAAATGAGACTATGTGAGAACTTCTCACAATATATAATAATAGTAAGTTAGTATAGTTCAGATAATGCATGGACATAATACAAAAATGTTTTAACAAATAAACGTTGTAATCTAGGAGATCATAGGTGATAAGGTGTTTAAAAGACAGTGTAAAAGCCACTAACAGCTGTTTTCAGATAGATTGTAGAAGGTCACAAAAGATTATTATTGCAATAATAAAATACAGGATAAAATGAAATTATACTTTAAGTCATCAAACAATAGTATATACAAAGGAATATGAATAAACCAAATCCCAAAGAGAATCAGGCTATTTTAGTGATCAAAGAGCTGCACTACTTTTATGGAACCAATTGCCTATTTTGGGAATCTTTGGATGGACTAGCAGCCCCATCATAGAAAGCAAGATTTTGCTGAGATGAGAAAAATACTACTGAAGTCTTTAATGACAAAATGACTAGCACAACATATTGTATTGAATAGATGAAAGAACTCCAGAGGTGAAAACAACTCATTGAACCTACCAAGTCATTCCTGCAGGAATTTTAGCAAGAGACAAAGAAGGCAGAAAAATCTCTTACATTTTTGTTCAGTGCTTAGGTTTCAAGATTCTGGTAGAATTACATCTAGAGATGAACTGAAACTGACTATACAGGCAATCCAAGCCCTTTCCAGATGGTATCAACGAGATCAGTTCTTTGGTGGTAGCATAACATATTGGGGATTGGCATCAACGGAAAGATATGATCTGATTTGCAAAAGAGATAAGTTAAATAAAGACATGGTCCAGCTCCAAGCCTGACTGATGAAAATAGGAAGGATGAATGAACCTGCCTAAAAAACAAAAGACAAAATAAAAAGTATTACCTATTTCACAATCTACTATTCTCTTAAAGAAAAATTATCTGCATATAATTTTTAAAAAATAGGAAATATATAATGAAAAAGGAAAAATGTGAAGTCAAGAGAAAGTATAGTCAATAGAGAGACAGACTCCCAAATGACCTAGATGATGAAATTAATTTAAAATGATTTTTAAAATCAGTATTTAAATGTTAAAGAATGTAGTAGAAAAGATAGGATGAATGAAAAGATAATTTTAGTAGAAAAAGAGAAGCTCTAAGAGAATGAAAATTTTAGGATTAAAAAGTATGACTCAATTTTTATAAAATGAATATATATAATAAGAAACTAGGTAGAATAGAAAAAAATAAGCTGCATGGTGTGGCAAATAAATAAATAATAAAAAATAATATCATCAGAGACCTGTGGGACAAAATATCAAATGATATAATATATTTGTAACTGGGAGTTTCAGAAGCTGTAAAGAGAAAGAACTAGACAAAGGAAATACTTAAATATATTGGCTAAAGATTTTCCAAAACTGATGGTCAGCCAGAGATCCAAGAGGTTCAGTTCTTTAGTTCAAAACTAAGAAATCACACTGAATCAGATCAAACTGTAGAAAATTAAAAATTAAAAAAAAAAAAATGAGGGCTTCCCTGGTGGTCCAGTGATCCATCTGGTCCAGGAAGATCACACATGCCATGGAGCAACTAAGCCTGTGCCCTAACACTACTGAGCCCAGCTCTAGAGCCTGAGAACCACAACTACTGAGCCTATGTGCTGCAACTACTGAAGCCCTCACACCTACAGCCTGTGCTGCACAACTAGAGAAACCACTGCAATGAGAAGCATGCACACCACAACAAAGAGTAACCTCCATTCACTGCAACTAGAGAAAACCCATGCACTGTAACAAAGACTCACTACAGTGAAAAAATAAAATAAATAAGTCTTCAAAAAAAATAAAGAGAAAGAGAGAGAGAAAGTTAAAGTAGCCAGGGAAGTGTAACTCATTCAATTCAGGGAACAAAAATAGCATAGATAGCTGACACTTGTCAAAAACAATGGAAGCCAAAGGTAATTAATTATATCTTTAAAGTGCTGAAAGAAAAATGTCAACTTAAGAGTCTATTTCCAAATGTATAATTTCTAGAGCAATCTTGAACATTCATTGGAAGGACTGATACTGAAGCTGAAGTTCTAATACTTTGGCCACCTGATGCAAAGAGCCGCCTCACTGGAAAAGACCCTGATATTGGGAAAGACTGAAGGCAAAAGGAGAAGAGGGTGGCAGAGGATGAGATGGTTAGATAGTATCACCAACTCAACGGACATGAATTTGAGCAAACTCCAGGAGATAGTGGTGAACAGAGGAGCCTGCTGCCCATGGGGTCACAGTCAGACACAACTTAGCGACTGAACAACAAAAGAACAACTACTAAAAAATAATATAAAGTGACATAGCTAAAGTGTCAAAATGATTTTTGGCCCAACAACTTACTACTGGGCTAACTCTTCTGCAGAGAATATAACATAAAAAAGCAACTACCTGATACAACTAAACAGTCAAGAGAAGCAGGCAAATTTTGGTAGAAAATATATACTCTCTGGGAAGTTTGACAGAGTAATTTCCCACTTTTTTTTTTTAACTTGTAGATTGTGGGTAGATATTGGTATATATACATTATAGCATGGGGAACTGGTAGAATAATATAATCACAGCCTCTGGGGCACAAGGGATAAGCCTATGAACACAGGCCAATTGCAGTCATTAGAGAGACAAGGGGAAGTCTTAAAAACAAAAATCTAGGAAGGGAATCACCCAATTCTCTGTCTACATCTTCGTCTGAATCTTGTGTTCAAAACCATTTATGCTGCTTACTTAAAGATATGAACTGAGAGTACAGCTATTGCCCAAACCAGATAGAACCTGCAAATTTAAACTGTTCAAATGAAAACAACATGAACTACTGGAGAAAAAAAAAAGAATCCAGAGTCTCCACAACTTAGTATATTTATTTTTCAGGATACAATAAAAAATTCTACAATATAACAAGGAAAAATGAGAATGACACTCTTTTCCTTAATAAAAGAAAATCAACTGAAATCCATTCTTTTAGATTTTGAAATTAACAGACAAGGACTTTAAAGTAGCCATCACAATCATTCTCAGTGATGTAAAGGAACTTATGCTCTCAATGAAAAAAATCTGAGAAGAAAAATAAACTTTAAAAAAAGGAAATTATAGAACATGACATCTAATTGAAAAAATCTTGGGGTTTATTTAACAAGATAGAGATAAAAAGAGGAGTTTGAGGGACATTAATCAATTGAAACTGCCTGAATTACAGAAAAAGATTGAAAAAAAAAATGAGCAAAGAGTCAGGGATAGATTAAATAACAACATGTTTTATAGTGTTACACAATGGAGACCTAAAAAGGAAGAAAAGAAGAGACAAAAGAGAAGAAAATATATTTGAAGAAATAATGAC
>SJYQ01005045.1:341070-367522 GCA_006410935.1 Redunca redunca
TGGACACACTATAACGAAAGTGTTGAAAACAAAGATAAAAAGTAAACTTGAAAGCAGTAAAAAATATATATATATTCAAAGGACTGAAGATGCAATTAGTGAATGACTTATTAGAAATTAGAGTATAGAAGAGAAAAAAAGAACATCTTGAAGGGTTGAGAGAATAAAATTGTCAACCAATGATTTTATATATATTGGCATACCTTGGCATACCAATGCTGGTATTGGCATACCAGTACAATAAAGGAAATATCACAACAGAGTCACACAAATTGTTCATTTCCCAAATATTGGGATGGCTAAAGAGTTTCTTTGGTTTTTAAATAAATATAAAAGACACATTTTTCATCTGCACCACGAACTTTACTGAGTAACAGTTTCACCTTTTGTTCCACTCTCTTTTGCCATTCTTCAGGTAACTTCTTAATTGCGTCTTCCAAAACCTTTTATCATTTTGAGCCAAGAACTCTTCCTGGGTGTCTTTTACAGTCTTCCAGGAAACTGAAACTTTTTCCATTAAGAGAATTTTGTAAAGACTGAAATAAATGGAAATCCAAAGTTACAATGTCTGATGAATACAGAGGATGAATCAGAACATCTCAACTAAGCTGTAACAGTTTTAGCCTATTCATCAAAGAAACATGCAGTTGTGCATATCCTGATGGAAGATAATGCATTTTCTGTTGACTCACTCTTGACACTTTGTCAAGTACTGGTTTCAGTTGGTCTAACTGGGAGCACTCAGTCAGTTCAGTTCCTCAGCTGTGTCTGACTCTTTGTGAACCCATGAGCTTCAGCATATCAGGCCTCCCTGTCCAACACCAACTCCCACAGTTTACCCAAACTCATGTCCATTGAGTTGGTGATGCCTTCCAACTATCTCATCTTCTGTCATCCCCTTCTCCTCCTACTCTCAATCTTTCCCAGCATCAGGGTCTTTTCAAGTGAGTCAGCTCTTCGCATCAGGTGGCCAAAGTTTGGAGCTTCAGCTTCAACATCAGTCCCTCCAATGAACACTCAGGACTGATCTCCTTTGGAATGGACTGGTTGGATCTCCTTGCAGTCCAAGGGACTCTCAAAAGTCTTCTTCAACACCACAGTTCAAAAGCATCAATTATTCAGCACTCAGATTTCTTTACAGTCCAATTTCATATACATACATGACTACTGGAAAACCACAGCCTTGACTGGACGGACCTTTGTTGACAAAGTAATGTCTCTGCTTTTTAATATGCTGTCTAGTTTGGTCATAACATTTCTTCCAAGGAGCAAGCATCTTTTAGTTTCATGTCTGCAGTCACCATGTGCAGCAATTTTTGGAGCCCCCAAAAATAGTCTGCTGCTGTTTCCACTGTTTCCCCATCTATTTGCCATGAAGTGATGGGACCAGATGCCATGCTCTCAGTTTTCTGAATGATGAACATTAAGCCAGCTTTTTCACTCTCCTCTTTCATCCTCATCAAGAGGCTCTTTAGTTCTTCTTCACTTTCTGCCATAAGGGTGGTGTCATCTGCATATCTGAGGTTATTGATATTTCTCCTCGCAATCTTGATTCCAGCTTGTGCTTCCAGCCCAGCATTTCTCATGATGTACTCTGCATATAAGTTAAATAAGCAGGGTGACAATATATAGCCTTGACGTACTCCTTTTCCTATTTAGAACCAGTCTGTTGTTCTGTGTCCAGTTCTAACTGTTGCTTCATGACCTGCATACAAATTTCTCAATAGACAGGTCAGGTGGTCTGGTATTCCCATCTCTTTCAGAATTTTCCACAGTTTATTGTGATCCACAAAGTCAAAGGCTTTGGCATAGTCAATAAAGCAGAAATAGATGTTTTTCTGGAACTCTCTTGCTTTTTTGATGACCCAACAGATGTTGGAAATTTGATCTCTGGTTCCTCTGCCCTTTCTAAATCCAGCTTGAATATTTGGAAGTGTCAGGAGCTGTGTTAGGCATTACTGACAAAATGGAGATATGGCCCCAACTCCCTCTCCTTGTCCCGCAGGCATGGACCCAGGATGAAGGAGTTAGGCCTTGTGATTCTGACTTGTTTTTTCCTCTCCTCGGCTGAGCTGACTGAAAAGAATATTAAGGTGTTTATTGTTCTTGAGAGGAGCATGAGAAGGCACAAAGCCTTCTGCAGCTGTGCCCAGAGAATAATTCTAAAGTTAATCATTGATATTTGTTCAAGGACTTTTACAAAAGAGTGTTCCAGGGTGAGCATGTAGGCTGTAACTTGAGGCCATGGGAGGGATTGCTATCTGTAGCCTATCTGTGAGGAAAGTGTTTATGGCAAAGGAGTTTGCTGAATTTAGGGCTTAGGAATAATTAAAATACTTAGAAGCTAAAGATTTAAGGAATGTTGTAATGTTAGCATATTCTACTATAGGTTATAGAGATTAGGAACATTACAGATATTAACAGCTAGAAGCCCTTTTCAAAAAATAGTGAACTTAGGATAATAGGGGCAAACAGGACTTAGAAAGATAAGAAATAAACTGAGGAATGTGGTATGGAGCCCAGACATTAGCATGAGTTACAATGTATTCACAAAGACACATGAGAGGAAGTAGATAAGAGAATTGCTGAGGCAGGAACTCCTTTTGAGGGGCAACAATGATTTATGGAGTGAACAAATCTGAGTCAGGGAAAACTGAAAATGTCAAACCTCTGACCTAATGCTTTTGTAAAAGTATAAAAGAGAATCTTAAGCTTGAAATAAATAGGCAGTCCAAGAAAACTGAGGCTGCCTCATTTCTCGCTGACACCACTCATCTCTTCAGGTTGATTCCCTGGCTGCTGGAGCTGGACTCCGGCATGGAAGCTCACAGTTCACATATTGTTGAAGTCTTACTTGGAGAATTTTGAGCATTACTTTACTAACATGTGAGATGAGTGCAATTGTGCAGTAGTTTGAACATTCTTTGGCATTGCCTTTCTTAGGGACTGGAATGAAAACTGACCTTTTCCAGTCCTGTGGCCACTGCTGAGTTTTCCAAACATGCTGGCATATTGAGTGCAGCACTTTCACAGCATCATATTTTAGGATTTGAAATAGCTCAACTGGAATTCCATCACCTCTGTTAGATTTGTTCATAGTGATTCATCCTAAAGCCCACTTGACTCCGCATTCCAGGATATCTGGCTCTAGGTGAGTGATCACACCATCATGATTATCTGGGTCATGAAGATCTTTTTTGTACAGTTTTTCTGTGTAATCTTGCCACCTCTTCTTAATATCTTCTCTTTCTGTTAGGTCCATACCATTTCTCTCCTTTATTGAGTCCATCTTTGCATGAAATGTTCCCTTGGTATCTCTAATTTTCTTGAAGAGATCTCTAGTCTTACCCATTCTATTGTTTTCCTAGTAGTACTGGAAGCACTACTCGTTGGAATTAATCATTTGGTTTTCCAAAAGACACTAACAGAGGACTCCCTTCCAATCCCACAATATACACAGCATCATCTTTTCTGGATGAAGATTGGCATTTTGTTTTTTGGTGATTGTTCAAGCACAATCTCTTCCATTCCACATTATGGTATAGTATGCAGTTTTCATCACCCATAACAATTTGTTTTAAAAATGGAATGCCTCTGTCACATTTCAGTAGAGAAATGCATGTGGAAATATAGTCAAGAAGTTTTTCAGTTGACATACGTGGAACCCAAACATCAAAGCAATTAATATAACCAAGCTGGTACAAATGATTTTCAACACTTGATTTGGATATTTTGAGAATGTCAGCTAACTCCCGCATGGTATAACATTGATCGTTGTCAATTATGTCTTGATTTGATCACTATCAACTTCAACTGGTCTGAACATAATCCAGAGAGAAATCTCCAGGAAGAAACTTTGCAAACCACTTTTGACCATGTTTGATCAGGATCAGCACCTACTAAATACATGGAACAAATCTTTGCTTTTCAGTTATGTTTTTACCTTTCTTTAAATAATACAGAATAACATGCCAAAAATGAAGTTTTTTTCTTCCATCTTCAACATTAAAATGGCTACACAAAAATTCACCAATGTTGGTAAGTTTTTTAATGCATGCTGATATGAGAACTGTTACAATACAATCTAACAAAATTGCTTTGAATAAAATTAAAGACAACTAAGCTCTACTAGAGTAAGGCTACAGAAAAAACAAATGAATTTTTTGGCTAATACAATACGTACAAAGTTATGTTTACAGTATAATGTAGGCTTCCCAGGTGGTATGGTGGTAAAGAATTCGCCTGCCAATGCAGGAGACACAAGAGACATGCATTTGATCCTGGCTGGGAAGATCCCCTGGAGTGGAAACCTACTTCAGAGTTCTTGCCTGGGAAATCCCATGGACAGAGGAGCCACGCAAGCTACAGTCCATGCTGTCACAAAGAGTTGGACACGACTGAGTGACTGAGCATGCACTAACTCATGTAGTCTATTAAGTGTGCAACAGCATTATGTTTAAAAATACAATGTAAGGGGGCAGTCCCAAGATGGTGGATGAATAGGACAGGGAGACCACTTTCTCCCCAACAAATTCATCAAAAGATCATTTGAATGCTGACCAACTTCCACAAAACAACTTCTGTATGCTGGCGGAGGACACCAGACACTCAGAAAGGCAGCCCATTCTCTTTGAAAGGAGGTAGGACAAAATATAGAAGACAAAAAGAGAGACAAAAGAGTTAGGGATGGAGATCTGTCCTGGGGAGGGAGTTGTGAAAGAGAAGTTTCCAAACAGTAGGAAACCCTCTCACAGGCAGATCTGTGGGGAGTTCTGAAATCTCAGAGGGCAACATAACTGGGAGGAAAAAAAAAAACAAAAACCCCACAGAATAGGCACCTAACCACAACTGCCAGCAGAGAAGTAGCCCAGAGGCTGGTATCCACCAGCAGCGAGGGGGGTCTGGACAGGGAGGTGTGGGTGGCATTATTGGTCCTGAGCGTAAGGACCAGGCCTGAATGCTCTGAGGACAATCTGAAGGAGCTAACCCAAACTGTGAGATCGCCAGAAAGGAAAAAAAAACGAGAGAGAGAGAGAACTTTCCCACAAAAGGCTCTAACAGCTTGGCCCACTCACAGAACAAAAAGATTGAGTGAATACCAAAATTGAGTGAATATCCGGCTGCATATAGGCCCCTCCCCACCACCACCGGAGGCCCAGAAGCAGGTGTGTGACAGCCAGAGCCGGAAGGCAAGGGGCTTTGGCCCCAGAGACCAGCATCCTCCAGCAAACTGTGAACAGGCTCCCAGTTGCTAATCACATCTTCCTGGGATCCTGGATGGTTGACATCTGCCAGGAGGGCCGCAGCCTGAGATCATGCTCCCCAAAGGAGACATATGGCACACCTGTGACCGTGCTCTCGTGGTGTACCCGGGTAGACAAGGGGCCGGGACCAAGGAGGTGATTAAGACACACAGCCCACCTGGGACAGTGTGCTCACCAAGCACTTGGTCGCCTGAGCTGGTCAGACCCGGGAAGGGCACAAAATGCACACCCAACTGAGTCTGTGCCCTTGAGGAGCACCCAAGAACCTGAACCTGTGTGCTTAGACCTGGGAAGTGCATGAAACGTAGGGCCTGCTTTGGACATTGCCCTGCAGAGCACCCTGGAGCCAGAGCAGTGTAGACCCAGAAAGCACATGCCACTGTGAGCTGGGGCAAAGCCAGTGCGGTCCATACACTGCGAGCACTCCCCATACACGTCAGCAATATACATTTGCAGTGTTCCTCCCTCCCCACAACACAACTGAACAAGTGAGCCTAAATAAGTGACCACCTTCACCCCCTTGTGTCAGGGTAGAAATTAGACACCAAAGAGAGTTGAAAACAGAGAAAGTCAAAATAAACAAAGAAGAGGGAATTGCTCTGGAAGTGACAGGTGCAACAGATTAAAACCCTGTAGTTAACATTGACTAAGTATTCAGGTGGCCTACAGACCTTGAGAACAAGTACAAGCTGGAACAAGGAACTATCTGAAACTGAACTGACCCCACACTGCCCACAACAGCTCCAGAGAAATTCCTAAATATATTTTTAATATTATCACTTTTTAATTTTTTTTAATTCAAGTTCATTTCTCCTTTAATTTTCATTTTTATAAACTCCTGTTACCTTGCCAAAAAAAAGACCCTATTTTTAAAGCAAACTTTATATATTTTTCACAATTTTTGTGATTTTGTTTTGTATTTTTAATATTGTATTTTTGAGAGTCTAGCCTCTACACTAGATTTTTAATCTTTGCTTTTTGGTATTTGCTATCAGTTTTGTACCTTTAAGAATCTAATCTTCAGTATCGACTTTCACTTAGGGGTGCAATTACTGACTTGATTGCTCTTTCCCATTTTGACACTCCCTTTTCTCCCCCAGGCCACCTCACCTCTATCTCCTCCCTTCCCCTTCTCTTCTCTACTTAACTCTGTGAATCTCTCTGGGTTTTCTGGGCTTTGGAGAACACTTAGGGAACTGATTACTGGCTAGATTGGTCTCTCTCTTTTTGACTGCCCCCTCTTCTCCTCTTGGTCACCTCTATCTCCCTCCTCCCTGTTCTCTTCTCTAAATAACTCTGTGACTCTCTGGGTGTTACAGACTGTGGAAAGCATACAGGGAACTGATTACTGGCTAGATTGCTCTCTCCCCTTTGACTCTCCTTCTTCTCCTCCTGGTGACCTCTATCTCCCTCTTCCTCTTCTCTTCCATGTAACTCTGTGAACCTCTTTGGTGTCCCTTGCTGTGGAGAACTGTTTCACCATTAATTCAGATGTTTTATCATCTGTGCTGTATGGATGGAGAAGTCTTGAGGCTACTCTACATGTAAGACTGAAAGCCGGAGGCAGGAGGCTTAACTCCAAAACTTGAGAACATCAGAGAACTCCTGATTCCAGGGAACATTAATAGACAAGAGCTCATCCAAAAGCCTCCATATCTACAATGAAACCAAGCTCCACCTAAGAGCCAACAAGTTCCATAAGAAGACATACCAGGCTAATTCTCCAGCAAAGCAGGAACGCAGCCCTGAGCATTAAAAGACAGGCTGCCCAAAACCATAACAAAACCATAGACACCCCAGAACTCACTACTGGACACATCATTGCATTACAGAGAGAAGAGATCCAGCTCCACCCACCAAAACACAGACGCAAGCTCCCCTAACCAGGAAACCTTGACAAGCCACTAGTCCAACCCCATCTGCAGGGAGCAGGCTCCACAATAAAGAGGAACCACAAACTTCCAGCCTACAGAAAGGGCACCCCAAATACAGTAATCTAAACAAAATGAAAAGGCAGAGAAATATTCAGCAAGTAAAGGAACATGATAAATGCCCACCAAACAAAAAGAGAAGGAAATAGGGAGTCTACCTGAAAAATAATTCAGAATGATAATAAAGATGATCCAAAATCTTGAAAACAAAATGGAGTTACAGATAAATAGATTAGAGACAAGGATTGAGAAGATGCAAGAAATATTACAAGGACCTAGAAGAAATAAAGAAGAGTCAATCAATAATGAATAATGCAATAACTGAGACCAAAAGCACTCTGGAGGGAACCAACAGTACAATAACTGAGGCAGAAGACAGGATAAGTGAGATGGAAGACAGAATGGTAGAAATAAATGAAGCAGAGAGGAAAAAAAGAAAAAAGAATTAAAAGAAATGAGGATAACCTCAGAGACCTCTGAGACAACGTTAAATGCCCCAACATCCTAACCATAAGAGTCCCAAAAGAAGAAATCAAAAAGAAACGGCATGAGAAAATACTTGAGGAGATAGTAGTTGAAAACTTCCCTAAAATGGGTAAGGAAATAGCCAACGAAGTCCAAGAAACTCAGAGAGTCCCAAACAGGATAAACTCAAGGTGAAGACACACATTAATCAAACTAACAAAGATCAAACACAAAGAACAAATATTAAAAGCAGCAAGGGAAAAGCAACAAATAACACACAAGGGGATCCCCATAAGCATAACAGCTGATCTTTTAATAGAAACTCTTCAGGCTAAAAGGAATGGCAGGACATACTTAAAGTGATGAAAGAAAAACCTACAACCTATATCCAGGAAGGATTTCATTAAAATATGAAGGAGAAAGCAAAAGTTTTACAGACAAGCAAAAGAATTCAGCACCACCAAACCAGCTCTTCAACAAATGCTAAAGGATCTTCTCTAGACAGGAAACACGAAAAGGTTTATAAATTCAAACCCCAAATAATAAACTAAATGGCAACAGGATCATACCTATCATTAATTACCTTAAATGCAAATGGGTTGAATGCCCCAACCAAAAGACAAAGACTGACTGACTGGATACAAAAACAAGACCCCTATATATGCTGTTTACAAGAGACCCACCTCAAACCAAGGGACACATACAGACTGGAAGTGAAGGGCTGGAAAAAGATATTTTATGCAAATGCAGACCAAAAGAAATCAGGAGTAGCAATACTCATATCAGATGAAATCGCTTTTGAAATAAAGGCCATGAAAAGAGACAAAGAATACTACATAATATCAAAGGATCGATCCAGGAAGAGGCTGTAACAATATTAAATATATATGCACCCAACATAGGAGTACCTTAATATATAAGGCAAATGCTAACGAGTATGAAAGGGGAGGAGAAGGCAATGGCAGCCCACTCCAGTACTCTTGCCTGGAAAATCCCATGGATGGAGGAGTCTGGTAGGCTGCAGTCCATGGGTCGTTAGGATTTGGATACGACTGAGCAACCTCACTTTCACTTTTCACTTTCATGCATTGGAGAAGAAAATGGCAACCCACTCCAGTATTCTTGCCTGGAGAATCCCAGGGATCGGTGAACCTGATAGGCTGCCATCTATGGGGTCACACAGAGTCGGACATGACTGAAGCAACTTAGCTTAGCATGAAAGGGGAAATTAACAATAGTGGGAGACTTTAATACCCTACTCACACCTATGGATAGATCAACAAAACAGAAAATTAGCAAGGAAACACAAACTTTAAATGATACAATGGACCAGCCAGACCTAATTGATATCAATAGGACATTTCACTCCATAACAATGAATTTCACCTTTTCCTCAAGTGCACACAGAACATTCTCCAGGACAGATCACATTCTGGGCCATAAATATAGCCTTAGTAAATTCAAAAAAACTGAAATCATTTTAGGCATCTTTTCTGATCACAATGCATTAAGATTAGATTTCAATTACAGGAAAAAAACTATTAAAAATATAAAAATATGGAGGCTAAATAACACGCTTCTTAATAACCAACAAATCATGGAAGAAATAAAAAAGGAAATAAAGTATGCACAGAAATGAATGAAAATGAAAACATGACAACTCAAAACCTATGGGATTCAGTAAAAGCAGTGCTAAGGGGAAGGTTCATAGCAACACAAGCCTACCTCAAGAAACAAGAGAAAAATCAAATAAATAACCTAACTTTACAACTAAAGCAACTAGAAAAAGAAGAAATGAAGAACCCCAGAGTTAGTAGGATAGAAATCATAAAAAATTAGGGCAGAAATAAATGAAAGAGAAACAAAGGAGACGATAGCAAAAATCAACACAATTAAAAGCTGGTTCTTTGGGAAGATAGATAAAATAGACAAACCATTAGCCAGACTTATCAAGAAAAAAAGGGAGAAGAATCAAATCAACAAAATTAGAAATGAAAATGGAGAAATCACAACAGACAACACAGAAATACAAGGGATCATAAGAGACTACTATCAGCAATTATATGCCAATAAAATGGACAACTTGGAAGAAACAGATGAATTCTTAGAAAACCATAACCTTCTAAAACTGAACCAGGAAGAAATAGAAAATCTTAACAGATCCATCACAAGCACAGAAATAGAAAATGTAATAAAAAATCTTCCAACAAACAAAAGCCCAGGACCAGATGGCTTCACAGGTGAATTCTACCACAAATTTAGAGAAGAGCTAACACCTATCCTACTCAAACTCTTCCAGAAAATTGCAGAGGAAAGTAAACTCCCAAACTCATTCTATGAGGCCACCATAATCCTAATACGAAAACCAGATAAAGATGCCACAAAAAAGAAAACTACAAGCCAACGTCACTGATGAACATTGATGCAAAAATCCTCAACAAAATTCTAGTAAACAGAATCCAACAACATATTGAAACGATCATAAATCATGAGCGAATGGGCTTTATCCCAGGGATGCAAGGATTCTTCAATATTTGCAAATCAATCAATGTAATACACCACATTAACAAATTGAAGGATAAAAACCATATGATTATCTCAATAGATGCAGAGAAAACCTTTGACAAAATTCAACAGCCATTTATTATAAAAACTCTCCAGAAAGCAGGCACAGAAGGAATATACCTCAACATAATAAAAGCCATATATGATAAACCCACAGCAAACTTTATCTTCAATGGTGAAAAATTGAAAGCATTTCCCCTAAAGTCAGGAACAAGACAAGGGTGCCCACTCTCACCACTACTATTCAACATAGTTTTGGAAGTTTTAGTCACAGCAATTAGAGAAGAAAAAGAAATAAAAGGAACCCATATTAGAAAAGTAGAAGTAAAACTCTCATTGTTTGCACATGACATGATCCTCTACATAGAAAACCCTAAAGACGCCACCAGAAAATTACTAGAGCTAATCAATGAATATAGTAAAACTGCAGGATATAAAATAATATTCATAAATCCCTTGCATTCCTATAAACTAACAATGAGAAAACAGAGAAATAAAGGAAACAATCCCATTCACCACTGACAAAAAGTGACAATCCCATTCACCAGTGACAAAAAAAATAAAATACTTAGGAATAAATCTACCTAAAGAAACAAAAGACCTATATATAGAAAACTATAAAACACTGATGAAAGAAATCAAAGATGACAGAAATAAATGGAGAAATATACCATGTTCATGGATTAGAAGAATCAATATAGTGAAAATGAGTATACCACCCAGGGCAATCTATAAATTCAATGCAATCCCTATCAAGCTACCAATGGTATTTTTCAGAGAACTAGAACAAATAATTTCACAATTTGTATGGAAATACAAAAAACCTCAAAAAGCCAAAGCAATTTTGAGAAAGAAGAATGGAACTGAAGGAATCAACCTGCCTGACTTCAGACTATACTACAAAGCTATATGACAGTATAGTACTGGCACAGACACAGAAAGACAGAGCAGTAGACAAAACAGAAAGCCCAGAGAATAAGTCCACGGACCTATGGACACCTTATCTTTGACAAAGGAAACAAAAACATACAATGGAGAAAAGATAATCTCTCTTAACAGGTGGTGCTGGGAAAACTGGTCAACCACCTGTAAAAGAATGAAACCAGAACACTTTTGAACACCATACACAAAAATAAACTCAAAATAGATTAAAGATCTAAATGTAAGACCAGAAACTATAAAACTTCTAGAGGAAAACATAGGTAAAACACTCTCTGACATAAACCACAGCAAGATCCTCTCCCAGAGGATCTTCACAGCAAGACCTACCTTCCAGAGTAATGCAAATAAAAGCAAAAACAAATAAATGGGACTTAATTCAACTTAAAACCTTTTGCACAACAAAGGAAACTATAAGCAAGGTGAAAAGACAGCCTTCAGAGTGGGAGAAAATAATAGCAAATGAAGCAACCGACAAAGAATTAATCTCAAAAATATATAAACAGCTCATGTGGCTCAATATCAGAAAAATAAATGACCCAATCAAAAAATGGGCCAAAGAACTAAACAGACATTTCTCCAAAGAAGACATATAGATGGCTAACACACATGAAAAGATGCTCAACATCACTCATTATCAGAGAAAGGCAAATCAAAACCATGATGAGGTACCATCTCATACCGATCAGAATGGCTGCTATCAAAAAGTCCAGAAACAATAAATGCTGGAGAGGATGCGGAGAAAAGGGAACCCTCTTACTGTTGGTGGGAATGCAAACTAGTACAGCAACTATGGAGAACAGTGTGGAGATTCCTTAAAAAACTGAAATTAGAACTGCCATATAACCCAGCAATCTCAATGCTGGGCATACACACCAAGGAAACCAGAATTGAAAGAGACATGTGTACCCCAATGTTCACTGCAGCACTGTTTACAATAGCTAGGACATGGAAGCAACCTAGATGTCCACTGGCAGATGAACGGATAAGAAAGTTGCGGTACACATACACAATGGACTATTACTCATATATTAAAAAGAACACATTTGAATCAGTTCTAATGAGGTGGATGAAACTGGAGCCTATCATACAGAGTGAAGAAAGTTAGAAAGAAAAACACCAATACAGTATACTAACACATATATATGGAATTTAGAAAGATGGTAATGACAACCCTATATGCTAGACAGCAAAAGAGACACAGATATAAAGAACAGACTTTTGGACTCTGTGGGGGAAGGTGAGAGTGGGATGATTTGAGAGAATGGCATTGAAACATGTATATTACCATATGTGAAATAGATCACCAGTCCAAGTTTGATGCATGAAACAGGGTACTCAAAGCTGGTGCACTGGGATGGCCCAGAGGGACAGGATGCAGAGGGAGGTGGGAAGGCAGTTCGAGATAAGGGACACATGGACATCCGTGGCTGATTCATGTCAATGTATGGCAAAAAAAACCCACCACAGTATTGTGAGGTAATTAGCCTCAATTAAAATAAATAAA
Source organism: Redunca redunca (assembly GCA_006410935.1). NCBI lineage: Eukaryota > Metazoa > Chordata > Mammalia > Artiodactyla > Bovidae > Redunca > Redunca redunca. The sequence continues at coordinate 353,742 of SJYQ01005045.1, forward strand.
TTTTAAAAATATGCTGTGATTCATGGGGTTGCAAAGAGTCAGACACGACTGAGCAACTGAACTGAACTGAACTGAACTATCTTAACAAATACCTAACTGCTAAAAAACGCTGATCGTCATCTGCTGCTGCTGCTGCTGCTAAGTCACTTCAGTCGTGTCTGACTCTGTGCGACCCCATAAACAGCAGCCCACCAGGCTCCCCCATCCCTGGGATTCTCCCGGCAAGAACACTGGAGTGGGTTGCCATTTCCTTCTCCAATGCATGAAAGTGAAAAGTGAAGTTGCTCAGTTGTGCCTGACTCTTAGCGACCTCATGGATTGCAGCCCACCAGGCTCCTCCATCCATGGGATTTTCCATGCAAGAGTACTGGAGTGGGGTGCCACTCCCTTCTCCGGATCATCATCTGAGCTATCAGCAAGTCATAGTGGTAACATCAAAGATCACTGATCACAGATCACCATAACAAATACAGTAAAAAAAAAAAAAAGCTTGAAATATTGTAAGAATTATCAAAATGTGACAGAGATATTAAGTGAGCAAATGTTGCTGGAAAAATGGTGCTGATAGACATGTTCAGTGCAGGGTTGCCACAAAACTTCAATCTGTAAAACACACCATTATCTATGAAATGTAATAAAGCAAAATGAGGTATACCTATATCTTGAAAAGAATAAAAAATAACTTTTATTATTTTTAAATTTTTTTCTTCTTTTAATTTCTTTTTAATACATATGACTGTTTCATCAAAAATTGGTAACACTGTCTTCTGGAATTTACAATATATATAAGTACAATACATTCAGTGTATGCATACTCAAAGAATTGCTCAGTCATCTTCGACTCTTTGCAACCCCATGCGTATCTGCGTGCTCAGTCACTCAGTAGTGTCTGACTCTTCACAGCCCCATGGACTGTAGCCCATCAGACTCCTCTATGGAATTTTCTGGGCAAGAACATTTAAGTGGGTTGTCATTTCCTTTTCCTGGGGATCTTCTCGACCTAGGGATGGAACCTGTCTCTTGCACCTCCTGCACTAGCAGAAGGATTCTTTACCACTGGGCCTCAAGCCTACATGACCTAAATTTGTACTTTAATAATATAAAAAAAATAAAATTGAAGTTTTATAATTTAAAAAACAGAAAAATAGAGATCAGAGCATACATCAATGAAACAGAATATAGAATAAATCAGTAAGACCAAAAGCTGGCTCTTTGAGAATAATAAAATCAATAAAACTCTAGCCAGATTGATCATGAAGAAAAAAAAAAAAAATTACCAACATCAGCAAAGAATGAGGTAACATATACTTAGTCACTCAGTCATGCCCAACTCTTTGCAACCCCATGGACTGTAGCCTGCCAGGCTCCTTTGTCTATGGGGATTCTCCAGGCAAGAATACCTAAGTGGGTTGCCATGCCCTCCTCCAGGGGATCTTCCCAACATAGGGATTGGACAGGTCTCGTGCACTGCAGGCAGATTCTTTACCATCTGAGCCACCTAACTACATAATTAAAAGTGGAGAGGATGTATTTTTGGCATAATAGCATGAAGAGTACCATGTAATGGTTCCCCAGAGAAACTAGAGAAAATTAATTTTAAAAAATCATTAAAATCTAAGAGTACACAGCAAAAAAAAAAAAAAAAAATCAACTCAGTAAGAACAGTAAGAGTATGTGAGATTTGAACCAAGACATCCCTCCTCCAGCTCAGAAAGACAGAAACTCCATTCTAGACTAAGGTAGTAAAGGAAACAGCACTCTCAACCCAAGTCAGAGGACTTCTTTTCTAGGAAAAGCAGGATGTCAGCATTTCTCACTCTTCCCCCAACTACAAATGCTCAAGTTAAGGGATGGATAAGTGAAGTGCACCCAAGATATGAGAGCTCCTCTCTTCAGAATGGCACCCGCTTGTAGGACAGAGGCTGTTTCTTGGGCAGCACCACTGAGAATATAATGCTCTTTTCAACTGTAATTTTTAAATCCCTCAATTCCACTGAGATAGGAGGTCTGTTTCTTCTGCAAAGTGGAAGCAATTAGTGAGTAGGAGGTCATATGATCATGAATGTCTCTGGAATATTTTCTTTATGAGCAAGGAAAAAAATCAGCTTTAGCACTTCATGAGCTTTCAGGTTATTTGAAAACAGCAAGAATTTCCAGTTATTTTCACTGAATTAGTATTGAATAAGACAAAAAGTTAATTCCTACTATTTCAAAAAAGAAACAGAAGTTGTATGGCCATACCAGTAAATGAAATTTCAGTGAATATTCCAATCTTTAAGCAGCATATTTATTAAAAATAGATAAAACTTATTTTCTGATAACCAGTTAAGGACCCTTCAAAAACCTATTGAAAGCTTAGCAAAGTTGCTATTCCCCACAATGGCAATCTTTGAACTGAACAGAAGAGAAATCATGAAGAATAGAGAGGCACAAACTTGGTGGTGGTTTTTTTTTTTTCAGAACTTAATATTAAAATATATATATATGAAAGTTATTAAAAAATCTTAAAAGGTTCATTCTGGGGCCAAATGCTACCACTGAAACTTTTTTCTTGTAATTGATCTAAGGTAAAAAGTAAAAGTTATATAAAAATTAGAGTGGTGACAGCTGTCCAACATAAAGCCTACCTGTAAAAAGGCAGGGCAGAATGAGCTGACTTGAGCAAATATCCACACCACAACCTTAGTAACAAGTTTCAAATGCTTTCAGTTGCCAAAGTTGAAGAGGAGGATCATCTTGCATGCTTAGATTCTACTTCATCAAGAATCCACTGAATACCATTCAAAAAACCAGTTAAAGTTTCAGCCTCGGTGTCCTGGACCTATGAGCAAATAAAAAGAGACATTTGTTACTAAGAAACTAAGCACAAATACTTATAATTATGTGGGACATTTTTCTGGACACTCAAAAATGAATAGGACTAAAGCAATCCCAGTAAACTGTGGGTAAATAACCAAGTTTTGTCTTCAAGAGAGTTTAGATTAAAAATATCTTCTCTTCTGTCTTATAATTACTATCAATATGAGGTTTATTACTTCTCTTGGAACTCAGCTTTGATATCAAATATCTCCCACTGATTTAGGTACTAAAACTGACTTTTAGAATGCTGTTCTTTTAAAAAGAATGAATAAGAAAGAATAAAGAAAAATAAAATCAATTAGAAATTAGAGTGAAAAATAAAATGAGATTTTTTTTTCACTAGAGAAAATAGAACCTTACCATCCATGGGTGGTTTAGATGATTCAGACGCAGCTCATAGGCCAAATAAAAACAGGGCATTCTTTTTACATTAGCTTGAGAAATACAAGATAAAACCAACATTGGTCTCCCGGAAGATCCAAAAGCTGGATCAGTCATTGCCATAATACGAGAAAATTCATCTTGCCATTCATGTCCTAAGGAATGTAGTTAAAATCCTTAATTTTCATTACTTAAAAAATAATTTAAAAAATTGAAAATTATAAAAGTTACCAGGATCCAAACATAATAAACTGCATCTATCCCTCTATTGCTCTGTTCATTTACTGATTTTTCATAAAACTACATTAATCAGCTTTGTAAGGATCAGAATTTAATCAGAGAGAACAAAAACAGTACCACTTACATGTTTCTATGGTTTAAAAGCAAAACTACTCTGATAAAAGTATTTTCTTCTCACAAATTCTGTAGCCATCACTACCCTTTCTTTCAAAGGCCAGAGTTTCTAAAATTTAAACATATGATTGAATCTAGTTTTTTTACTGAAACCGAAAATCTCTGCCTTTCAGTGGAGTGTCAGACGTTTGGTGGTGGGCAGAATTCTAAAATAATCCTAATAACTCAAATTCTTTTCTATTCCCTCCTCTGACACATGGGGTATCACCAATATGGTTAGGCTATATTACAAGACACAGCTGACTTCAAGAAAGGGAGACTATAATCAGTGAGCCTAGTCTAGTCAGGTAAGCCCTTAAAACAGATGAGATTCTTCCTAGTCAGAGAGATCCTCCATTGCTGGATTTGAAGACAGAGGGGTCACATGGCAAAGGAAGATGGCCTGTGAAGCTGAGAGCAGCCCCCAGCTGACAGCCAGCAAGGAAACAGGGACCTCAGATCTACAAAAGTAAGCTGAATTCAGTCAATAATCTGAGTGAGCTAGATAGCAGATTTTTCCCCAGAACCTCCAGAAAGGGATGTAACCCATCTCTCACCCTAATTTTAGCCTATGAGACACTTGGCTGAAAACCCAGCCATGCTGTATTCAGAATTCTGACATAAAGAACTCTGAGCTAATAAATAGATGCATTTTTAAGCCACCAGGTTGGCAGTAATTTTTTATATATTAATAGAAAACAAACACTGAATGTAATTATCAACACAGTATATTTAAATCTATCACATACTTATTGAATTTTGACTTGTCCCATCTATTCTTTGTTCCTTTTGCCCTCTTTTCCCGTGATCTTTTGAACTAACTTATTTAATGATTACATTTTATCTTCATTACTGGCTTATTTAATTATATCTCTGTTACACTTTTTTAGTGGTTGGTTGCTCAAAGATTTACAAAATATATTTTAAACTTACAACAGTCTACCTTTAAAAAGTATTATATAACTTCACATATAGAACCTTACAACATTTCCATTTCTGTCTTTCCATGCTATGTAATATTGTTACAATATATTTTATTTTTTAAAATATCATGTTTTCCTTTAAATAATGATAAAGAAATTAAACTTAGAAAAAAATATTTTATGTATGAGTGCAGTCGCTCAGTCGTGTCCAACTCTTTGCGACCCCATGGACTGTAGGAGCCTACCATGCTCCTCTGTCCATGGGATTTTCCAGGCAAGAATACTGGAGTAGGTTGCCATTTCCTTCTCCAGGGGATCTTTCTGACCCAGGGATTGAACCCAGATCTTCCGCATTGTAGGCAGACGCTTTACCATCTGAGCCACCAGGGAAGTCCAAGGAATAGCTATTCTGTTTCTATCCCAAGGCTTTTTCTTTCTTAAGTTTCCTTTAACATTTATTGTAATAAAAATTTGCTGACTGAACTGTCTCAGATTTTGTTTGTCTAAAAAATGCTTGATTTTGCCTTCATTTTGAAAGATATCTCTGCTGGATATTATCCCCCCCACATCCCACCCTTTGCAATACTATAAAGATTTCCCTTCATTACTATCTAGCTTACAGCAAAATTCTATCAGAAAGTCTCTGTCCTTATCTTTGGTCCTCTATATGTATTTTTTGCTTTGCCCTGGCTGCCTTGAAGATATTCTCTTTATCTTTTGTTTTCACCAGTTTGGCTATGATGTATCTGTATTTTTTACTTATAATATCTGGTGTTCTTTGAGAATCTTTGATCTGTGGTTTATTGTTTTTTAGTAATTTTGAAATAGCTTTGGTCATTATTTATTCAGAAATTTCTTTTCCCCTGTTCTTACTCCCTCCATATTTTGGGACTCTAATCACATATAAATTGAATCAGGGGTCCACATACCACACACTATAGATATTTTTATAAGTATTTTGGTAAAAACCACCAAGCCCGTTCATTTGCAAACTGTCTATGGCTACTTTTGCACTATAGTATCAGAGCTGAGTAACTGTAAGAGATTATATGGTTCACATGCCTAAAATATGTACTACCGAGACCTTTAAGAAAATGTAAACCCCTGAGTTAGAACACTTCATTGGTTTTCCCCAGCTCTTGCTCTGCCCTTCACTACCAATTTTTTTACTTTTTAAAAATTGTTATTTTTTAATTAATTTCTGGCTGTGCTGGGTCTTCATTGCTATGTGGGCTTTTCTCTAGTTGTGGCAAGTGGGGGCCACACTCTAATTGCAGTGCACAGGCTTATCAATGCAGTGCCTTCTCTTGTTGCAGACTCTAGGGTGCATGGGCTTCAATAACTGCAGCACACAGGCTCAGTAGTTGTGATTCCCAGGCTCTAGAACGAAGGCTCAGTTACTCTGTAGCATGTGCGATCTTCCTGGACCAGGGATCAAACCCATGTCTCCTGCATTGACAGGCAGATTCTTGACCACTGAGCCACCAGAGAAACACATCTCTAATTTGAATAATTTCAATTGATCTATCTTCACATTCACAAAAGGTTTCCTTCATTAATATGTCCATTGAAGGAACTATTCACCTATTGTATTTTTGGTATTTAGCACACCCATTTTACTTTTTCATAGCTTCTTTCCCTCTGCTGAAAATCTCTATTTGTTCACATATATTGGTCACTTTTTTTTTACTAGATTCTTCAACGTATTAATCATAGTTTTTTTTATGGCCTTTTCTGAGGGTGCCAATATTGAGGCCATTTCTGGGTCTAGTTCCACTGACTGCTTTATCTCCTAAGAATGGGTCATTTTTTTTTTTTGTATCTTATACTTTTTAATTTAATGCTAGATGTTTTATGTGGAAGAACAGAAGAAACTGAGGTAAAAAGGATTTACTTCTACAAATGGGTATGCTTCTTCTCCTGTTAGGCCATTTATGAAATGAGACAAGTCCAATTAGTCAATAGTTGAGCTGCATTTGGCTTTTATTGTTATAGATAATTTCAGTGCACTATAAACTGTAAATTCTTTTAGCAGTGGACTGCTTCTACCTTTTTCCACGTGAGAATAATATATTGCATATTTATGCCCTACCTTGTTCACAAAGGAGTTGGGAAAGAAATTATAATATCGGCTTATGGCCCAATAGTATTCTATTTTCATGCTATTTATCAATGTGAATGCAATTATTCAGAATATATGGAGAGTGTTCTTAACTAATCCACTTTATTAAACACTCCACCAACTCTACTAACTCACACTCTACTATCTGGATGATTAAAATAACCTAAAATTTTTCATTTACCTGCATAAATTATTTGAATAAGGCCAAAAGCAAACAAAATATCAATAACTAAAAGTACAGAAGCATGAAACAACAAAAAAATACTATGTAGTTATAGAAGCAAACTTCAGTGTACATCAGAATTCTGTAAAGTTTGTTTAAAAAAACAGAGCCAAGACACAACCCACATCTATGAGTCATAATCCATCAGGATAGGCATCAGGCTGCCATGTTTTTAACAAGATCCGCAGGTGATCCTAATGCACATCAAGGTTTGAGAATCCAATATTGATAGTAACAATATTAACAGAATCACACTGATAAAATTAGCCATGATATTCTTAATAAGCCACAATAAAGCCTATAAAAATACTTTATTATTTGCTTTTCAAAGAAAGTGCTTTTAAAAAGAAAATAAGATAATGCTTACTTTTATGAGCTTCAGCATTTGCAACATAGATGAACCCATCAACAACTTCACACACCTTCTGAATTTGTGGAATTACACTGTACCGGCTTCCTTGTTGATCGTTCCCTTCATTCTGTATACTGAACATCTTGTTAACTGCACTTGTATGTTCTTCTCTTGCTCTATCTCTTTCCTTTCTATAAGAAAAATGTAAATATAAAACATAAACAGACACTCAACAGGCTTCACCCCCTCTAAAATATTCTATTACTGATGTCTCAGGTAGGCTGCTAAGTACGTAGCCTTACCTTGTAGTTGAATATAGTATTAGGATGTTGAATTTATGTTGATTGTTCAACTGAAAACTAACTCCTGATCCAATACCTAAAGGAGAAAATTACAGTTATCAAAACAAAAAATAAAGATAGCAAAAGATAACAATGCAAAAATTACTTACTATAAAAAGAGCAAACAGAAAACTATGACAGGTTATATATAGCTTTGGAATAAGATGTTTATGTTGAAGAAAAGATGCTATATACAATTTTCATTCACAAAATAGTAAATTATGGATACAGAATAAAACTTAGGCTTTAACATTGCTTTTTTTAACCATCATCACTATCATCATTAACTTTATTATCATCATATCAGTAGCAGCTGCAATATAACAACTACTTCTACTTATCCTCAAGACTGACTTAGTTTCACTTTTTTTATGTTTCACATTAGTCTTATACTCCATGTATACATTCTGCCAAAGGGTCTTTCCCTTGCACTCTGAAAAGGCATTTTTAAATTTATGGTGTCTTAGAAAATTGAAGAAATACGGCAAACACTGAAATTTGGAATTAGATCTGAGCTAGAATTTGTCACATATACCCATGTTTCTGTGAGCCTTGGTTTTAACACTGAAATATAGAAATAATACACATTTTTTAGGGTTATTGTAAGCATTACATATGTAACTGGTAAGTAACAGGTGCCAAATATTATTTCTTACTATATTTTATATCTAAATCATTCAACACTATTATTTGTCCTTCTTTCTTAACTCTTTCCCTCCTTTGTGTTAATACTCAGGGGTTGATTCGCCTCTTGCCTTCTGCAAAGATCTCCTCCTCTTTGGCTTTGTGTCTTTTTGCTATATATTAATAAACATCCTTTTAGATCTGTCTGCTGCTGCTGCTAAGTCGCCTCAGTCGTGTCCGACTCTGTGTGACCCCATCGACGGCAGCCCACCAGGCTCCTCCGTCCCTGGGATTCTCCAGGCAAGAACACTGGAGTGGGTTGCCATTTCCTTCTCCAATGCATGAAAGTGAAAAGTGAAAGGGAAGTCATTCAGTTGTGTCCAACTCTTCGCAACCCCATGGACTGCAGCCTTCTAGGCTCCTCTGTCCATGGGATTTTCCAGGCAAGAGTGCTGGAGTAGGTTTCCACTGCCTTCTCCTTAGATCTGTCTACTCCTCTCTATTCCCACCCCACACCTTTAATTTAGATATCATCATCTCTCACCTGAACTTCTGTAATCATTTCTAACTATACTCCTAAATCCACTTCTGTTCCCTACTATCCAATCTTCTGACAGCAGCTGGAGAGATTGCTTTAAAATGTCTTTAATTATGTCTCTTCTCTTCAAAGCTGCTGCTCTTCAGATAAATAAAAATTTAACATAATATGGCCTCTACTTACTCATTGTGTTGTGCTTAGTCACTCAGTTGTGTCTGACTCTTTGCGACCCCATGGACTGTAGCCCACCAGGCTCCTCAGTCCATGGGGATTCTCCAGGCAAGAATACTTGAATAGGTTGCCATGCCCTTCTCCAGGGGATCTTCCCAACCCAGGGATTGAACCCAAGTCTCCAGCACTGCAGGTGATTCTTTGCTATCTGAGCCACCAGGGAAGCCCAAGAACAACTCCATCTTTCATATCCTTAATCCCTGCATTATAACCAATCTAGACATTTAAAGAAGCCATGCCACACTATCTTATATCACCATTTCAGGCAACACATTATATAGAGATCCTACTGGGGTCTGTAAGCATTTCAGGCAAAGTGGCCCTAGTCTTCCACCACCAGGGGACTTCCCAAAGATATCATAAAAACATTCTACCATGTTGGGAAAGATGGAAGTCAGGAGGAGAAGGGGACAACAGAGGACGAGATGGTTGGATGGTGTCACTGACTCAATGGATATGCATTTTGAGCAAGCTCCAGCAGATGGTGAAAGAAGCCTGGCATGCTGCAGTCCATGGGATTGCAAAGAATCAGACATAACTGAGTAACTGAACAACAACCATGTCTCTGATCTTTGTTTTCATCAGTTTAACTTCCAGAAACTACCTTCTCAACACATTTAACCTCAGTCCAATAAGATCTGCATGCTGTTTTGCCCCACCTTGCCAATGACTCATCCCTTTACCCTTCCCTGACCTTGCAGGATCTGAAGCACAGTTAGACTGGCAATTTCAAACAATCACAATTACTCTGCAGAATGAAATGGCTATTTCATAATCAGCCAATTCCCCCATACCCCCAACCTCTTATTGAAATGGGATCCTTCCACTTCATGACCCAACCTGAAACTGGCCTGTGCCTAGGTGTTGCTTCTCTTGCAGTGGGCTTCCAGTAACTAAACTGCTTATTCTCTCACATCTCAGGGTAAGAGATAGTGTTCTCTTTACTTCTCAATGCCATGTCTTAAACCATTACTCACCAACCCTCTTGAAAAAACTCCACCTCTTTTGAGACACACACACACACCATTTACCTCTAATACCATCTCCCCATCCTTAACCTGGTCACTTATGAATCTACTTTTGATAATCCCTTCCTCCAAACATTCACTGAAGATTATATCACCTGGCTCACAATCTTCTTTATTCTCAGAAACTTCCAAGTTCACATGGACTTCATATGATTCCTAAATCTTCATTTCTAGCCCAGATCTTCAAGACATGAATGCATACTCCATAAAATCATTCATTTATTCATCAAATACATATTGAGTATCTACTATGTGTTTAGCACTACAGATACAACTAAGAATAAAGCTGACAAGAGAGACTTCCCTGGTGGTCCAGTGGTTGAGAATCCATCTGCCAATGCAAGGGATATGGTCCGGAATGATCGCACATGTCGCAGAGCAACTAAGTCTGTGTACCACAACTACTGAGCCTACAAGCTGCAACTACTGAGCTTGAATGCTGTAACTACTGATGCCTGCATACCTAAAGTCCATGCTCTGCAACAAGAGAAGCCACCAAAATGAGAAACCTGAGCATTGTAATGAAGAGTAGCCCCAGCTCACCGCAACTAGAAAAAGCCCACGTGCAGCAGCAAAGACACAGGCAGCCAAAAATAGTCAAAAAAAAAAACAGAAACAAAAAAACCTCTTTAAAAAAAAAAAAGGTTGAGATTTCTGGTCTAATGGGACTCACATTCAAATGGCTAGCTTATAGCAGGCATCTCTGCTTGTATAAAGTTTCTCTTCCTACTCCTGTGTTTCCTTAATCTAGAGAATGACACTATCATCCAGTATGAAAATAAGAGCCAGAAACCAGGAATTATCCTTATTACTGCTGATACACATTGAGTCAATTACATATCCTTCATATTTTATCACAATATTATAGTGGTTTCTTAGTGGGTATTCATGCCTTTGGAGCCCCTTCTAATCAATTTTCCACTCAGGAGCCAGAGTGATCTATCTAAAATGCCATCTTGATCATCTTACTTTTCTGCTTCAAATCCTTCAATATAATGCTTAAGTTTGACATATAAGCATCTTCTCACCTGGCCCCACTCTAGACACACAGAGCTACTTCAAGTGTGTCATGCACACCCAGAACTTTGAGAATTTAGAGATGCAGTTCTCACTGCTTAGAATATTTTACCCTTTTTTTGATGGCTTACCCCTGCTTATCAAAATGACTCATATAAGGCATCATGTTCAATGCAGAGCCTTCTATGACCCTTACCTTTCTACACAGAAGCTCATTACACCATATTCTAATCACCTGTATACATGTCTCTGCCCTCACCTAGACTAATCACCTTTCAGGGCAAAGAGGAGATTTTTGATGTTGTTTGTTTTAAATCACTGCATCTTTAGTATCTAATAGGTAATCTCAACAAATGAAAAAGTAAAGCAGAAGCTAGACCACTATTACACGTTTATTATAAATCCTACTTACCAAATTAACTACATGGTTGTTCCTGTTGTTTTTCATAGAAATAAAGGTAAGGTGACAATTTAGCTCTTTTTTGAAATTCCAAGACATATCAAAGTACTTTGAATATAGTAGATGCTGAATGGTTTACTGTAACATTCTTTTAAAATATGGTACAACATTTTGACAACATACAATTTGCTTTCACATAATCTCATATTTTAGACTGAGGAAGTAAGAGAAACCTTACCTCTTATAAAAAAGTAAATTAATTATTTCAGTCCATAGAGACATGAGGGTTCCCATCAATTAAATTAGTACATTTCATTACATCAAAGAGTTAAATAATTAAAAAACTAATTTTTTTCTATGTAATACTAGTCAAGCTCAGAGTGTTTGAATTATTATGAATTGTACATTAACATGAAAATTACCATCAATCTGCCTCTGAGGCAAACCAGCTGTTGGGCAAAGTTCCTCAGAAGACATCAAACTCAACACCAAAGATGTATTTAGTTCTTCCAAACCTGGTCCAAACATGGCAAATCGTGGTTCATTCTGAATGATCAATGAGTGTAAAAATGAGGTGACAGCTCCATACATAGGACGGCTAGATTTTGAGGATCTTCTTGTATGTGGACAGCACATTTTATAGCTGTATAAAATTGTCACAATTAGAAAATTAACACAAATACTTAGTTAGCCATTTATTCATTCAACAATATATAATGCATCGAAAACTTGCTAGACAAAAGGGATACAATGGTTACCGTCCTAATTCTCATGGAGGGCAGTGGAGGACAGATACTATTATATCAATAATACATATGTCAAGTGCCATGACAGAAAAAGCACAAGGTGCTATGGGAGTGATAGTGGTTAAGTAACTGAGGAACTCTTCCCCAGGAAGTGGTTACTTTCTATTTTTTCATTTAGATTCTTTCATGAAACACTTGGTCTAACATGTGTTTTAATGGTTAAAATTCACTATATAGAGCAGTGATTCTCAACCTAGGGAGATTTTGCACCCCCTGGGAACATCTGCTAATGTCTGGGGACACTTTTGTTACCACAAGTACAGGAGGAGTAGGGCAGTGCTACTGACATCTAACAGATCCTGGGATGCTATTAAACATGCTACAATGCATACACAAGACAGTTCCCATAACACCTGGTGCAAAATGTCAATAGTGCCAAGACTGAGAAACCCTGCACTAAACTACATAGTTAGCATAAATATGTCCTTAGAGGTAAAAAAGAAAAAAAATACTAAAAGCTACCAATATAACTGAATTTCTTAGAGTACTTCCATTAACACTAACAGTTCAATAAGTACTTGAATCATGTGAAAGGAACAACTTTTTCATTAGCTATAAATTTCTAAACAAGTGATTCAACATGTCATTGAAAATTAAAACAAAGTTGCTCAAATCTAAATAAAACCTAAAACCCTTTAAATCAAGCTGTTCAGACAATCACTAACTTTATAAGAAAATCATCTTTCCTTAGGAATCTTGTAATTTAACAAGGAAAAAAAAGTCAACGCTGCAGCTGGGTAGATTTGGCCAAGCCTCACCACTTTAATTAGTCATATAAGCCACTTAATAGTCTGAACTTCAATTTTTAAAATTTTCATTATTTGAGCAATAACAATCAACCCAAGATCACAAGAATCAGAAATAATTTATATGCTACAAATAGTCATGTTGTTTGCCACTAAATCATTTCTCTCCAACCCCATGGACTGCAGCACGCCAGGCTCCCCTGTCCTTGACTATCTCCCAGAGTTTGCTCAGATTCATATCCATTGAGTCAGATCACAAATGTTCGTTACTATAATTATTACTATCCCTATGAAAACATGGTTCCACAGCACCACAGATACACCTGATGTCTTGGCTGGCTGTGGGACAATGTAGAAGTAACCAGCAACTGAGACTACAGTGCTGTGCTGTTTAGCCACTGACTTTTGAGTACCTGTGGACTATAGCCTGCCAGGCTCCTCTGTCCATGGGATTTTCCAGGCAAGAATACTAGAGTGGGTTGCCATTTTCTCCTCCAGGGCATCTTCCTGACCCAGGGATCGAACCTGCATCTCCCGCACTGCAGAAGGATTCTTTACCACTGAGCCATCACTTGTTAAAATTATACACAGGCACATTTTAGTCAACGAGTCTCACAAGACTTGATGTAATGGCATCTATATTGGAATAAGGATTCTAAATAACTTAAAATATGGGGGAAAAAATAAAAACCACATGTAGCTAGTAAGTCTAGCACAGGAAAACAATCCTCATCTAAAGCACAAATCTTCTTTTTTTTTTTTTGGCGCTATCTTCTGTCACAGACTTTTTTTTTTTT
>SJYQ01005045.1:367918-391239 GCA_006410935.1 Redunca redunca
CCGCCCCAGCGAGCGCCCCTCCCTCGATTCCTCGCGGGCGGCGACCGACGCTCACCGGCAGCCGCGTCAGAGAACTGGCCTCCTCGTCCGCCTCCTCTGCGGAGGCCCTCGGAGCCGTCCTCTCCTTGCCAACCGACTGCCAGAAATTCCTCCAGCCGCTGAGGAAAGCCGCCTCCAGGCGGCCCCAGTCGCTGTGAGAAGGCTGAGGAGAGCTCCCTCGGCTGCCAGGGTCGCTTCCCGCCATGGCTGCCTACGCCTCTCCGGACGCGCCGCAGAGTGACGCGGCGCAACCGCGCCCCGCCACCTCCCCCTTCTCTTCCTCCTCCCCCTTTCCTTCCCCCTCCCCGCTCCACTCCACGCGTTTCCCCCAACCCCCTGCCCTCCTGCCCGGGTCCCACCCCAGATGAAGCCTCCAGAGCAGGGGAGAGAATGGAGAGATGGCCCAATTGAGTGTGGTTCGCAGCGGAGCTTGAAGCTCCCCCCAGAAACAACTGCGCCCCTCACTCAAGGCCGCAACCTCAGGCGCGCTGACCTCACCCATTGATATAAGATCTCTCGCCCTTTGCCGCTCTATAACTGCGTTATTTCACCCAAGGCTGTCTTTCTGTGTGGAACTCATTTCCTCTTTGCCTGGGTCTGGGCGATTCTTACTTATGCAATAGATGGCCGTCTTCACTATTTGGTGCTTAATGCCTGATGCTGGGAAAGACTGAAGGCAGGAGAAGACAGAGGATGAGATGGTTGGATGGCATCACCAACTGATGGACATGAGTTTGACCAAGCTCATGTGATGGACAGGGAAGCCTGGTGTACAGTAGTCCATTGGGTCACAAAGAGTCGGACAGGGCTGAGCCACTGAACTCAAAGTGAAATCTGGTTTAACTTACTGTCAATCCGCAGTTTCCAGGACATGCAGCCACCCATTCTCTTCGTGAAAATAATCAACTATGGAGATTTCTAAATTTCAGAATCATCCTCTGCCCACCATTGTCTTATCTCAATTGTTAAAACATTCTCTCACGTATTACCCAAATTACTCATATTAAAAAATCCTTTTTTGTTGTTGCAAACTTTTTGAAGTATTGATTTATAACGTGTTAATTTCTCGTGTGCAGCAAAGTGAATCAGTTATATGTATATATATATATACTTTTTTATATTCTTTTCTGCTACAGTTTAACACAGGCTATTGAATATAGTTCCCTGTGCTATTCAGTAGGATCTTGTTGTTTATCCATTCTATATATAATAGTTTGCTTCTCCCGCTTCATCCCTCCCCCACCCCCTACCCCTTCACCCTAAGTCTGTGATCCATCTCTGTGAGTCTGTTTTGAACGTATGTTCATTTGTGTCATGTTTTAGTTTCCACACATAAGTGATATGGTATTTGTCTTTCTCTGACTTTACTATGTTTACTCTATGTCCAGTCATGTTGCTGCAAATGGCATTAATTTCTTTTTTATGATTCAGTAATATTCCATTGTATGTGTATATACCACATCTTTCTTCATTCATCTGTCCATGGACATTCAGTTGCTTCCATGTCATGGCTAGTGTGAATACTGCTGCTATGAACATGGGGTACATGTATTTTTTGAATTATAGTTTTGTCCAAATATGTGCCCAAGAGTGGGAAATTAATCCCATTTTTTTAATAGTCTTCAAAAATAGAACAGAGGATCAACAACTTCACAAAACCATTCAAGCCTGTAAGGATCATGATAGGCTACAGGAAACATACATAAGTTGTGTGTATTTATACAAACAGTTAAATATATGTTTAACATAATATTCATCTCTATCTTTATCTATATCCATATTTATATTCTACATAGCAGAGCATGATAATGCTTAATAATGGACACAGTGCTTACGAGCTTGTATTTACACTTCAAAAGTAAATTATCTGGGGATCTAAATGTCAAATAACAGAAATCCAATAAAGCCCCAGAGGTTCTGTGAGATCTGAATATTAAGTTTCATCATTTATCTTGCATGCCATTGCTAGGAGCCAATGACCAACCCAATTTCAGGCTTAGTTCTGCAAGGGATTCCAGACAAGAACCATAAATTAATTGGCATTTCCCCTACCTCTCTAGGAATAACACAAATAAATCAGTTTAAGTCTGAAGTACTAAAATGGTTCTCAACTCTTAGAAAATGACTTCCCAGGGAAGTCTCAAAGTAATTCTTCCTTTCTGATGTCAACTGATTAATGGTTTTAAAAGTCTGATCTATTCGTAACTGAATGCTCCATAAACTTCTCACTTCAAAGGATTTAGCAGTTATCAATGATTGTTACTTGTTTACAGCTGAAAAATGTTGCTATTCCAATTTCATAATTCCTTTTATTAGATAATTAAAGAAAAATTATCCCTCATCAACCATTTGAATACCCTCCCCAAGATTGGAATTGGCCTTATCTCCAAGGAGCCCTACTTCACTTTAATGGGAAGTGATATTTGGACATTATTTAGTGGTCTTCATATACATAAAGGGATGAGTTATTATTTCTTATTCAAATTTAGAACTACAAAATTTTTACCTTAATTTCACATCTCTTCTCTTACACTGAAAATTCTCATTTGTAATTACATACATTTCAATTTTCAAACTTAATAACAACGTTAAGTATCAAGGAGGTTGATTTCTTTCCAGTTCTTTTTGCCCTTGGGGATATCACACTAAGGGTGTCCAAATTACTGTGTTTTAAAGATAACTGATTCCAAATTAGGAAAGGAGTATGTCATGGCTATATATTGTCACCCTGCTTATTTAACTTATATGCAGAGTACATCATGCGAAATGCTGGGCTGGAAGAAGCACGAGCTGGAATCAAGGTTGCTGAGAGAAATCAATAACCTCGGACATGCAGATGACACCACCCTTATGGCAGAAAGCAAAGAAGAATTAAGAGCCTCTTGATGAAAGTGAAAGAGTGAAAAAGTTGGCTTAAAACTCGACATTCAGAAAACTAAGATCATTGCATTCGGTCCCATCACTTCATGGCAAATAGATGGGGAAGCAATGCAAACAGTCACAGACTTTATTTTGGGGGGCTCCAAAATCACTGCAGATGGTGACTGCAGCCATTAAATTAAAAGATGCTTGCTCCTTGGAAGAAAAGCTATAACCAACCTAGACAGCATATTAAAAAGCAGAGACATTATTTTACCAACAAAGGTCCATCCATCTAGTAAAAGCTATGGTTTTTCCAGTAGTCATGTATGGATGTGAGAGTTGGCCTATAATGAAAGCTGAGCACCAAAGAATTCATGTTTTTGAACTGTGGTGTTGGAGAAGACTCTTGAGAGTCCCTTGGACTGCAAGGAGATCCAACCAGTCCACCCTAAAGGAAATCAGTCTTGAATATTCATTGAAAGGACTGATGCTGAAGCTGAAACTCCAATACTTTGGCCATCTGATGTGAAGAACTGACTCACTGGAAAAGATCCTGATGCTGGGAAAGATTGAAGGTGGGAGGGGAAGGGGACGACAAAGGATGAGATGGTTGGATGGCATCACCAACGTGATGGACAAGAATTTGAGTAGGCTCTGGGAGTTGGTGACGGACAGGGAGACCTGGCATGCTGCAGTCCATGGGGTCGCAAACAGTCAGACAAGACTGAGTGACTGAACTGAAAGGTAACTGAAACATTCCTGTATATTGAAGCCACCAACTTGCTACACAATTACAGTTAATTTGCTTCATTTTGTTTTGGATTTTTAGGAGTTTTAACTTTCTATGTTATCTTATTTTTAAAAAATTGCAAAAATGTAGTATGTGATTCCCAAGCCAATGGACAAAATTCACCATATATTCAGATATGTCTAGTTTACATCCTGATCCCCTACATCTGATTCCTCTCCCCCATCTCCTCCTTTCACCATAGATAACCATTTTAAAAGTTTTTTTAATATAAACAAACAAGGTTATACAAACATTTATACTCTTTCTTAAATAGTACTGTATACCTTTTCCACCTTTCCACTTAATAGTACCATTCAGAGCATTAAAGAAATATTCCTTTTGCTTTATAAAGCTACATGCTACTCAGTCATGTGCATATACCACGGTTTAATCTATTTTTAAACAGGGTATGCATAATATTTAGATGACTAATATTTATTAAACACATCTGACTTGTGAGTTAAATGTGAGACCAAAAGTTAAGTGTGAGACCAGAAGCCCAGTAAATGAAGCTGAATGTTAACTGTGGAAGTTGGTATACTATAGCGGGTATATACACATTTGGAGAATGGGGCTGAAAAACTTCTGAAAATTGTAGGTTTTCGTCCAGCCATACTAATTGTAAACATTTAAGATGTCTATACAGTCAGTGATTTCCTCTCTGAAAACTGCTTCCCACTTAGAATGCCAGCACCATTTGAACTAAGCAAACGTTAGTGAGTGCTCACTAGCCAGAACAAGAACCAGCCATTTGGGAATTCCCAGGCAGCCCAGTGGTTAGGATTCCATGCTCATTGCTGAAAGCCTAGTTTCAATCCCTGGTCAGGGAACTAATATTCCAAAAGGGACAAGGCCAAAAGAAGGGGGAGTTAATTATTCTGGTTGATGAGTAAGGCAAATAGTCACTTCAGTTGCTCAGTCATGTCCGACTATGCAACCCTAGGGACTAAATAGCACACTAGGCTTCCCTGTCCAGAACCAACTCCAGGAGCTTGCTCAAACTCACGTCCATTGAGTTCATGATGCCATCCAAACACATCTCATCCTTTATTGCCCCCTTCCCCTCCTGCCCTCAATCTTTTCCAGCATCAGGGTCTGTTCAAATCAGTCAGTTCTTCACATCAGGTGGCCAAAGGACTGGAGTTTCACCTTCAGCATCAGTCCTTCCAACGCGTATTCAGGACTGATTTCCTTTAGGATTGACTGGTTGGATCTCCTTGCAGTCCAAGGGACTCTTGAGATTATTTTCCAACACCACAGTTCAAAAGCATCAATTCTTTCATGCTCAGCTTTCTTTATAGTCCAACTCTCACACCCATACATGACTACTGGAAAAACCACAGCTTTGACTAGACAGACCTTTGTTCACAAAGTGTCACTGCTTTTTAATACGCTGTCTAGGTTGGTCATAACCTTTTCTTCCAAGGAGCAAGCGTCTTTTAATTTCACGGCTGCCGTCATCATCTGCAGTGATTTTGGAGCCCAAAAATATAAAGTCTCTCACTGTTTCCATTGTTTCCCCATCTATTTGCCATGAAGTGATGGGGCCAGATGCCATGATCTTTGTTTTCTGAATGTTTAGTTTCAAGCCACCTTTTTCACTCTCCTTTCACTTTTATCAAGAGACTCTTTAGTTCTTTGCTTTCTATAAGGGTGATGTCATCTGCATATCTGAGGTTATTAATATTTCTCCTGGCAATTTTGATTCCAGCTTGTGCTTCATCCAGCCTGGCATTTCGCATGATGTATTCTGCATGTAAGTTAAATAAGCAGGGTGATAATATACAGCCTTGACATACTCCTTTCCTGATCTGGAACCAGTCTGTTGTTACATATCCAGTTCTAACTGTTGCTTCTTGGCATGCAAAAAGATTTCTCAGGAGGCAGATAAGGTGAATCAAGGTAATTTGGAAACAGTCAAATAGGAGATGACAAGAGTGAACACTGATTGACATTTTAGGAATCAGTGAACTAAAATAGACTGCATTGGGTGAATTTAAATCAGATGACCATTTTATCTACTGTGGGCAAGAATCCCTTAGAAGAAATGGAGTAGCCCACATAGTCAATAAGAGAGTCCAAAATGCAATTCTTGCATGCAGTCTAAAAAATGACAGAATGATCTCTGTTTCCAAGGCACATTATTCAATATCACAGTAATCTAAGTCTATGCCCTAACAGGTAATGCCGAAGAAGCTGAACAGTTCTATGAAGACCTACATAACCTTCTAAAACTAACATCCAAAAAAGATGTTCTTTTCATTATAGGAGACTGGAATGCAAAAGTAGGAAGTCAAGAGATACCTGGAGTAACCAGCAAATTTGGCCTTTGAAAACAAAACGAAGCAGGTCAAAGGTTAACAGAGTTTTGCCAAGAGAACGCACTGGTCATAGCAAACCCCCTCTTCCAAACACCACAAGAGAAGACTCTACACACGGACATCACCAGATGGTTAATACCGGAATCAGATTGATTATATTCTTAGCAACCAAAGATGGAGAAGACCTATACAGTCAGCAAAAACAAGACCAGGAGCTATGGCTCAGATCATGAACTCCTTATTGCCAAATTCAGACTTAAATTGAAGAAAAGTAGGTAAAACCACTAGACCATCCGTTGATGACCTAAATCAAATCCCTTCAGGTTATACAGTGGAAGTGACAAATAGATTCAAGGGATTAGACCTGACGGAGTGCCTGAAGAACTTGGACAAAGGTTTGTTACACTGAAAGGAGGCAGTGATCAAGACCATCCCCAAGAAAAAGAAATCCAAAATGGTTGTCTGAGGAGGCCTTACAAACAGTTGAGCAAAGAAGAGAAGCTAAAGGCAAAGGAGAAAATGAAAGATATAAGTGAAAGAGGAGAGTGAAAAAGTTGGCTTAAAGCTCAACATTGAGAAAACGAAGATCATGGCATCTGGTCCCATCACTCCATGGGAAATAGATGGAGAAACAGTGGAAACAGTATCAGACTTTCTTTTTGGGGGCTCCAAAATTACTGCAGATGGTGCTTGCAGCCATGAAATTAAGACGCTTACTCCTGGGAAGAAAAGTTATGACCAACCTAGATAGCATATTCAAGAGCAGAGACATTACTCTGCCGACTAAGGTCCGTCTGGTCAAGGCTATGGTTTTTCCAGTGGTCATGTATGGATGTGAGAGTTGGACTGTGAAGAAAGCTGAGTCCCGAAGAATTGATGCTTTTGAACTGTGGTGTTGGAGAAGACTCTTGAGAGTCCCTTGGACTGCAAGGAGATCCAGCCAGTCCATTCGGAAGGAGATCAATCCTGGGATTTCTTTGGAGGGAAAGATGCTAAAGCTGAAGCTCCAGTACTTTGGCCACCTGATGCGAAGAGTTGACTCACTGGAAAAGACTTTGATGCTGGGAGGGATTGGGGGCAGAAGGGGACGACCGAGGACGAGATGGCTGGATGGCATCACTGACTCGATGGACCTGAGTCTGAGTGAACTCTGGGAGACGGTGATAGACAGGGAGGCCTGGAGTGCTGCAATTCATAGGGTCGCAAAGAGCCGGACACGACTGAGTGACTGAAATGAATATGAACCCATATTCCTAACCACTAAACTACTCTGTCTGAAGGTTATCAGGATAATCTGAATATCAGAATAATACTGTCACTACATTATCAAACCAAACTTGAGTCCATTGCCTATACGCATCAAAGCCAATTTGAATGCAGAGTTCCAAAGAATTAGCAATGGAGAGATAAGAAAGCCTTCTTCAGTGATCAATGCAAAGAAATAGAGGAAAACAATAGAATGGAAAAGATTAGAGATCTCTTCAAGAAAATTAAGACATACCAAGGGAACATTTCATGCAAAGATGGGCACAATAAAGGAGAGAAATGGTATGGACCTAACAGAAGCAGAAGATATTAAGAAGAGGTGGCATGATTACACAGAAGAACTGTACAAAAAAGATCTCCATGACCCAGATAACCACAATGATGTGATCACTCACCTAGAGCCAAACATCCTGGAATGCGAAGTCAAGTGGGCCTTACAAAGCATCACCAGGAACAAAGCTAGTGGAGGTGATGGAATTCCAGTTAAGCTGTTTCAAATCCTGAAAGATGATGCTGTGAAAGTGCTGCACTCAATATGCCAGCAAATTTGGAAAACTCAGCAGTGGCCACAGGACTGGAAAAGGTCAGTTTTCATTCCAATCCCAAAGAAAGGCAATGCAAAAGAATGCTCAGACCATGGCACAATTGCATTCATCTCACACACTAGCAAAGTAATGCTCAAAATTCTCCAAGACAGGTTTCAACAGTACGTGAATCATGAACTTCCAGATGTTCAAGCTGGATTCAGAAAAGTCAGAGGAGCCAGAGACCAAACTATCAACATCCGTTAGATCATCGAAAAAGCAAGAGAGTTCCAGAAAAACATCTACTTCTGCTTTATTGAATAAGCACTTCGAATATTAACTCGTTTTTTTCTTCCCACCTGTGAAGTAGGTATGATTATTATTCCTGTGTTAATCAACAGAATGCTAAGGCACAAAAAGGTTAAATTTATATGGTGTCACAAAGCTAGGAAACAAGAGAGCTGGGGTTTAATCAAGCCTCTGGCTCTAGAACCCATATTCCTAACCACTAAACTACTCTGTCTGAAGGTTATCAGGATAATCTGAATATCAGAATAATACTGTCAATACATTATCAAACCAAACTTGAGTCCATTGCCTATACGCATCAAAGCCAATTTATTGACACTCAGATGGTGAAGGACAGTGTAGCATTTATTGCAGACACAAAACAAGAAGCATGCACCGTTAGTGTTCAAAAGAAGATTCCCAGATTCGCTGACGGCTTTCAGATAGTTTTTTAAAGACAGAGTAAAGGGAGAGAGTTGCAGGGTACCTGATCAGCCTGTGGACATTCTTCTGATTGGTTGGTGGCAGTCAACAGCAACATCCTTCTGATTCATATCAGTTTGGGACCTATGTTCTTGTGGTCGGCCTACAATTTATCTTCTTCCACGTGGTGCGAGTTTGAATATTTGCAAAACAGCTCAAAGGATATGGTTTATAACATTATCCATAACCCTTGAGGAGGAACTAAAGGTCTTTGACTTTGTTTAATGGTTAAATCATTATTTTGTCTTGTTTGACTGTTTCTGCATTTTCTTACTTCTCTGATTAAATTTATATTTTGAACTTGGGGAAGGCCTGGGAAGCTGAAGGTCTTCTATGAAGAGGCAGGTAGAGGACATAGTGGGCGGAGGCGGCAATCTGTCTGAGAAAGGCCCCATAAAGTTGTGCTTGGTTATAAACACTAAATTAAGATGATGAAAGTTTTCATTCTAACACAATACCCAGATATAAAAGAAAACAAAGAACAAACAAAAAACAAATATGGGATTATGGTTTTATTTTTTTAATTTTATATGCTCCAAAACACTTTACTTGGAAATTTTCACTAGAAGTAGGAAAACAAACAAACAACAGTACAGGACAGCAGCACAAATGCGTGATGCGCACGCACTTTGACTGTGGATGTGTTAGACCCATGTTAATGTAATACCTTCACAACGTGACAGCTCATACTGTGTTAAAGAAAAAAAGAATACAAGAAAGGGACGCTAGAGAACTACGGAATCCTGTACTCTGTGCAGAAGGGATATCCTTATAGGAGACAGAAAAGGAGCCCTGGAAGGTGGAGAAAAAAAGTGACAGGCGATCTACAACGAGCCTATCAGCCAGCTCTGAGTTTTTTAAAAATGGCATTAAAAAGAATCTGAGAAAGCCTTTAGAGACCATACCCCCTTATATTACAGAATTTCCAGTGGAGCTTACAGTTGGAACTTACTTGCCTTCACAAGGCAAGAAGGGAAATTTTATTGTGGGGTTTTAGCCATGACTCTCACCTCACCCTACTGAACATGAAGAAATAAGAGAAATCCTTCTGTCATGATGCGCACTTTAATCAGCATCAAGCAATCCACAGTAGCCAGAAACCCTACAAATGCAGCAAAGCAGACAAACCTTTAACTAAGTCTCAAAGCCTAGTCAAGATGGGAAAATTCATCCTGGAAAAGAACCATGCAAATTTAAGGGTTATGAACATTCCTTTAACAGAGTTAAAGTTTTAGTAACCCATCAAGGAGTTCAAAATGGAGAGGAACTCCAGGTGTAATAAATTCTACAAGGCCTTTAGGTTATCACTTACCCAACAGTAAGGCCCACATTGGAGAGAAACCCTTTAAATGTGATCAAAATGAAAAGTTCTTAGGAAGTGATTCATTCTTTAATCCAGCATCAAAACTTTCAAGAAAGAAATTTTATGAATACATTGAATGTGACATGGCACATTTGATGGTGTTTAAACAGAGGGCAGACACAAATGATGAAGTAGATAGGTGCTTGGAGGTGTCTTCCCAACCACCCTAAATAAAATAGCACCTTTCTTAAGAGTCACGCTAGCCTCATACCCTGCTTAATTATTCATAGCACTCATCACTCACCACACTATATTTTTACTTCTTAAAATGCATTAACTTCTTCCACTAGAATATAAACTGTGATGTTTTACAAAGCTATATTCTCAGTGCTTAAGGATAAAACTTAGCATGTAGTAGGCACATGTTGATAAGTAAACTGTAATACTTTGATCAGTGAATTATAGTACCTTCCTTATGTGGAGTATTTGGTATTTTGAAGTTAATCCATTCTAAATGAAACAGAATTCACTTGGCAGGCTTTAACATATAAAAATGTACTGTGCATTGCTGCGTGATATATCACGGTAAAAAGCACTGTAACTGTTATGATCTACAAATTATTCTCCAATTGTGTGGGGGATGAAAAAGTTGTATAAGAAGCACCCCAACAGTACCCTCATTAGTATACCAACCAGTGAGAGACCCAAAAGGGCTGTTTCACAAGGGTCATGAAGACAAAATAGAGTCTCTAGCTTCTGAAGACAAAGTTCTCTTTTCTCCTCTGGTTCTAAATCTAAACAATACTTGACTTCTCTGAGGAATAATTCTTTCTTGGCCTTGTCAACCACTGGTACAAGAGGGCATGGCAGTTTGGAATCATATATCAGAAACCCTTTTGTGGCAGAGTTCAGCACTTAAGAATTATGTCTCTTATTAATTCAAAAAGTATTACTAAGGGCCTACCATTCATTAAGCACTATGCATAAAGATAAATTTTCAAAACATGAAATTTGTCAACTCTTAAGAAAAATGACTATAAAGCCATATAATCAGTGTGATACCATGGGACGGAAAGATTCAGGGAACGGAAGATTCAGGGAGCAGAAACAAAGAAACTTGTAACTTTGACTGAAAAGGGCTGGAAAAAGCCTACAGACACAGTAACACTGGGGCCGAGTCCTAAAGGAAAAATATTCCCTTAGCCACAAAGAAGGGCAACGCATCCCAGTTAGAAGTAACGATAATAACAAAGGAAAAAAAAAACACATAGCACATTGGGAAAGGAACTGGTACATTTGTGACTGATCATGATGCTCCAAAAGGGGTGAAGGGAGGATGGGTAGTCTGTGATTTAAATCTTCATGCTTAGAAAGCATAAAGGCATTTTCACAGCAAAACCTGTTAAAGACTGAATTAAATAAAAATCTTTTTAGCTGTGTGAGGATAAACAAGAGACAGAGATAGGGAGAAAGTCTCCACTTGTCCCAAGAGGTTCTATCAGAACATTTATCAAAAAGGAGCCTAAAGGAACACTGTGCTAGAATATGATCACACAAGAAGAGCTGCAGAGATGAGATTGGCAAGGTAGGCAGAAGAAAGCAGATTACAGCATTCTGTATTGCCTTGCTTTGTGGAAGAACGAAGAAAAAAAAAAGAAAACATGAACTGGTAAAGATTTTAGATGAAAGATAAAGATTAGTTGTGTGTGAGCATGTTAAATTTAAAATTACTGTGGGATGTCTAAGTGAAGATATTTAACAGGCAATTAGAAAGAAGGTTTAGAGAGCAGAAGTTGGGATTCAAAGCGCAGGTTTGGGAGTCAGCGTATCATTATAGGTGGTAAAGCCATGGTTATGAACAACATCACATAGAGGTACAGTTGAACCTTGAACAATGAGGGGATTAGGGATGAATCCTCCTGGCAGTAAAAAATCAGAATATAACTTATAGTCAGCCATCCATACTGCAACTCCTCCATATCTGAGGATATGACCACCTGCTGGTTGTGTAGAAGTGTAGTATTAACTATTGAAAAAAAAATTTATAGGCAGTCCCATGTAGTTAAAAGTTCAAACTTGCATTGTTCAAGGGTCAACTGTATTTAGAGTAAGTAAAAAAGAAAAAAAAAGAGAAAGGTAGGAAGTAAATAGGGGAGGAGGAGGAAAAAGAGAAAAAGGATAGTACTTTCGGAAATAGCAATACCTACAGGGTACAGACAGATAAAAAGAGAAGCCCTGGGAGAAAGGAGGAAGTCGGCAGAAAGGAAAGGTCAGGAAACTGGTGGAGAGGAAAAGAGGTCCACCTGGTGGAGACCTCTTTTCCTCAAAAAAGCAGGAAAATGAGTAGGGCAAAGCAGGGAAACAGAGACTGACCTCCTCATAGTCTCTATTTTCTGTTAAAACAAGACTAAGAGCCATGTGCTAGGGGAGGAGACAAATGGCCAGAGAAAAGTGATGAGGCAAGTCAGAGGTGTGTGTGAGCCACAGTGGGAAAGAGACAGATAAATGGCTTATGCTGAGGGCTCTTCTAAACTTGAAGGTGAGATACTTAGAGTGACTCCACTTTGAAGGGCTGCAGGAACTTCACATGGAATTCAGTATCCCAGGAAAGAAGGGGGAATGATAGGATTGATTCAATATGGAGAGAAGGCTTGAAGAATGATTAGGCTGAAGGACAAGGGGAAGATAGGATCTGAAGGGACTATGGAAAGCTCTTCATGTGGTGTCCCAGAAAACCAAGGCTGGACAGGGAAGGAAGAAAACTCTGAAAGGGACTGATGGTAAGGGGAAAAGTAGTAGTAAGAGGAGGCTCTGAAGAAGCAAAAGAGATAGGAAAGAAGTAAGAGAGGGAGAAAAATCAACAAAAATGAGGAAGTAAAAAGTTGGAAAGATGAAAATGACATTAGTTACTGAAACTGAAGATTTCAGAAACAGAAACTCAGGATGGTGATATTCATGGAGTGGCCATGGGAGTCAAGTTCCTAGAATGTGATGAAGTCAATGGCCTAGAGATTGAGGATACTGGCAAGGTGTCAGACAGGTCATCCCTAGACAACAGGAACTGAGGTAGACAGAAAGACTGTCAGTGAGATACCAGGCTGGGCTCTTGGCCTTTAACACCCCTTACAATCAAAGACAGAAAATATTAAAATTTCAGAATGTATGAAAAGATGTGCCCTAAGACACATGACTAATGGCAGGCTAACCTAATGGTTTTATCTTCATTATTCGTTTAATAAACCATGCATATTCTTTTAAACAAAAAAAGAAAAATCATTTTAAAATTTTTATAAAATGCCTAACAGACTAAAAATTTTAAATGCCATTAGTACTATGTAGTGAAGCAAAAATTCTGTGGAGTCTTTCATTATTTATCTTACTCTGAAAATGGTACATGGGTACAAGTCACAATTTTTCATTTTGCCAATTTTTAAATACACCCATAGCATATATCCAAAGCAAAGAGGTGACTTGATTTTAATCTCTAAAGTGTAGCAAGCTTCAAGAGAGGGAGACTAAAAAAAATATAAAAACAGTTAAAATGTTCAGTTTTATGTTATGTATATTGTACCACAATAAAAAAAAAATCTAAAGTATTAATAACAGAAAAAATCTTTATAGAAATAAATTGTATTCCTTCTTAATATTAGTCATAGGATATCTGTAGTTCAGGCTGAGTTAGAATAATGTAAATGCCATTTCAGAAAGTAAAGAATCATTCCTTCACAGGTTTAAGAATATATAGTGAAAGACGTAATGGCATTTAAAAAAGGGTAACCGTGCTGGCTATCTTTATGTAGTGTAATGTTCATAAATTCAGTATCATTATGTCTTCTTTTCTGGAATTTTCATTTCCTGAGTCTTTTTGTTTTTCTGTTTGAAAAGGACTAGAAGAACTTACTAGTTAGTGTGATGCTGAAAGAAGTTTAAAATTTGTTTTGCATTTGTTGTATTCCATTCTTGTTCTTTCAGGGGTCCTTCGCATACAAATACATACTTTTTCAAAATTTTCTCTCCTACTTCTCGGAAATCCAAAGGTTCTCTGTGTGTGGCGTAGCTTGCTCCAGAAATGCCAGTATCCATTTCATGATTTTCTGGCTGTTGATCTGCACAATGCTTCAATCCCCAGTAACACATTTCTCCACTGTACATCATAGCCAGCAAATGAATGTCACTAAATATTCCTAGGAAAGTCATTTAAGTTGAGAGATTAGAATTTAAAAACTTTAAAAGAAACCCTAATGATTAAGACTCTAATAAAATCCTTTTATATCATTAAGCATTTTCCCTTCTCATTTAACAGTTATACTTAGAAAAGCCAAATATCACTTAATACAATCCTCATTTCATTGACACTTCCATCTCTACTTTACAAAAGAAGCCAAATCCCACCCTCCCCAAAAATTATTTTTAAAGAATCATTTAGGTTTGTGTATTCACCTTTCTGGGATTATCTTTAGGATCTGTTTGAAAATCTAATCTAAATAAATGGAACCTCTCCCAGAAACGTGCATTCCATATTCTGCATACTACTCAGAGATTCCCTCAGTCCCATTCATTATCAGAACTTTTATTTAGGGGGTATATTCAAGGATCAGTAATACAGTTCCTATATTTCTACAATAGTGTACAGATACAATCCTGCATAATCATGTCCCTTAGAGGCCATATAATTTGCAAAAACTAAAGGTGTTAAATTGTATCCAAGATGCTTCATCTTCTCAGGAAAAAGGAATACACTGAAGGATTTCCATCAAAAATTCAAAGCATGATTATAGAAAAAGGCAATTATATGATTAAACATTTATGACACAGAGTTTATTAATTTGATATTAAAAAAAAACCCTAGAATAGTAAAGATTTGGGGATAAATGATCAACTTTGTACAACTCACCAAAGCTCTTTAAACCTCAGTTTGCAAAACTCAGGATTCCACATGCCCTAATTATTTCATGGAATTTTAACGAGCTTTTGTTCTGAGATTTTTTTCTCTTTAACTATGAAGAAATGAAGTGAAAAGAAAAGATTATGGCTAATATGCCTTGTACTTATTTAGTTGTTTTGTACGTATTACCTATAAACATTTCTTTTTCATTTCTTCATAGTTAAAAGATCAAAATCTTCAGAGGAAAAGCTAGAATAGCATTAGATATTATTCAGAATGTAAAAAGAAACAGACCTAGAATCTGAGAGGATCTGGATAAAAATTACTAACTGTGCAACTCATCAAAGCTCTATAGGCCCCAGTTTGCAAAAATCAAGATTCCACATGCTCTCCTTAATTTCATGAAGTTTTCTTAAGGAATAGTTGGTGGGGTTCCCCCATCTCCAATTAATGATTTTCACTCCAGAATTATATTTCATATTAGATAGGGCATTTCATCGAATGTGTATCCTTTCTCATTTTTGTGATCTTACACCCTAATTATTCCTAAAAAGACTGGTAAAGTAAGGAGATAGGTGCAAAACTGAATGAAAGGTTGAACTTTTAAGTAGACTAGATCTTTAGAAGGAAGAGCTGAAGTAAGACTCACAAAGTGAGGCCACATGGGAAAGATGAGAAGTGTTTTGGCAGCCAGTTTACACGCAACTCTAAGCTAGCCTCATCCTTTATACTAACAAGGAGTGACAGCTAAGAAAGGTACACAGATATCCTATAGGAAGGTGTCTCTTAGGAGCAAAAGAACAGTTATATACTAAAGAGTGTTTCTCAGACTTCACTAGAATTACCTGGAGAACATGCTGAAATGCTGGTTGCTGGATTCCCACCTCTAAAACTTGCAGATTCAAGTATGGGACTGCATCTATGAATCTGCATTTTTAACAAAGACTTAGGATCTAGGGTGAGGCTGCTGGCCCATAAACTATGCTAAACTATTGTTTCAAAATACCAAGGAAAGAGATGAACAACATAAAAAATACTCTTCCTCCCTCCCTACTCTCTCAAGGAATCCATTACTCTCTAGTTACACTGTTTTTGGTGCTATAAATTTTCTTTGATATTTTTCTGCTAAGGTTCAGCATGGTTTTCAATAAAATACTTCACTATTTACTGTTCATATGCTTAGTGAACATGTATGTGAGAGGGGGGGATGAAGGAAGGGAGAAGATGAATAATCCATGAAGTAAGAGTGATGGCAGAGACTTTTATGTTTATTAAAAAAAAAAAAAGTGGCCATACTGGCATTCTCTAGAAGCAGTGATGTCTAAATCTGACTGCATCATAATTACAGCAAGTCATAAGAATAGATTCCTGGACTCCAAATATTGAATCAGAACCTTAAGGTGATACACAGAAATCAGTATTTTTAACAAGCTACCCAGGCAATTAGTGATCTCAATTCAGAGCTCCTCCTTCAAGACATCTGAAATTCAGGTTCTGGGCTAAGCAATGAGCCAAAGGCTGCCAGGATGGGTGGCTCTTAGTGGCATATAAAGGGCATAAACCAAGGATGCACACAGCTGAGCAGTCCTTTAACCTATTTAACTCCAGGGTTATAGCGACAAGGCTATTTTTATAAAGGCCCACAGAATAATGAAACACAGAAATGAAATAAAAAGGTTTACTGAATACATTACTTGATAATTTCTAAAAGCAAAAAATTTAATGGCATACAGGTAATGATCAAAGGACAAAATGATTATCTCACCTTCTAAAAAGACATAAAAATCACTGAAAGCATACACTGCTTTGAGTTTTATCAAAAATCAGGCAAACTATCATTAAGATCTGGCCAAAAAAGTTTTGATGATTCTTAAAGAACTTTCCACTCTAATTAGCATTAAGAACTATTCTGGGGCTTCCCTGGTGGCTCAGTGGTAAAGAATTCACCTGCCAACGCAGGAGACATAGGTTTGACCCTGATCTGGAAAGATCCCACCTGCTGCAGAGCAACTAAAGCCTATGTGCCACAACTACTGAGCCTGTGCTCTGGAGCCCACAGGCCCCAACTACTGAAGCCCGTGTGCCCTAGAGCCCTGCTCCAACAGGGACTTAAGAGTAATTTAGCCTATGAAAAGTAGGCTTCCTGGCTACTAGTCTATATCTCAAGGAATCAAGTAGGGAGGAACAAACTGCTTTAGTTGGGAGCAAGCCAACACCAAGAGAACTGACTCCTGTGGCAAAACTGCTAGGGAGCTGATTTTACTTTCTTGTTTCCTGGAAAAAAAAGAGACCCTATCTGTGCCTTTGATTCCCCTGTTGAAGAAGCAATGGAAGGTAATTAATTATAATCCAAAAGAAGACCAGTATCACAAGGATAGTGATAAAAAAAATTCCAGGCCATGAGAATATATAACTTTATGACTAGAAATGGGAGAATAAGGGAAATATTTTGCCTTTTTCTTTGAGTTTAAATAGCTTTAATGTCCATCTCTGCTTTTTCTTTTAAATCAATCCATGCAGGTGAGGAAATTTTAGAAAGCTCATTTTCAATGCAGCTAATCAATTCACTAGTTACCTGGAATAAATATGTCTCACGAATAAATCAAAATACGTTTGTCAAAACATCATGCTCACTGAAGGAGCACTTTACATCCACAACAAATTTTTTTAAGGACAAGCCATTTGCCTGAATAAATTGAAGGGAAACTTTTGGATACCAGTAGCCAGTTATGTATGTTAATGGCACTTAATTCACAGTGTTTTTTTTTTCCATGCAATGTTTTCTAATAGAAAGGAAAAGTTTACAGCAGTTAACAAAGAAGAACTAAAACACACTTATAAAATTAAGACACAGAATTTTCCCTAAGAAGTTTTCTGTTCTTCCCATGTTTAAATTTTCCCATCAAAGTTCCCCAGAATTTCACATGAAGTATAAAAGAAAGTTTGCATATATAATCTAGCATCTTTCATCAGCTACGTGACCTTACCAGGCTTATCAGGGCCTCAGTTCTTCCATTTGTAAAAAAAGAGACACTAAAACTAAATGGTTCTTCCCTCTCAAACCTCAGTCTAAAACCTAAATGATGTTCTACTTCCAGTTCCAAACATTTTTAACTGCACAGATGTTTATGACAGAAACCAGCAGGTACCATCCAACATGCACTCCTCTTTCTTAGTCAAGAGACTTTACTAGGGATGGCAACATATAATGTAAAGGGCAATATATCCCAGATTCCCTTCTAGCTATATGAAGCTCTGTGATTAAATTGTGGCTGGTGAAATGTTGGCAGAAGTGTTCTCAGTGTTGTAACAAGTGTCTAAGAAGGCTGTAAGAAAGACCTGGCTGAAAGAAACTTTCTTTTGCCATTCCTAGAGACTGAAACATAGTTGAAACAGAAGGATCTCCAGCATCTTGAGACACTGAAAACGGAAGCAATGTCCTCAACAGGGATGCGTGTTGCACAATTCTGGCAAATACTGTTTATATGAATTCTATAAAGCACATCCCTCTGAAGTTGCAGGGCTCTACTTCAAAAGATGATAGAGGAAAAAGATAGGAATCTGATGCCATGAAGCCACCATAACCAGTTGTGGACCTTTTTTAAGTGAAAAAGCAGTAAATTTCTTCTTGTTTTGAAGTTACTTCTAGTCCCTGTTACAAGAAGCCAAACCTAGAGCCTGATAAGGGCTGGGTGGGGATGCAAAGACTGTAAAAGCAACATGATAAATTTATTTCTTTAAACTATTAAACAGAGACTAGCAGTACTTTTATGTATTACATGAGAAGACTTCCAATTTTAAAAAAAGCCTTTTATTATTGTTTTGTCTGTAATATGAACCTTGAAATTTACTTAAATCATTTAAATCTAAGAAACATTTTAAAATCTTAAAATGCTCTGAAACACTTAGAAAACTGAAAAAAGAAATCATATTACCTTCACTTAGTAATTTAGCTGTGTCTAGGTCTTGAAAAGAAGCTCCTTCATTTAACTGGATGGGACACCGAAAATTCAGCATCTGTAGTAAGTAACTGATTCCATCAACAAGATACTAAATGAAAGTCAAAAACAAAGAATCCAGGTTATTAAATGCAGAGCTATAGAAACTTCAAATGTTAATATTTTTACTCAGGAGAATACTGGCTAATAGCTATTACTAGATATGTCTTATGGTTATTGCATTACAATGCTGTAAGGACCCACTACCTTGAAATTTTTTAAAGGGTATTTTAAAGTATAACCCTCCAATTAGGAAAAGGGTATGGGGGAAAAAACCTTCAAGGATCACAGTCTTGTGGCGAAGGGGCTTTTGTAACTCATGAACCATGCTGTGCAGGGCCATACAATATGGATGAGTCATAATGAAGATGGATGGGTCAAAACGTGGTCTACTGGAGGAGGAAATGGCAACCTACTCCAGTATTCGTGACTTAAGAACCCTACGAAGAGTATAAAAAGGCAAAAAGATATGACACTCGAAGACAAGACCCCAAGGTTAAAAGGTGTCTAACATGCTATTGGGCAGAGGGCAACTACTAATAGCCCCAGAAAGAATGAAGCAGCTGGGCCAAAGCAGAAATGATGCCAGTAGAGGATGTCTCTGCTGATGAAGGTATAGTCTGATCTATAAAGAACAAAGCTGCATAGGAACTTGGAATGTAAGGCCCATGAATCAAGGTAAATTGGGCGTAGTCAAGCAGGAAGTGGCAAGATTGAACATCATCATCTTAGGAATCAGTGAACTAAAATGGACAGGAATGGGCGGATTTAATTCAGGTGACCATTACAGCTACTACTGTGGGCAGGAACTCCTTAGAAGCAATAGAATAGCCCTCACAAGTCCAAAATGCAGTACTTGGGTGCAACTTCAAAAATGACAGAATGATCTTGGTTCCCTTCCAAGGCAAAACATTCAACATTCACAGTAATCCCAGTGTACGCTCCAACCACTGATGCCTAAGAAGCTGAAATTGAATGGTTCTATGATGACCTACAAGAACTTCTAGAATTATCACCAAAAAAAAAAAAAAAGATGTCCTTTCTATCACAAGGGACTAGAATGCAAAAGTAGGAAGTCAACAGATACTCAAAATAACAAGCAAGTTTGGCCTTGGAGTAGAAAATGAAACAAGGCAAAAGCTAACAGAATTCTGTCAAGAAAACATGCTGGTCATAGCAAACACCCTTTTCCAACAACACGGGAGGCAACTCTACACATGGACATCACCATCACCAGATGGTCAATACCAAAATTAGACTGATTATGTTCTTTGCAGCTGAGGATGGAGAAGCTCTATACAGTCAGCAAAAATAAGACCCAGAGCTGACTGTGGCTCAGATCATGAGCTACTTCCTGCAAAATTCAAGCTTAAATTGAACAAAGTAGGGAAAACCGCTAGACCATTCAAGCATGACCTAATCAAATCCCTCATGATTATACAGTGGAGGTAACAAACAGATTCAAGGGATTAAATCTGGTAGACAGAGTGCCTGAAGAACTATGGACAGAAGTTTGTAACATTATACAGGAGGCAGTGATCAACACCATCCCAGAGAAAAAAAAATGCAAGAAGACAAAGTGATTGTCTGAGGCAGCTTTACAAATTGCTGTGAAAAGAAGAAAAGTGAAAGGCAAGAGAAAAGGAAAAGATATACCAAACTAAACGCAGAATTCCAAAAAAGAGCAGGGAGAGATAAGAAGGCCTTCTTAAATGAAAAATGCAAAGAAATAGAGGAAAAAACAGAATGGGAAAAACTAGAGATACCATCAAAAAAATGAGAGATATCCAGCAAACATTTCATGCAAGGATGGGCATGATAAAGGACAAAAATGGTATGGACCTAACAGAAACAGAAGAGATTAAGAAGAGGTGGCAAGAATAACAGAACTATACAAAAAGGTCTTAATGATCCAGATAACCACTATGGTGTGATCACTCACCTAGAGCCAGACATCTTGGAGTGTGACATCAAGTGGCCCTCAGGAAGCATTACTATGGACAAAGCTAGTGAAGGTGATGGAATTCCAGCTGAGCTATTTCAAATCCTAAAGATGGTGCTATGAGAGTGCTATACTCAATATGCCAGCAAATTTGGAAAATTCAGCAGTGGCCACAGGACTGGCAAAGATCAGTTTTCATTTCAATCCCAAAGAGCAGCAATGCCAAATAATATTTCAACAACCACAAAATTGCACTCATTTTATACACTATTGTAACAAGGCTATACTCAAAATCCTTCAAGCTAGGCTTCAGCAGTACCTGAACCAAGAACTTTCTGATGTACAAGCTGGGTTTAGAAAAGGCAAAGAAACCAGAGACTAATTTGCCATCAATTTGCTGGATCATGAAGAAAGCAAAGGAGTTCCAGAAAAACATCTACTTCTGCTTCATTGACTACACTAAAGTCTTCGTGTGGATCACAAAAAACCATGGAAAATTCTTAAAGAGATGGGAATATCAGACCACCTTACTTACCTCCTGAGAAACCTGTATGCAGATCAAGAAGCAACAGTTAGAACCTTACATGGAACAACTGATGGCTTCAAAATAGGAAAAGGAGGATGTCAAGGCTATTTATTGTCACCTGTTTATTTAACTTATGTGTAGAGTACACGTACATGATGTGAAATGCTAGGCTGGATAAAGTTCAAGCTGAACTCAAGACAGCCAGAAGTATCAACAACCTTAGACATGACGATCATACCACTCTAATGGCAAAAAACAAAGAGGAACTAAAAAGCCTCTTAATGAAGCTGAAAGAAGAGAGTGAAAAAGCTGGCTTGAAACTGAGCACTAAAAAAAATACCAAGATCAAGGCATCTGGTCCCATCACTTCATGCCAAATAGAATGTAACAAAGAGAAAACAGTGACAGATTTTATTTTCTTGAGCTCCAGAATCACTGCAGACAATGACTGCAGCCATGAAATTAAAAGACATCTGCTTCTGGAAGGAAACCTATGGCAAAGTTAGACAGTGTATTAAAAAGCAGAGATATCACTTTGCTGATAAAGGCCCATATGGTCAAAGCTATAGTTTTTCCATAAATCATGTATGAATGTGAGAGTTGGACCAAAAAGAAAGTTGAAGGTCGAAGAATTGATGCTATTGAGCTATGGTGCTGGTGAAGACTCCTGAAAGTCCCTTGGACTGCAAGATCAAACCAGTCAATCTTAAAGGAAATCAACCCTAAATATTCACTGGAATGACTTATGCTGAAGCTGAAGCTCTAACACTTTGGCCACATGATGGGAAGAGTCAACTCACTGGAAAAGACCCTGATGCTGGGAAAGTCTGAAGGCAATAAGAGAGAATCAGATGGTTAGATAGCATCATCAACTCAATGGACATGAATTTGAGCAAACTCTGGGAGATAGTGGAGGACAGAAGAGGCTCACATGCTACATTCCACAGGTTGCAGACAGTCAGACACAACTTAGGGGCTAAACAACAAGGGAAAAAATCACTAACCAAGAACACATGATTCAGTAACATACTTGTGAAAAATGTCATCGGAGGAAGAGATCAATAAAGATAATAAAGATATGTTCAGTAACAACTTGTTAAAAATATGGATACACTTACTATAATTTAGAAATACTATAATCAAATTTTTACATCTGAAACTGTGACCTCTTATTTGCAGGCCCACATAAACTGTGTGTACAACCAACCCAAGATAGGAAGAATCCATAGTGATACAAATATTAAGACAGGATCTTTGCATTTACTGATTTGCTCAGAAGAATCAGGAAAAATCAGAGAGCCACAATTTTCTAAGAGCAGGGCCATGTGGAATCTTTAGGAGTGATCTGCTAATAGAAAGAGGCTCACTACCAAGTTTTGTTTTCTTCAAGCCAAAAAATATGCTTAGAAATTAATACAGATTATCTGTCTTATATCATAAAAAATAAAAATCTGGGACTTAAAAATAAGTGTAAAACTTTCCAGTTTACAAAGGATTCTCACATGTTTTATGGTTTTTCTTTTCCACATTATTTAATCTTCACAGTAATTCCAATTTAAGATTACACAGCTGTTAAGTACAGGCCTGGAATGAAAACCCGGGCCCTTTGACTCCTTGGTTCTTAATCCTATATTAAAGACAGATTTTAGAAACATTTAAATGCCAACAATCAAATATGTATGAGGAATTTGCCTTTTTACCTTTTTAAGTAAGCTAGATTTTCTTGTGAGCCATTCTCTCCTTTTGGTCAGAGAATGACAATACATGTAGAGTAGGGCTCCTCGCCTCCAGGAGAGACATTCCAGGAGTTCATCTCCAAGCAAATCGCAGTGCTGAAATACAACAAAGACTCAGTTAAAAAGAGAAACTTCATGTCTATAAAAACAAAAACTAAATTTCAAAATATTGAGAAATTAAAAATATTCATTTCATAAAATCTGCCCTTTACTTAGCAAGCTACACAGGAATGACTTACTTTGAATCAATTAGAAATATAGACATCTACTGCTACATAAAAATTAAAATAACTACTCTAATTTACAAGTATTTCTAGAAAACTGATATTCAACTATTTAAGTAACTAAATCCTCTAAT
>SJYQ01005046.1:0-11889 GCA_006410935.1 Redunca redunca
TTTGCTGGCATATCAAGTGCAGCACTTTCACAGCATCATCTTCCAGGATTTGAAACAGCTCAACTGGAATTCCATCACCTCCACTAGCTTTGTTTGTACTGATGCTTTCTAAGGCCCACTTGACTTCACATTCCAGGAT
Organism: Redunca redunca; assembly: GCA_006410935.1. Lineage (NCBI taxonomy): Eukaryota > Metazoa > Chordata > Mammalia > Artiodactyla > Bovidae > Redunca > Redunca redunca. Next base: position 140 of record SJYQ01005046.1, read on the forward strand.
GTCTGGCTTTAGATGAGTGATCACACCATCGTGATTATCTTGGTCGTGAAGATCTTTTTTGTACAGTTCTGTGTATTCTTGCCACCTGTTCTTAATATCTTCTGCTTCTATTAGGTCCACACAATTTATGTCCTTTATCGAGCCCATCTTTGCATGAAATGTTCCCTTTCTATCTCTAATTTTCTTGAGGAGATCACTAGTTTTTCCCATTTTGTTGTTTTCCTCTATTTCTTTTCATTGATCGCTGAAGAAGGCTTTCTTATAGCTTCTTGCTATTCTTTGGAACTCTGCATTCAGATGCTTATATCTTTCCTTTTTTCCTTCGCTTTTCACTTCTCTTCTTTTCACAGCTATTTGTAAGGCCTCCCCAGAGAGCCATTTTGCTTTTTTGCATTTCATTTCCATGAGGATGGTCTTGATCCCTGTATCTTGTACAATGTCACGAACCTCATTCCATAGTTCATCAAGCACTCTAATTATAAGATCTAGGCCCTTAAATCTATTTCTCACTTCCACTGTATAATCATAAGGGATTAGATTGAGGTCATGCCTGAATGGTCTAGCAGTTTTTCCTACTTTCTTCAATTTAAGTCTGAATTTGGTAATAAAGAGTTCATGATCTGAGCCACAGTCAGCTCCTGGTCTTGTTTTTGTTGACTGTATAGAGCTTCTCCATCTTTGGCTGCAAAGAATATAATCAATCTGATTTCGGTGTTGACCATCTGGTGATGTCCATGTGTAGTATTCTCTTGTGTTGTTGGAAGAGGGTGTTTGCTATGACCAGTGCATTTTCTTGGCAAAACTCTTATTAGTCTTTGCCCTGCTTCATTCTGCTTTCCAAGGCCAAATTTTCCTGTTATTCCAGGTGTTTCTTGACTTCTTACTTTTGCATTTCAGCCCCCTATAATGAAAAAGACATCTTTTTTGGGTGTTAGTTCTAAAAGTTCTTGTAGGTCTTCATAGAATCGTTTGACTTCAGCTTCTTCAGCATTACTGGTTGGTGCATAGACTTGGATTACTGTGATACTGAATGGTTTGCTTTGGGGATGAACAGAGATCATTCTGTCATTTTTGAGATTGTATCCAAGTACTGCATTTCGGACTCTTTTGTTGACCATGATGGCTACTCCATTTTTTCTGAGGGATTCCTGCCCAGAGTAGTAGGTATAAGGGTCATCTGAGTTAAATTCACCCATTCCAGTCCATAAGTTCGCTGATTCCTAGAATGTCTACTCTTGCCATCTCTTGTTTGACCACCTCCAATTTGCTTTGATTCATGGACCTGCCATTCCAGGTTCCTATGCATTGTTGCTCTTTACAGCATCAGACCTTGCTTCTATCACCAGTCACATCCACAGCTGGGTATTGTTTTTGCTTTGGCTCCATCCCTTCATTCTTTCTGGAGTTATTTCTCCACTGATCTCCAGTAGCATATTGGGCTTCTACTGACCTGGGGAGTTCCTCTTTCAGTATCCTATCATTTTGCCTTTTCATACTGTTTATGCGGTTCTCAAGGCAAGAATACTGAAGTCGTTTGCCATTCCCTTCTCCAGTGGACCACATTCTGTCAGACCTCTCCATCATGATCTGGCTGTCTTGGGTTGCCCTGCGGGTATAGCTTANGCTGTCTTGGGTTGCCCCGCGGGTATAGCTTAGTATCATTGACTTAGACAAGGCTGTGGTCCTAGTTTGATTAGACTGACTAGTTTTCTGTGAGTATGGTTTCAGCATTTCTGCCCTCTGATGCCCTCTTGCAACACCTACCATCTTACTTGGGTTTCTCTTACCTTGGGTGTGGGCTATCTCTCCACACTTCTCCAGCAAAGCACAGCTGCTGCTCCTTACCTTGGATGAGGGGTATCTCCTCACTTCAGCCCTTCCTGACTTTCAACGTGGGATAGTTTCTCTAGGCCCTCCTGCACCAGCACAGCCACCGCTCCTTGGACGTGTGGTTGCTCCTCCCAGCCGCTGCCCCGGCCTTGGGCACTGGGTGGCTCCTCTTGGCCACCCCTGGCCTGGGGCGCTTGGTGGCTCTTCTCCGACGCTGCCCCTGACCTCCAACGCGGGGTAGCTCCTCTCAGCCGTTGCAGCCTGGCACTCTCGGCCGCTGCCCTTGACCTTGGACGTGGTGTTACTCCTCTTGGCCACCACCCTTCAGGCATAGGGGTCCTCCCGGCTTCTACCCCTGACCTTGGACATGGGGTAGCGCCTCTCGGCTGCGCTTAGTGTGCCAGTAGCAAACCCCTGTGCTTAGTGCGCTGGGTATACCTTCCCTTAATGACAGAATTTCACTCTTGTGTACTGTGGTGCAACTGCTAAGCTTGCCCATATCTCCTAGGGGTCAGGTTGAGAAAACATTATTCTCTTTATCTTATAGCTTCCTCAAACCATGCTGATTTCTCTGATGTCTTTATATCAGAATTTCACAAGGAAGTTTCAATTCTTCTCCCAGTCTATCTTGAACCAGTTCTCAATAGGCATTTGTATCCTCTAGTCTGTCAAAGCCACGGTTAATACTATCCAGGACACCAAGGCCCTTAATTTGCTAAATGTAAGAATCTATTCCATTTCATCTTCCTTATTGGAAGCGTTTGACACAGGTGATCACAAATATTCTTTTCTACATTTGGTTTCCAGGATACCATATTTTCCTCATTTTTCTTCTACTGAGCTGGCTCTTCCTTTTTATTCATTGAATTCCCATTTCCCCAAACTCTTACGTTTTAATGATTAAGGTACAGTAATTTATCATTTACTATTATTCACTTATTTGTTGAGTTTGTCTATTTTTCTTCATTTTGTATATCATCTGTATGTTGATGACTCCAGAATTTATATATCTAGTCTTGTTCTCTACAGAATCCTAGATATATTTATCTAATAGTCTGCTCAGTGTTTCCATGGGGATATCTAAAATATGTCTTAAATTTATTATGCCTAACATCAAGCCCCTTGTCTTCCCCTTTAACTTCTTCCTCTGGTCCTTCTCTTCATCTCAATGAATGTCTAATCTTCCCTTTCAGATATTCAGGTCAGAAAGCTTACATTCACCTTTGACTCTTCTTTTTTTCTTAAAAAATCACAACAGCTAATCTGTTGACTTTCCGTTTAAAATATACTCAAAACCCAGCCACTTCTCACCTACTGACTCTATGAAGTTCTGAAACTGTTATCCCTCCTTTTTGTTATAACTTGTTTTCTTAGTTTGTGCCCAATACCTTAGGCAGAATGTTCTCTTTTTAACATAGGTCAAATTATTGTGGGCTTCTCTGGTGGCTCAGCTGGTAAAGAATTTGCCTGCAATGTGGGAGACCTGGTGTTTGATTCCTGGGTTGGGAAGATCCCCGGAGAAGGGAATGGCTACCCATTCCAGCATTCTGGCCTGGAGAAGTCCATGAGGTCACAAAGATTCAGACACGACTGAGTGACTTTCAATTTCACTTTTCATTTTCAAATCATAGTATGCCTCTTCACGAAACTCTCCAGTGGTTTCCCATGTGAAGCAGAGTCAAACTCATGTGACCTTCAGGCTCCCTGTGATCTTCCCTCTTTATTTCTGTAACCTCATGTTTGTGATTTTTTTTTCTCCCAGTATAACATCCTCACAATTCCTTCCACTAAACATGGTCCTTATATGACACCTTTGCATCAATTTTTTCCATCTAAAATATCCTCCCTATCCCTTTTCAAGTTTCTGTTCAAAAGTCATAGTATCTATCATACCCCCTTTGATTATCCTATTTAAAACTGCATATTCCAATCATCTGCCTTAATTTTTCATTAATACTTATTGATTCTCTTTATATCTATATTTCTATATGTATATTTTTTATATATTTTATCTCAACTCAGTAACATGTTAGTTTTGGTTGTGATAACATCACATATTANTCATAAAAGTAGTATTGAAATTTGATGTGGCTGGATAGCATCACTGACTCAATGGACGTGAGTCTGAGTGAACTCCAGGAGTTGGTGATGGACAGGGAGGCCTGGTGTGCTGCGATTCATGGGGTTGCAGANGGACAGGGAGGCCTGCGATTCATGGGGTTGCAGAGTTGGATGCGACTGAGTGACTGAACTGAACTAAACTGAAATATCAAATGGAACCAATAGATTTAATAGTAAAAGATCTGTACCAGGTAACTGACTTGACAAATGTTTAGAGTTCTTTTCCCAATACAGTGTTATATCATTGGTATAATTTTATTTACCTCAAAGCTATTGTTGACGAGCATATTTATTGCTGATTAAAATACTGTGAAGATAGTTCTACCTCTCATATGCTAGTTGTGTCATAAGCTTCAGTTTAGAAAAAAAAAAAATCCATATAAAACTTTTCTACTTACTACATGTTATAACATATAGTAGATAAATAAATTGATGTATTTATTTATTTATTTATTTATTTATTTATTTTTGATTGCACTGGGTCTTCATTGCTGTGCCCAGGGTTTTCTTTTGTTGTGGCAAGCTGGGCTGCTTTTCTTTGCCGTGCACAGACTTCTCAGTGTGGTGGCTTCTCTTGTTGCAGGGCATGGGCTCTAGGTGCACTGGATTCAGTAGTTGTAGTGCGTGGGCTCAGTATTCATGATGCACAGGCTTATTTGCTCCACGACATGTGGAATCTTCCCAGACCAGGGAGCAAACCTGTGTCCCCTGCATTGGCAGGCAGATTCTTATGCACTGCACCACCAGAGAAGTCCTGTGTGTGTGTGTGTGTGTGTGTGTGTGTGTGTGTGTGTGTGTAATGATTATTCTTAATCTGTGACTTCTGGAGTTTTAAGGATTATGTTTCATGATCTGCTTTACTGAGACTGTTTCTCCAATACCTCAAATTTAAGCAGAGGATCCGTAACTTTAAATGCAGTTCAATATATTTAGAGGCCACTAATGCATCATATAATCTCAAAAGCATGAGAAAATATTTCAGAAATGAGTATTGATTGCATGATTATATGATGGCATGATTTCATTCATGATTCTGAGTTTACTCCTTAAGAAAATAAAATCTTTTGTCACTTTAAGGATGACAACCATAGGTTTGATTTTAGTGTAAATGGCATTACTTTATAGAATGATATTAAAGGAAATTCAGCAAATTCGTCATTTATGCCCTTTGTTTTTCTTATTTATCATCAGTAACTAAGCATATGGCCTGAAATGAAATATATTCTCATCAGTCTATCCCTGACAGGCCACTTTTATCTGTTGCATGCTGTGCTTGTATGCTATAGATCAGAGTGTGTGAACTTGACACTTTCATCACAAGGTATGACTCCCCTTGAAATGGTGTCTACTCCAGTCACAGAAACCATATACTAAGATTACAGCAAGAGCTCCAATTCTGTGAGTTCACTACAGAGATAATTGAACAAAGCTTTGTTCACCTTCAAAAAGGAAATTCTATCAACACTGGGGATGGAGGGTGAAAAACAATAGCATGAAACTCAGTTTACTTGGCACTCTGATAAGGATGATAAATTCATGCTCTTTTTTCTTTGGAGAAATTAAAAGTGAAGTGATGGGATAGGTATCCTATAAACACCAACTTTCTTCTAAACAGCTTAAGGTTTTTTGATACTCAATTCTATCAAGCTTTATTTTATTGATCATCTATTCAGCAGAGACAGAAAGATACTGGGATACATATAAGAATAAGATTTGCCCTCACCTTGAGAGACCTCATAGTCAGACATGATTGATATTTACACAGATATTAGGAGTCAGTTATAATACATTTTTGACTGACTTCCCTGGTGGCTCAGATGGTAAAGCGTCTGTCCACAATGCGGGAGACCTGGGTTCGATCCCTGGGTTGGGAAGATTCCCTGGAGAAGGAAATAGCAACCCACTCCAGTACTCTTGCCTAGAAAATCCCATGAACGGAGGAGCCTGGTGCAGGCTACTGTCCATGGGGTCGCAAAGAGTTGGACACGACTGAGCAACTTCACTCACTGAGAGTTAAAGCATACCATGTACTCTAGTAGGCACAGATATTAAGGAGTGATCATGGAATGTCTCCTGTGAGATAGGAAGATTAAAGAGACACATGAAGAAATCTCTCTGAACACTTACAAATATGGTGCTTATACATTTCTGAAGTATTTAAATTATCCTTATTTGTGACATCTCTTTCTTCTTCTCCTCCTCCCTACTTGGTTTTAAGCAATTGGTTATTTACTCTATGCCTTCTATCACACTTATCATCACTTGCTTCTGGAAAGGGCTTTTGAGCAGGTTTCTGTCGTTTTAATCCTGAGATAGAATGTGACCAATGTATACCTTGTGCAGAAACTGCTCATTTACTCTTGCAAGAGCTAATTATCAAACATTTAGAAATTTAGCAAGCCATTTTTGGGGGCCTTAAAGGTACCATGGCAGTCACTTACACCGTGGAAGTTTGTATATGCTGGTAACCAACCCTGTTGTCCTTTCCCACAACTTATTTACTCATCCACCATTATACCAAATGGGTCCCCAATTAGTAGCCTAGGTAGATAATATTTTGACATTCATCCAAACCAGCATTCTTGTTTTTTCAACATTAATCCAGTGGAGTCATTGAGTGTTAGAGTGAGAGAGAGGAAAGACAGGGAAGAATGTGTTTTTGACAAACTTGAGCTCTTCTGTATACAAAAGAAGTTGATACTTTTCCAGACTTCCTTATACTACTGAGGGAGAGGGAGAGGTGGGAGGGAGCACAGCGCAACTTGCCATTTTGATCCTCTTTAGAAGACAATTTAACAAAATCTATGGGATCTAAAGTAGATCTGAAATTTTTCCCCCTAATCATGTGGTTTCCTCTCTGAACAGGGCTCTGACATAGAGATTTGTTTCTATATTATTGCATTTCTTCTCCTCTACTTACCGTCCAGTGGTACTTTATTCCCTTTATAATGCTGACCACCAGAAACTTCCAACCTGGCTTCCTGTTTAATTTATCTTTGTTAGGAGGTGCCCAAAAGTAGGTAGTGAGTCATACGGCCTGTCTGCTGGAGTATGTTAACTGCTGGTGACCTATTTTAACTGATAAGTATTCCAAGATAATCCATAATCTTGATGTACCATTTACAGTCATTTGCACCATGGAAGTTGGTAGATGCTAGAAATCAAACCTATTACCCTTTCCCACAATTGATTTACTGCACCATTATACCTCATGTGCCCAGAATTGGTAGGCTAGGTAGATAATATTTTGACATTTATTCAAACCATTGAAATGCCTCTGTTATTTCACCTTTTCTCTGCTTCTTCTTAAGCACTGCCAGGTAAAATACAACACAATATTATTTCTTGTTTATCTGCAATTGAATTTTTATTGGATGTTCTATACTTTAATTTTTTAAACCTGACAGCCCTACTTCTCTTTAAGTTTTAACCTGATGTCCAGACAGACAACAAAATTTTGGAAAGATTATAAGCTTTTTAGACTTATAATCAAAGAAAGTGACAATGAGAAGGGAATGATCTTTCTAACCTACTACTTCTCTGTGGAAAGTTACCAAGGCTTACAGGCTCACCTCTAAAAAGTCCTGTTTCAGAATGTGTTTTTAGTACACTTTAAATTTGGAAAAGGAGAAAAGTTTGAATTGGAAAACATGAATATCTTTCTCAGGAAGAAAAGATATATCATAAACTTTCTAAAAATAAACAAGCTTGAAAACTGAAATAACTTAAGCCTATATAAGTGTTTTATTTAGAAATAAATCTTCTAAGTCTAATGTGTAATTTTAAATGAAAGCCCTTATATACTATACCTTCAAGTAACTATTTGGTATTTCAGTGTGTGAGGTTTTAGAACTGAAAAATATCTATTTCAGTGTCTGTAAACCTTGTTCTATGGAGCTGGTAATTTGCAGTGATTATATTGCAGGCTTTAGCTTCGGTCTAGCTCAGTGTGAATTCTATCTTAATTTCCTCTCCACTATGTGCTTTTGTGCAAATTCCTTAATTTTCTGGGTCACAGTTTTGTCATTTCCAAGGTGGTGGTAAGCAAAGCACCACCACTCCAAAGCACACAATCAAAGTATTAGGAGGTTAGTATATATAAAGCACTTAGAATACTGCCTGTCATGACATAGGTACTCAATCCCTAATCAAATGTTATTATTATCACCAGTATAATTATATGATAGAGGAGAGAATGAACATCAAACAACTAACTGTGAAAATGGTTAACTAAGAGTGATTTTACATGTTTACTATGTTCAAACAGTGTAGTTTTCATGGTTTATGATAATATTTCTGCAGTGTATTCATGAAATAAACTGGAAAAGTCAGTATAAAGTGTTCCAGCTGTCTGCCCCTGATAGCCTTCGTGAAATTTATCTTTTGTATTGGTTGCCAATAAACTGATGGAAAGCTGAAAGAGTGTCTTTTTCATGTTAAAAATTATATTCTTGATCAAATCAGTTTTACATCATCCTTGTCCTGTGCTCATGCTCTGTTGTGTCCAACTCTTTGTGACTTTTTGGACTGTAGCCTTCCAGGCTCCTCTGTCTATGGAATTTCCCAGGCAAGAATACTAGAGTGGGTTTTTCCTCTAGGTGATATTCCTGACCCAGGAACTGAACCCACATCGCCTGTGTCTCTTATATTTCAGGAGGATTCTTTACATGCTGAGCCATCACGGAGGCTTCTTTACATTATTACTAAGGATTTGTTGAAATACCTTCATAGCTCAGCATATTGTTCTATCTTTAATAATATATTTAGAGAAAAAAAAATGGATAGCAGTCCATAATATCAATTGTTTTGTTGATTAAGACTATTGAAATTTGCCATCAAATACAAATCATAAATTTACATAAGAATCAAATGGAGACCTTTAACTGCACTTAAATTCACTATTACTTTAAAAGAATGGCTTTATAGAAAGCTAGCAAAACTGCTTTTGTTTATTATAATTTTCTGGTTTTAGCTCATATGCCTTTTTCATTGAATCCGTTTCTTGCAGAATATGGTGTTTCTTATTTTATGTTACTTCCTATACAAGCAAATGGGATTTTTTTTTTTTTTTTTCTAATGGTCAGGGCACAATCTCAGTAGCTTCTTAAACAATACTAACAACCACAGTGATGTCTTGCATGGACATAATTAAATAACAAGCAGAGTGATATTTAACATGTGCCCTTTTATAGAAATGGGTTTCCCTGGTGGGTCAGTTGGTAAAATATCTGCCTGCAAGGCAGGAGACCTGGGTCTGTTCCCTGGGTTGGAAAGATCCCCTGGAGAAGGGAATAGCTACCCAATTCAGTATTCTGGCCTGGATAATTCCATGGAGTGTATAGGACCTGAGGTCACAAAGAGTTGGACAAAACTGAGTGACTTTCACATTTATAAAAAGGGATACACTTATTTGCTAATCAGTGGATATATTTCTCCATGAATTGTGGAGAATGGCAAACGTGGTCTAATACTTGTAATTTTGAAAATTTTTAAATGACCCAACCGAATTTCTTAACTAATTGGTGTTTTTTGTTGTTTTTTTTTTTTTTTTTTGGTCAAAGGAAATAAACCAAAAAAGAAAGAAAAAGTATGGTTTATTCTAGCCAAAAATTGAGTGAATGTATCATTCAAATAAAGTCCATTAACAGAATGGGAAAGACTAGAGATCTCTTAAAGAAAATTAGAGATCCCAAGGGAACATTTCATGCAATGATGTGCTCGATAAAGGACAGAAATGGTATGGACCTAACTGATGCAGAAAATATTAAGAAGTGGCAAGAATACACAGAAGGACTGTACAAAAAAGATCTTCATGACCCAGATAATAACGATGGTGTGATCACTCACCTAGAGCCAGACATCCTGGAATGTGAAGTCTAGTGGGCCTTAGGAAGGATCACTATGAACAAAGCTAGTGGAGGTGATGGAATTCCAGTTGAGCTCTTTCAAATCCTGAAAGATGATGCTATGAAAGTGCTGCAGTCAATATGCCAGCAAATTTGGAAGACTCTGCAGTGGCCACAGGGCTGAAAAAGGTCAGTTTTCATTCCAATCCCAAAGAAAGGCAATGCCAAAAAATGCTCAAACTACCACACAATTGCACTAGTAAAGTAATGCTCACATGCTAGTAAAGTAATGCTCAAAATTCTCCAAGCCAGGCTTCAGCAATACGTGAACCGTGAAATTCCTGATGTTCAAGCTGGTTTTAGAAAAGGCAGAGGAACCAGGGATCAAATTGCCAACATCCTATGGATCATCGAAAAAGCAAGAGAGTTCCAGTAAACCATCTATTTCTGCTTTATTGACTATGCCAAAGCCTTTGACTGTGTGGATCACAATAAACTGTGGAAAATTCTGAAAGAGATGGGAATACCAGACCACCTGACCTGCCGCTTGAGAAATCTATATGCAGGTCAGGAAGCAACAGTTAGAACGGGACATGGAACAACAGACTAGTTCCAAAGAGGAAAAGGAGTACATCAAGGCTGTATATTGTCACCCTGCTTATTTAACTTATATGCAGAGTGCATCATGAGAAACACTGGACTGGAGGAAGCACACGCAGGAATCAAGATTGCCAGAAGAAATAACAATAACCTCAGATTGCAGATGACACAACTCTTATGGCAGAAAGTGAAAAGGAACTAAAAAGCCTCTTGATGAAAGTGAAAGAGGAGAGTTAAAAAGTTGGCTTAAAGCTCAACATTCAGAAAACGAAGATCATAGTATCTGGTCCCATCACTTCATGTGAAATAGATGGGGAAACAGTGGAAACAGTGTCTTACTTTATATTTTTGTGCTCCAAAATGACTGCAGACAGTTACTGCAGTCATGAAATTAAAAGATGCTTACTCCTTGGAAGGAAAGTTATGACGAACCTAGATAGCATATTCAAAAGTAGAGACATTACTTTGCCAACAAAAGTCTGTCTAGTCAAGGCTATGGTTTTTCCAGTGGTCATGTATGGATGTAAGAGTTGGATTGTAAAGAAAACTGAGTGCTGAAGTATTGATGCTTTTGAACTGTGGTGCTGGAGAAGACTCTTGAGAGTCCTTTGGACTGCAAGGAGTTCCAACCAGTCCATTCTAAAGGAGATCAGTCCTGGGTGTTCATTGGAAGGACTGATGCTAAAGCTGAAACTCCAGTACTTTGGCCACCTCATGAGAAGAGTTGACTCATTGGAAAAGACTGATGCTAAGAGGGATTGTGGGCAGGAGGAGATGGGAACGACAGAGGATGAGATGGCTGGATGGCAACACAGACTCGATGGACGTGAGTTTGAGTGAACTCCAGGAGTTGGTGATGGACAGGGAGGCCTGGAATGCTGTGATTCATGGGGTCGCAAAGAATCGGACACGACTGAGCTACTGAACTGAAATGAAATGACTGAACCTTTAATTAGAGAAGGAAATGGCAACCCACTCCAATATTCTTGTCTGGAGAATTGCATAGACAGAGGAGCCTGGTAGGCTATAGCCCATGGGATTGTAGGAGTCAGAAACAACTTAGCAACTAAAACCACCATACCTTTTAATGAAACATCTTGAGGCAGTATTTAACAAACAATGTTTGTTTCAATGCTGGTTTTCATTCACTATTTCTGTGTCTTCTTCCCATATGGCACTTTCCCTCTTTTCATCCTAATTTCATTTGCCTCAAGTCAAAAGTCTCTGGTGAAATTTTTTTTTTACTAATATTTTCCTCATATTCCATGCCATAGAAAACATATTTGGCCAACTTTGGTTTCTTATGGAGAAAATATTTTACTATTTGATTGCCTTTTGGATTATTTTAATTAT
>SJYQ01005046.1:35164-49653 GCA_006410935.1 Redunca redunca
TTAAATAAGCAGGGTGACAATATACAGCCTTGATGGACTCCTTTTCCTATTTGGAACCAGTCTGTTGTTCCATGTCCAGTTCTAACTGTTGCTTCCTGACCTGTATACAGATTTCTCAAGAGGCAGGTCAGGTGGTCTGGTATTCCCCCATATCTTCAGAATTTTCCACAGTTTATTGTGATCCATACAGTCAAAGGCTTTGGCATAGTCAATAAAGCCGAAATAGATGTTTTTCTAGAACTCACTTGCTTTTCCCATGATCCAGCACATGTTGGCAATTTGATCTCTCATTCCTCTGCCTTTTCTATTATTGTGGAAATCTTCATCAACAAACTCCTACTGTGTACTAAGTATTGCATGGCATCCAATATTTCTGTTTGATCAAAATTAGTACTGAGTGGTGTTTCCATGGCTAATGTGAAACTAAGATCAACTGAATTCAGTCTCTGATTTGAACACGACTCAACTCTTACTTGGTGAGAGAAAAAACCTCTAGATCCTGGTTTCCCTGAATCTGGTCAGCCTAGATAATTTTCACTGTTTCATAAAGAAATTAAAATCTCTAGCCGCACATTGCTCAGATCTCTCAGATAGTTGATGGCAGAGCCCAGGATGATATCCAGGTTTCTCTAGTTGTAGTCTATTGCTCTATTAAGTACACAGCAGAGAAGCTATTAATTAGCAACCTGACTCAAACTCTTTTGTCAAGACAAATTATTTAAGTCAGATGTTCTGCTTTAAATAAGTCCACATTTACCAATGAGATATCAACAAATGCATGCACATTTTTAGTTTCCAAAATCTGATATTAATATATTCTTCTTCTGATCAAGAAAAAAGTTTTCCTATTTTTGTGAACTCACTGAAATCATTAAAATATTAGATGACATAATACAAGCACAAATTAAACCTAGTGTTTTAAATGATAGATAAAGTCAAAGCAAACATAGNGACAAGTTATACGACATTGTGAAATCATTTTCAAATCACTTTCAATCATTTGTAATTTCAAAGTTTGCCCATTTCAGTTTCCTTCAAAACATTTTGATCATATGGAGTTAATATTCTTCATGTATTTCTTGTGCTCATTTTCTCTTCCCACTGGAACTTAGAATGTCAAAATCACTAATTTATTAATTTTCCTTAAAATTAAAGCTTAGATGAATGTTCTGGGTATATTGTGGTTCCCTCATCATATATTCATTTTGTTCAAAATGTACACTCTTTGAACTTAAAAGCTGGACCAAGTTATAATGAAATATTTGGGGAATACTAAATGGAAAAATACAACCAGAGGCACTTTTCCTGTGCCCATTGTCTCCCCAGGGCCATTATTTTGTTCAATAATACTGAGTTTGGAAAAACCATGGGATATAACTGATACATATTTACTTTTAAGCCTAAGGCACCCAATGATTTACAGTGATGGGTGTCTGCCCACAATATTGCCATTGCTATTTTTAAGATCTGGTGTCAAACCAGGCAGAGGTCTGGCCCTGAAGCCTTCATGGCCCTGTTTTTATAACCATTTCTCAGCCTAATTCCACAATATCATGGTCATCCCTTCCTGTTCTTTACCCCAGACACAAACTAGAGATAGGAACTGTTACCAGAGATGATCAATATTCTTGAAACCCATGAAAAACAAAGGCTAATTTATTTTCTTACAAAATGTATTAAACTGTTTAGGCTTATTCTCAAGAATTTGAAAACCATTTGTGCTTTTCAGGTTTTAAAAGAATGGCATGTTGAATTTCTTGGATGTGCTATTTATTTTGTAGCCCATGGAAATAGCACCAATGGTTAATATTAAGAAACAGTCTGGCTGGTGTAGCTTAAAATTAATCTAGTAAATGTGATGATAAAGCTCGTAAAAAATATAAATTGATACAATACACAGCCAAGAAGTATAATCTTGAAGGTAAAACTCCTTGTTTACTTTCTGTTCTTTCTTTAGTTAGCAAGGTTACCTTTGCCTCAACACTGGTATTTTGTTCCAAGGGAATTCAGGTTATAATTAGCTATTGCAGTGTAACTCCGCAGATGAAGTCAGTCCTCATAGTGTAAGTATGTCATACACAATCTCAAAGGGCAAATTTTAATATAGTGTGGACTATAATGCATGTTATTGGAGAAGGCGATTGCACCCCACTCCAGTACTCTTGCCTGGAAAATCCCGTGGATGGAGGAGTCTGGTAGGCTGCAGTACATGGGGTCGCAAAGAGTCGGACATGACTGAGAGATTTCCCTTTCACTTTTCACTTTCATGCATTGGAGAAGGAAATGGCAACTCACTCCAATGTTCTTGCCTGGAGAATCCCAGGGACGGGGAGCCTGGTGGGCTGCCGTCTCTGGGGTTACACAGAGTCGGACACGACTGAAGCAACTTAGCAGCAGCAGCAGCATAATGCATGTTATAATTTACTTTTTTCATGTGTTTTTTCCTATACAAAATCTATGTTGTCCATATCTTCAAATATCATGCTAATGATATTTGATATCAGAGATAATATCTCTGAGGTATACAGGCATTTTACTTTGGGTGCATTATTAAAACAATTGACTGGCTCTTCCTAAGTAAATAAAATTGCTTTAGCTGTTTTACTGCTCAAGTTATTTGGTTAAAATATTAAGTACTGTATGATGTCTTTGATTTTCTCTCTGGTGTTGTATTTTTATTCTTTGGATAATTTCCTCATTATTTTTTGACATTTCAGGAAGGGCCATAATTTTTCCAGGAATATTGAAGTGGCTTAGAATTCTTAGCTACACTGGCACAAAGTCAAAACTGATCCAGGACTTAAAGGGTGTGTGTGTTGAGGGTACAGTTGCGGGAGTTATTCCCAGAGTTGTTGGCTCATAGCCACCCATACAGACAGCCTATATGGTTTACACTTCCTGTGAACTTCCCAGGTGGTGCTCATGATAAAGAATCTATCAGGAGACCTAAGGGATGGGGGTTAGATCTCTGTGTCAGGAAGATCCCCTGGAGGAGGGCATGACCACCCACCCAAATGTTAGAGGAACCTGGCGGGCTCCAGTCCATGGGGCTGAATGGACTACAGCAAAAGACTATAACAGAGATGTGCAGGTTTTGTTATAACCACCTGCAGGTTTTCTCGACTCTCATATCTGGGGGAGACATCGTTTATTGTCAGTAAAAAGGAGAAATTCTCCTTATTTTTCTTAGAGAAACCCTCTATACTTTTTAATTAGAAATTTGTTTATTCTTGTACAGATTATTAAAATACCACTCCATGTAACCATAACTACATTTTCTCTCTTTTATTCTGTTTTTAATCATATTGTTTTAATCCAATTCACAGTTTTGCAAATGTATGCTACCTGCTAAGACAAACTAAAAAATGTTCCTTCTTCTTCTGATCACTTAGTAACAATTTAGATTCCTGTCATCTCTGACATCAAACTACAGACACACACACTTGCATACACATTTAACTTCTCTTGTAGAGCTATGTTTTTGTGTGTTTATTTATTTTTGGCTAGGGATATAAGTGTCTAGCTGAATAATTTAAACTCTAAATCAGTATTCCTCTTTTCCTCTCTCTTTTTCTCTCTTACTCTCTCTCATTTAAAAATATGTATAATTGTGATTTAGAGACACCTAAGTTTGTCCAAGGTCACATAATCATTAAGTGGTAGAGGTTAGATAACAGACTTACATCTTGATGGTTGTTTGATTACCTAGAACTGAAACTTTAGCAATGCTATAAATTTCATATAGCATTGTCGTTCATCTACCCCCATCTGAGTTTCTACAAGCTGTGAATTACCCTTTCAGTTGAAATAGGGGAGAAACTAGGGGTCACAGGTCCTTGGGCTGAGAGGGAAAGAAATCCCAGGATCAGTGAAAGGATTTAGAAGCGATATCAAGATGCTCTTTCATGTAGAGGCCATAACAACTGAGGAATTCATTTCTGAGAGACTCTTGCTGTTACAAATCAATTAATGAACAAATAACAGGATGGGAGGCTCTAGATTATACTAATGAGGTGGTTGTCTTCTTTGCATTGGTTTTATTTTGTGTATTCAACCCATGGTTGGTGGACTCAACTATAAGAACCAATGAAAAACCTAGCTGATGAGTTTGTCCTGTCCTCCTCATCCGTCACTTTCACTTTCTGATGCTTTCTACATGAGTCATGTTATACCATGCACATGCCCTGGGTGATATTTTCTAATCAGACTGCCTTGTAATTAGATCTGTTATTTTGTCCCAAACTCATTCTATATTCTTACTGTAATAAATTAGTGTAAAAATAATGTAAAAACTTATTGTAACAAATATTGATTGGGTGATCATCCTATAACAGCTTCAAATTAAGAAGAAATCCTAGGAAAAAATGTTCAAAATAGCAAGATGATAATTGTAATCATTATAACTAATATTTCTCAGGCTGTGTGGTATCAGGCACTCTGCTTTAACATTATCTTCTTTCATCCTCATAAAAGTTCCATGAGTTATATGTCTCATTATCATTTTTCCCTTTTTTAAAATACTTGACTTCTTTGATATTTAAAGAATTAGCATTGCCTAAAGCAGCATAAGAAGTAGTAGAGAAACTAAAAGTGATTTGTTGGATATCAAAGTCTATATTTGAACCATTGCACTATATAGGGTGGCAGGCACTATATGGTGAGACTTCACCTTCACTCCTGCTATCCGGTCCCATTCCAACTTTGTGGGGGTCAACTCTAATTCACGGTAATTCTATTGACCTCTCGTTAACTACAACCACTATTGGTAATGTCAGCTGATTATTCTTGCATTTCATCTGGTGTTAGGCATGTGTTCAAGGTGTGCAGACAGCTTAGATGAAAAAGCATCATCAAGTACCAGCAGCCTGGGTGCAGGGCTGTAATAAAGCATGTCATCAAAGGCAGAGGCTGTGTCACTGATGGAAATTCTAAATAACCTTGCCTCTCAAAGGCAGAAAATAATTATCCCATAAAGGCAGTGCAGTCTGGGCTGCCGCATAATCTTCAACCAGCATAAATATGTTATGTGCCCATAAGTGTTTAATCTTTAAACACATCCCAGCCGACATAGTCATCTAACCCACCAAAAATACAGGAACTACCTTAAGATGCCACAAAGACAGCACAGAAGAATGAACTCCTGGTCCTGGATGCAGTTTTGTCTTCTACTTTGCTAGCCTGCTGCTTGCTGACTAAAACAGTAAATGAACAAATCTGGCTGCCTGTCCTGTCCTGCCTGAGACCTTGTGGAAACACAGCCATCTGAGAGCTATCTTCTCCGTGCAGGATTAGATTCCTCCTCCGTTTCCCTGTACCATCTCCTAACAAGACATTCAGAATCAATCATCTCTACTGCAAAGCCCCTTAATACCCGAGATCTTTGGAAACTGGATGTTGTGTGATAAGAAATAGGAGATGTCTTTCCCTAGACTCCTACTCGCAGTGTCTTTCTGAAGCCCTCTCTGGCCCCTCCTTGCCCTAAGCTGTTCCAGATATCAACCAAGTGGCAGTAACAGCCAATTTTTGATTCACTGCTCTGAGTCTTGGAAAAGCACCCTGGTTTCATGCCATCGTTGCAATGGCATTATCTGAACCACAGGCAACTAAGTTAGTCGCTTCTTTATCACACTTTGCTGTTGCTTTTTCAGTGCACTCATCAGCTTGTCAAACCTTATTTTCCTGGTTCTGATGATTGCTGAGCCAGATCCAGAAGACAAATATTCCTGGGATTCTGTATTTTAGGAGGAAGAAAGATCAGCCCTGGTAGACTGGCTGTTTCTCACCCTTGAGATCTAGCCATGCCACATTCCAAATGGTATGTGTCCAAGCAGCTGTTCTCCCACTTGAGGCCACTGTTTTCTGTTGTACCACTGCTCACAAAGTTTTCTGGGTGCAGTTACTCTTCTTAAATTGATTGATATCGTCTGGCATCAAATGAAAAGCTAAGCTCTGCTTTTGTGACCCTTGGAACAAGCCTGTGTTGCAAACAACCACAGAACTTCAAAGCAGGATTTGGTTTGATGACCTGCTGACACTTTGCAGATGCAGAATGTCTGTCAGACCTCTCTTTGTGGGGCCCAAGTAAATACTGTCACTTGATTCTCTGGGCATTTATATTTCTGTATATTTGTAGGATCATTACTCTGTCTGGGTTCACCATTTCCTTGCTCAATATTTCAGTCTGAAAGAATTTGAAGAATATTTCAAGTTAAACAAAAGTATTTACTATTCTACTTTAAAGGCAGAAAGAAAAAAATTGACTCTAAAATATTAAATTTTAACTCTAATACAAATTAAAAATAAATCATTTCAAAGTCTGGAAACAAGGTTAGAAATAAAGTTGCATGTTTTTAGCAGTCTATTTTATATCCCAGAGATATATACTCTTCCAAAATGCGTTGTGAAATTTAGATAATTTTTTATTTCGAGTTCGTTTATCCAAAGAAGAGGGATATTAGGCATATGGTCAACAGAAACTTGTAAATTCCTCTGATGCCTTAAGTAATGAAATACGCTCTCATCTATGTCAGATAGGACCATGTCTGTGATAGAGGAATTCCTCCTTAAAGTTTCAAATGCACAAATAGTGGTTTGTCATAAGTCCAAAACCAAAATAGGAGACAAGGTTTTTACCCTCTCGGAATTTACAGTTTATTAAAAATAAAACTAGATGTGCAATATTCATAATGAACATTGGCTTTTCTTAAAGTGAATGTGTGTGTATTTACACTCCTACCTGTGGTTCAGTTCAGTTTAGTTAGTTCAGTCACTCAGTCCTGTCCGACTCTATGCGACTCCATGAATCCAGGCTGCCCTGTACATCACCAACTCCCAGAGTTCACTCAGACTCGCGTCCATCGAGTCAGTGATGCCATATCCAGCCATCTCATCCTCTGTCGTCCCCTTCTCCTCCTGCCCCCAATCCCTCCCAGCATCAGAGGCTTTTCCAGTGAGTCAACTCTTTGTATGAGGTGGCCAAAGTACTGGAGTTTCAGCTTTAGAATCGTTCCTTCCAAAGAAATGCCAGGGTTGATCTTCAGAATGGATTGGTTGGATCTCCTTGCAGTCCAAGGGACTCTCAAGAGTTTTCTCCAACACCACAGTTCAAAAGCATCAATTCTTCAGCACTCAGCTTTCTTCACAGTCCAACTCTCACCTTGANTGGATTGGTTGGATCTCCTTGCAGTCCAAGGGACTCTCAAGAGTTTTCTCCAACACCACATTTCAAAAGCATCAATTCTTCAGCACTCAGCTTTCTTCACAGTCCAACTCTCACCTTGATACATGACCACTGGAAAAGTTATAGCCTTGACTAGACGGACCTTTGTTGGCAAAGTAATCTCTGCTTTTCAATATGCTATCTAGGTTGGTCATAACTTTTCTTCCAAGAAGTAAGTGACTTTTAATTTCATGGCTGCGTTCACCATCTGCAGTGATTTTGGAGCCCAAAAAAATAAAGTTGGGCATGCATAATTTCATGCATCCTGCCGTTTATAGCTCAAAGATTTCCAAGGGATTACCATCTGCTTCTTAAGTATTATGAGATAGTGCTATCTGGACATCATTTCAGCATCTGCCAAGGGTCAGAAGACCTAAAATCCCTTTCTGATCCTGCTACTTAATAATTTTGTGACCTTGGCCATATTACTAAATTTATTTTAGGCAGGTTAATTTCATTCATTTTCATTGAGAGGAATAATTATTCTCTTTCTTCCATCTCTCTACCATTCAAATTTAGGAAATAATATAATCAAATTTAGGAAATGATATATAAGTGTTTTAGTTTATACAATTAAATATGCTTCTGTTCTTATAACTGGGGTAGACAGCTAGAAGAGACATTCTTTGTCTTTCACCATCAGTGAAGCTATCAGCAAACTTATCCCACTAACTGATTCTTTCTCCCTTGCACCCAAGTTTATTTCTAGATGTGTTATGGCTCCACTTTTATTGCTTACAACTTCTGTATTCTAATCAGTCACACCACACTGGACTCAGTTTATGCATCTGGATAAATCAGTTTATGCACTGGATCTGTGAAAAGTGAAAGTGAAAGATCTGTGAACTTGGTTTCTTTTTGGCCACCGTACTCCTAGGAAAAGCCTGCTCTTCTATTAGGTGAAAGTTAGGTTGTTGCTGCTAATGCACACTGTAAAGACCGTGGGTTTTGCTCTGATGATTGTTCCGTGATCCTCCCTGTCACATAAAGAAAACAAACAAACAAAAAATGTATGTAGTATGTAGTCTGATGCCTGCTTCATGTGCCTCCCACTTTAAGTTCTGGGGCTTTCCTGACACAGCTTAGGCAATATAAACAGCAGGGTGTGCTTGTCACCTGCGAATCCCAGTTTATTTGTTCTTTCATGCGTTCTATCCTGCCCAAATCTTTGCAACCCCATGGACTATAGCCTACCATGCTCCTCTGTTCTTGAGATTTTCCAGGCAAGAATACTTTGCCATTTCCTCCTTCAGGGGATCTTCCCAACCCATAGATTGAACCACGTCTCTTGCATCTCCTGCAATAGCAGGCACATTCTTTACCACTGAGCCACAGGGGAAGCCTGTGGATTCCATTGCCAGTCCATAAATCTGCAGGCAACAGGGGGCAGATAGGAACTTCACTGACCTGTGCAGGACCCTGGATGCTAATGTTACTGTGTTGGGCCCCGGCTTCTGCAACAGTGGTTTGGGGAAACTGGTACAATTCAGAATCTTGGGAGAGTTGAAGCCTTATCAGGTAAACTTTGAATAATAGGATACAGAAACCTACGGATAAATTCTTCTCCTTCCTTTTCTTCAGAATAGATGGTGTATAGTTCCTCTATGACCTCTAGGAAAATATACTTCAAGAAAAGCAGAAAGGGGTGCTTGCCCTTGTGACTTAGCCAGTAATTTTGCTTCTCGTGCTTCTCTTCCTCATTCCCTTTTCTTTTAGCTTCTTGCTGTCCTGAAATTTACTCTCAAATAACATATTCACATTTTTTTTCTGGTATCAGTTTTATTTTGTGCGCTTGGACTATGGCACACATTAATTCCCATATTTTAAGGCTTAATTCCATTTTTTATGTCTTCTAGCTCATTTTTCAAATCCTTTGGTTTTACTATTTTGACTTTGTATTCTTAATTTTCTGCTTTCTGGTATTCTTTAATAGAGGTAACTATGTCTATACAATTTTATTTTCCTTTTTCATAGCAGAAGATTGATCATAGTTTTGTTGTATGAGAATATGGAAAATACATCTGTTGAGTAAATTCACTGCATTTTTTTCTACATGTTTTCTTATTGTACTTTACAAATCTTTTTATCGTGTTTTTATTTGTACTAAACAAGAGTCAGATTTTCTGATGTGGCTCTTTGCAGGAGCTTCAGGTGTGGAATAGGATGGGGCCACATTAGCCTTCCAGGCTGTTTAAATGGGAAACTCCTTCTTTGTGGTCACAGGAAAAGTTCTTTCCTATAAGCATTTCTCGTGTATATAATATGTTTGTTTGGCTTTGTCTCCCTTGCATCTCTAACACCAGGGCTGTGAAGACTTCTGCCATATATCATTGTGCCCCTGTCCCCAGTCCTATGTTCTTGCGTTAAATAAGAGAGTCAGTTTCTGTGCTTCAGGGAGAGACCCTCCCTTTCTGCAAAGTTATTTATGTAGACAGTTCTTTCTTGAAGTCTTGGCACATCCCTTGCATGCTTCCTTCCTCTTCCCTGATTTCCTTCTGCCCATTTTCAGCTTTATTTGGCAGTGCTTACATGTATTTTGGCATGTGTGGCTCATATTTGAAAATATATAGGTATTTATCATCTACATTTATGGACTAGCTAGTAGGTGTTTTCCAATGTTACGTAAAATGACAAGATATATAATGACAACTTTTGTTCAGGAATACTAATACACATTTCAGTAACTATCTTGTTTATAAGAAAAATGCATATAGTCAAATGACTAGATATAGATTAACTACAATAAAATATAGTTGAAAAAGTATGTTTTCACATAAGGGTCATAGCTATTCATTTCTATTCAAATAATGATTATAAGAGGCTAAATAAAGCAACAATCATAAATTCACAGGGAGTTAAATATTGCATAGTTTATTTGAACCAATATGTTACTTCCTATTATGGCTCAGTGGTAAAGCATCTGACTGCCAATGCAGGAGACACGGA
Organism: Redunca redunca; assembly: GCA_006410935.1. Lineage (NCBI taxonomy): Eukaryota > Metazoa > Chordata > Mammalia > Artiodactyla > Bovidae > Redunca > Redunca redunca. The sequence continues at coordinate 45,330 of SJYQ01005046.1, forward strand.
TTCAGTCCCTGATCCAGGAAGATCCCTTAGAGGAGAACATGGCAACTCACTCCAGTATTCTTGCCTAGGAAATCCCATGGACATAGGAGTATGGCAGGTTAGAGTCCGTGGGATCACAAAGAGTCAGTCACCACTTAGTGACTGAACAAAACAGCAGCAACAAAAAAAGCCATTTTGATATTCTCGAAATTGCTGTTTGAGCAACTTCTTTGAAGTGGAATTTACTAGCAGAAAAGGCATGTACATTCCATATTTGTGTATCTATCATTTAAAAAATTAATTTGTTAATTCAAGCTTTTGCAACTCTGCTAAATACTGTGCTAAACACATTAATGAATAAAAAAGCTTGAACTTTTTCCTCAAAGGAGCAAAGTAATTAAAATTCACTATACTACTGCTAAATCCAATAGCACATCATTTTCTCAAATATTTAAGTTTATAACTAGATTCAGGGCTTTCCTGGTGGCTCAGACATTAAAGAGTCTGTCTACAATGCATGAGAGCCAGTTTCGATCCCATGGTCAGGAAGATCCCCTGGAGAAGGGAATGGTTACCTACTCCATTATTCTTTCCTGGAGGACTCCATGGACAGAGGAGCCTGGTGGGCTGTAGTCCTTGTGTTCACAGGGAGTCAGACACAGTTAAGTGACCAAGTTGGACACAACTGAGCAATGACTAAGCACACAACTAAATGTATGTATGTATTCTTATAAAATATATACATATATAATATCTCTCTATATATCATGTACGAATAAAGGATAATCTCTATTCTTTCAGATAAAATATAAATTGAAATTCTACACATGTGTGTGTATATGAAATATATGTATATACACACATACATAGTATAGTGCTTTGTGCCTATGTGGTGTACACTCAGTGACAGTGATTGTGTTTCTTGAAAAGGCCAAATTTCTAATTTGTTTCTTCATGACTGTTAGAGTTTAACACAGTGCTCACATAAAGTAGATACTGAACAAATATTTGTTATCTGACTGGGTTTCTTGTGAGTAAAGCTATTTAGGCATAGGAGTTATATCAGAGATTCCCTGCTACACTGACACATATCTACACCTCAAAAAACTGAAGGTGAAAATGTGAAGGTGATTTAAAGTCTCTGTTTCTAGATTGATAATAGAGAATTCACTTGAATTTTTTCACATAAATCAAGATAATCGATGAGAAACTTTGTTTCTGTGTGCTATATATAATCTATTAGAGGAAAAATCACAGTGTAATTTTTCTGTTCATTTTTTCCATTACTCTAAGGCTTTTTCTTAAATAAAACATTCATTTATTTTTGGCTGTGCTGGATTTTTATTGTTGTGTGCGGGTTTTCTTTAGTTTCAGCAAGTTGGGGCTCCTCTTTACTTGTAGTGCAAGAGCTTCTCATCGCTGTGGCTTTTCTTGCTGTAGACCACAAGCTCTAGGGTGTGTGGGCTTCAGCAATTGTGGCTGTCAGGCTCCAGAGTGAGCTCATTAGATGTGGTGCACTGGCTTAGGCGCTTTGTAGCATGTGTGATCTTCCCAGACCAGGAATCAAACCAGTATCCCTTGCATTGCAATGTGGATTCTTATCCACTGGACCAAGGCTTTGGATGAGAGTATTATAATTACTGATACGAGCAGCTCTAACTGGAATTTTTGTACACAGGGAACAAAATATATATTTTTACTTAAAAAAAAATTATAGTGGCTCTCTGAACATTTCTTTCTTTATTATTAATTATTTTAGTGTTCTTTCTAGAGAAATCATCAGATTTGAGCCTTTATGCACTCAACCACCTAAACATGTCTTCTTAAATGGGCTTTATGCTTCTAATTATGTAGAATCCTTTCTTTTGTTTGGAATTCTCTTTAGGTAGATTATTTTAATCAGGAATATTCTATAATATAAAAAGTATTGATATCTCTTAAATGACTGAGGTGAATGGGAGGAGTGTATACTCCAGACTAAGACATCAGATTCTCAAACATATACTTACATCAAATGATCACAGCAAGTGCTTTTTCAAGTGGTGATGGACACTACAAGGTAGGATAATTTTGTTCTTTTTTTGAGAGAGAATATGTCTTAATCAAGCTCTTTTTCTCTAAGACTGAAGAATTTCATTAAAAGGTAAACAGGGTCACCTGTTATATTCTGTATTATTATATATTTTCTTCAGATGCTGTAAATAATTTGCATCAGAGTAACCAAGGTACTTATTAGAACTGCTCATTTGAGACCTCTCACAAATGAATTAATGCCAACTCAAGATGAACCAAATATTAGGATTATCAAACATAAATTTTAAAGTAGCTTTAACCAGGCCCTGTAATGTAAAAGTATAATTTTTTAAAATGAGTGGCAAGACATATTTTAGGAAGGAAATAGGAATTATAAAAGAGAAACAAATGACAGTTTTAGAACTGAAAAGCACAATCTCTGAAGTAAAGTTCATACTGAAACGGCTCAATAGCAGAGTAGCAGTAACAGAGAAAAGACTGAACTTCGTGATACATCACCAGAAATATCCAAGCTGAAGGATGGAGGGAAAAACAGACAATGAGTAAACAGAGCCTCAGTTACCACTGAGATAATATACACATTTATAGTACTTTTGTCCTTGGAGTTTCAGAAGGAGAAAAGAAGAATATAAATGGAGGAAAAAAAAAATTAAGATAACAACTAATTCCTCCAAAGTTTTCCCAGGTGGCTCAGTGGTAAAGAATCCACCTGCAATACAGGAGATGTGGGTTCAGTTCCAGGGTCAGGAACATCCCCTGGAGGAGGAAATGGCAGCCCATTCCAAAATTCTTGCCTGGGAGGTCCCACAGAGAGAGGAGCCTGGTGGTCTACAGTCCATGGGGTTGTAAAGAGCCAGACATGACTTAGAGACTGAGCACATATGCATGCAACTCCTCCAAAAAGACAAATTTCCAGATTCAAGAAAATTAGTGAATATCTAACAAGATAAAATCAAAGAAAATCCACTCTCAGATAAATCATATGCACACTATAAATCAAAATTTAAGGGAAAAATCTTGAAAATAGTAAAAATATTTATGCATTGGAACAACAATTCAAATGACTGAAAATTCTCATTAAAAATACCTATAGTAAAGCAACCTCNTTAAAAATACATATAGTAAAGCAAACTCTTCACAGTTTTGAAAGAAAAGAAGTATGAATCCAGGATTCCATATACACCAAAAATATCCTTGAGCAATGATAGCCAGATAAAGATCTTGTACATGAAGGAAAATAAGAGAATTCCATGCTATCATGTTCATTCTATAAGAAATGCTAAAGGAATTTCTTCAAGTTGAAGGGACATTTCTTTTATACCAGAAGGATTCCACAGTGTCTCACAGGCTGTTCTGGTTACTTTGAATATTTTGAGAGTGGATGACCAGACTCCTCCGTATTATAAATTTCTTGACATATTCCATCTTGTCCCTTTTTTGAGTTCTCTATGTAAAGTACTTCTTTGCTAGGTCTGAATACTTACATAGGCTTTTCTTTAGGATTGACTGGTTTACAGTTTTTGCAGTCCAAGGGGTAGTACTAGGACTGAAATCCTTAACAAGTATATAATACATGAACAAACGAATAAAATATTTCACCTTGACCTAGAACAAATGAGGACCAGTAGTAAACGAAATTTACAGTGGGTTGTAGAGAAGCCATCTGAAAAGAAAGCTTAAAAAAAAGATTTGATTAATGGGTGTCAAGGAAAAAAGAAGAGACCAGAAAAGAAAAAAAAAAAAAAATCAATGTATCAGACATTGACTGGCTGCCTAGCTGTGATGAGCTAGGTTAGCAGTTAGACCCTAGTGTGTTTTGTTACAGTGTGCTCCAATTTTTATCTGAGGTCCCCTACTCATGATATGACCCCATTGAGTAAGACCCAGGAGGTGGTTCAAGGGCCTTGGCTTTCATGGCCAAAAGGGATTTCCTCTAATGTGCAGTTTTCATTGTATCTTCCTAGGCCAGCAGCAGTGTCCTCAGGGCAGCATCTCAGTGGAAGAGCCTCTTTCCCAATACTGATTCCTCCCTTCTCTTCTATAATGCTTCTTCCCAATAAGGCCTCTGAGCTTCTGACTCTGGCTTAACATTTGCTTCCCACAGCACCTATTTAACTTGAATAATACTTAGCAGATGCCAAGGATTATATTCAGTCCTGTTTTCTGAGTTCTACATTTCCTATTTTCTCACCTCAGTTGCACCTTTGAATAATAATTTATTTGATTTGGTGCTCATTGATACTGCACTAGTTCAATATGTGAAACTGTCACTGAAGTATGAAAGAAGGTGTTAAATATATTTGGAAACAAA
>SJYQ01005052.1:5546-35211 GCA_006410935.1 Redunca redunca
ACTATCAGGTTCTTTCAAACCTAACAAAACAAAAAGAAGTATGATTTTACAATAAGTATGTTCTGACTTTACACATAAGTTATCATTAACTATATGTATCTAATGTTAGACTTTATTGCATAAGGCTGTTTGGGGTTAAACATCTTCCAAAATGAACTCTTTCAAAGCATTAATATTAAGAGTATTTAAATATCTAGTAAAATACTAGATAGCCTTATTTAAGGAAAAGTGCATTTACACTAAAAGAGAAATAAATAAATACATAGATAACTCAAGCAAATTTTTAACTCCAGCTCTATTCTGAGGACCTGGTATATCTTAAAAAACTACTAATACTGTTTAATAAAATGCTATTCCACTGCAATACAAGATGACTTAACACCTTGAAAAACTGGACGCCACTTCACATGATGGGTACAAGGGTACAGTTTTACAATATTTAAGATTATCTAGATATCTTTAAGGTATTTCTCATTTAACAAAGTGAATCCACATGAAGTATCCATTAAAAAACCTACTTCTTCCAGAAAAAGAATAAATTAATTTGTTTTTAAGAATAAAATAAACTTAGGGTGGCATACCAGGTACATTTTTCTTTCCAGTGATGTGTTCCAGTAGTTTCCTGGAGGGTGTTCTCACTTTCACGTAAGCGGTGTAGTGACCTCCTCTCATTGAGCCGCTATGTTCCACTACACCATAGAGACCATAGAGAACTTTACCTCCCACACTTACATTCTTTTAGACAAAGAAAAAGAAACCTCAAATTAATTAGTAATATTTAGTGAAATCTTATTATAAGGAAAATTAAATTAAATGCACATCCTACTTAAAATAACAGCAATTAACACTACACTGGGGTACTTACCCACTTGTACTAGACTAGCAAAATGCAAAAACTTGACCTTTTCTGTTGCCTGGGCTGTCGGGAAAAAGAGTGCTCACATATGAGAATGCAAAAGGGTGGCTCTATTCAGAAAAATTTCATGTTATTTAGCTAAGCTACACGTGCATTACTTTTGGATTTATCAGTCCCTTTTCTAGGACTCTATCTCATAGGTATCAGGAGCAATATGTAAAAACACATGCACCAGACAAGTAATTGCAGGATTATTTGTAATACCAAAAAAACTGTAGACTCAAAAGTACATAAACTGGGGACTCTTGCATAAACTATAATGCATCCATAGAATAGAGTATTATGCTGCTTGAAAAATGGAGTGCAGATTATCTCCAAACACTGCTATGAAATACTCTCCAGGGTACAATGTTAATACAGTAGAAAAAAAGGATACATCTTGTAAGCTATAATTATTAAAGAGGTGAGATATTATATATATATAATAGATATGTACTTATTTGTTTATATTTTTAAAAATTATAGATGAATATATAATAATTTGAAAAAAAGGGTAATCTCTAAAGGAAGGAAAGAAACAGGTAGAACAGACATGGAGAAAACCTACACTTGTTTGAATTTACCTTGATTTATACATTTGACTTTAGAATTTATATAATTATTAAACAACAACAAAAAAATTTAAGTGACAATCCCTAAAAATGAAAATTTAAAAATAAGCAAATGAACATCCAGTTGGTAGCATAATCATTCTGTGAGCAACCACAGGGGGTCATGTCCGAAGAACTGAGGAGCCAACCTGAAGAGCTCTCAGTGGCCAACAATGGACCCACTAGACATATCAGACTATGAATCAAATGAAGAGTGCAGTAAATTCAAACATATTTAGTGTGTTAAAATCCATGAATGCATAATGATAAATCTACTGATCACAGTTTGAGAATGATAGTAAATTCATTATTCTGAAAACTGGCTTAAAAGGGGGATGGGGAAAGAACTGAGCATTTGTCCTGCCTTTTCTAAAAGAACTATAATGTAAAATAACCAAAGAGATGAAAGGAATTTCTCCTTATATAGAAGTATTCCAGTAAATAAATGAAGAAAGAGTAACAGGATACCACCATTCTGTAACTGTTAATGAACTCATTGAGCAACACTGGTTGCTAACATCACAGAAAAGTAACTGGCATTATGTACCATCTGAAAGAATAGAACACTCCCTATGAAACAGCCTTATCAGGGGCTGGGGTGGAAGTGGGGGGTTGGGGTGAGGATCTATTCAAGCTTCTCTTGATCCAACTACCTATTTGTAGGAAATCAAGAGGATAAACGAATAATCATCAAAATCTAAACTCTATGAAACTACCAGAAAGATGATCCAGTTTCTTCAACAAATAAATTGCAAGAAGCAGAGATGGGAGAGGGAAACTATGTATTAAGAGAGATATTTTTCAATCATGACATGTAGTCCTTACTTGGATATTAATTCATTTAAAAAAATTTATTAGACAATTGGAAATATGTATGCTAGAAGATAGAAAGTGGAAGTGAAGTCCCTCAGTTATGTCTGACTTTTTGCGGCCCCATGGACTGTAGCCTGCCAGGCTCCTCTGTCCATAGGATTTCCCAGGCAAGGAAACTGGAGTGGATTGCCATTTCATTTTCCAGGGGATCTTCCTGACCCAGGGATTGAACCCAGGTCTCCCGCACTGCAGGCAGACTCTACCATCTGAGCCATTAGGGAAGCCCAGAAGATATAAAAAGTAATGCTAATTCTTTTAGCGTGAAAGTGTATTGTGGTTATGTTTAAAAGGGAGGGGAGGGGGTAATTCTTATCTTTCAGAGAAACATAGAGGAAAAGATTTATGAATGAAAGGATACCTGATACTTGCCTCAAAATAATGTAAGAAAAAAATTAATATAAAAGGAAGCGGTAGATGAGTATGTGGATGGGGTGGGACTGGCCATATATGTAGGGTCTGGGGGCGAGAGGTTCATTTCTACTGTTCTCTTTGGTGTTTGTTGGAAATTCTCCATAATAGGTACTTTTAAAAAATATGTTTTTATAAGTTTAATACACAGCTTGTTAGACATTTTGTTTGCCACATTATCAAGTTCTATGAATATATCAAATTCTATGGAGACTGAATGTAAACATCTGGCAGAAAAGTGCTGGTATTCCACAGTAGATGAACTGGATTCACTGAAAAACTGCATTTAAGATATTTTTGTCTTGACTGATCAATGTATTGAAATTATTAAGTTCAATAAGTTTATGTACCACAAAACCCAGACTGTTAACCAGAAATGGCGAGCAGGACAATATGTGAGTTACCCCAGAACTGTGTGGTTTCCACACGGAAAGCAAAGTCATCAATTTCACTTACAGTTAGTTCTCACATATAAGCACAAGCAATTATAAACCAGCTTGCTTTCTATGTCTGATTATTAAAGTATTAGTAATTTTAAATTTGTACTCAGTTGGCAAGTACACTAGTCCCAGTTACGTACATGAAATGGCATGAAAGACAATGCACTAGTACACTGGTTTACAAAAGAAGAAAACTCTTCAAATGCTAAAACTACTACCAATTAAGCACATCATTCACAAGGAACAGGAGAGGGCACAAAATCTGCTTATTTCTCTCAGCAACCATCTGACTCTAGCAGCATTTACAAGCAGCTTTGATCAGGAACATCATGCCTCACTTATGCTTTATGCATCTTTTCAACTTATTCTGTCTCCCAAAGGACAAAAGTCATATTCAGTGTGTTAAATGTTGGATGGAAAAAGAAACGGAGGAAGGGGACAAGAGAGACAGAGGGTAGGAGACAGGGAGAAAGACATGGTCTAATAAGCAATACATAGGATATTCTAAAGCATATTATTTGCAAGACAATTAAATCTATTAATAATATACTATACCTTACAAGTAGCAGAACAGAATGGTGCTAAGTCAAGCATAAGTGGAAAATCTACATGTCTGTTTACTTTGCGAAGACTCAAACCAGCCTCAAAAAAAAAAAATTGTACAAACTTAATTTATAGACCATTGGGTTTGTTAATTAAAACCAAAAGAGAAATCCAAAAACTTAGATTCTTCATAGCTATTAAAACATCAACAATCCAAAACTGATATATGACTAAATTCTCAATTAGGTTTCATAAACTTATTGCAAAGATCATTCATTTACATGGGTGTTTTTACCACAGACAATATGAAAATAATTGCTTTCACTGTGCATTTCAACACTGAAAAATAAACTCAATGTGATTGAAGCTAAGCTACTGACACATATGCTACCTAAAAATATACTCAATTGAAGGGTCAGGAGTCTGGTGTTACAGGCCTGGCTCAATGACTGGTTAACAGTTAACTTGACTCTAGACAGCCTTATCTAGATCAAGGCAGAAAATGGGTATAAATGCGTCATATTAGGTCATGTTCAGTTCTAAAATTTAGTGATATTCATTCATTAAAAAGAAAAAAGCCTGAACACCCAAATCATTTTATCAATAAAAGTAAATATTACATATTATATAAATCAAAATGAATCTTCATGTTAAGAAACTCTACTTCCTTCTCTATTTTTAGTATCCAAAGGCAGGCCTTGAAAAATGTACATTTGCATTAAGTAATAATAAAATTTACTGACAGACCATCANAGACCATCAAATATATTGGATAGGAAACTCAAAAATAAAAGAGGACTCTTTTTAGAATAAGAAGATACTTGAATCTGAGATGTTTAGGTAGACAAAATTAATACAGATGCAACCTTTCATGAAAAGCTTTCATGACTTAACTTCAATGACTAGTCTTTTTATTTGCATACTAATCACATAACACTTACAACAGATTGTTGCCTATTTCTTATCTTTCTTTAAAGAAAAAATAACAACTTATTTTTTGACCAAAATATTGCCAGTAATTTATATTTTCAAGTAATCTTTAGGAGTCTTAACCTGATATCAGAAACGAAATTATGAAGTCATATCAGGAAAAATTAATCTGTATTCAATTTGTTTGCCTCCTTTTTTTCTTATCAGGTGACATCTATAAAGCAGCTGATACCTGCAATGTCTGAGATCATGTCAGGCTTATGTGTCCTCCCAAAACAGTACTTTGCTGTTGAAAAATTACCCCTTAAGAGAAGAGACTTCTATCAACACTTTTATAATCTTTGCCATTTTGGACAGGCTAAAAGAGGAAGCTCACTGTCATTGTATTTTGCATTTGTTTTGCTAGAAAGTATGGAACTTCCTTTCACATTTTCTTGGAATTTTTTACTTCTATGAACTGTCAATTCATATTCTTTACCACTTTACTATTAGAGTCTTGATCTTTTTCTTATTGATCTTTCAGTTCAGTTCAGTTCAGTCGCTCAGTTGTGTCCGACTCTTTGTGATCTCATGAATCGCAGCACGCCAGGCCTCCCTGTCCATCACCAAATCCCAGAGTTCACTAAAACTCATGTCCATCGAGTCTTTAAGGGCTCTTTATTTATTTTCAGCATTAATCACTTGCTAAATTTATGACAAAGAGCTCTATCTTGTTGAGATCTCTCAGGTTCTATGGATGTTTCTAATAGAACTCTAAAATTAGTATGGGGAAATAGGTTTTCAGGGACACAAGAAAGCTAGAGGCAGAGACACTGCTTAGAGATTCTGATCCCTCTATTTCACTGTTCCAGGGAATGAGAATGTGGCTTTGCAGACATTACATCTAGCCTGAGATCAAGAAGGGACCTCAGTTCAATTCAGTCGCTCAGTCGTGTCCAACTCTTTGCGACCCCATGAATCGCAGCACTCCAGGCCTCCCTAACCATCACCAACTCCTGGAGTTCACTGAAACTCACGTCCATTGAAGCAGTGATGCCATCCAGCCACCTCATCCTCTGTCGTCCCCTTCTCTCCTGCCCCCAATTCCTCCCAGCATCAGAGTCTTTTCCAATGAGGCAACTCTTTGCATGAGGTGGCCAAAGTACTGGAGTTTCAGCTCTAGCATCATTCCTTCCAAAGAAATCCCAGGGCTGATCTCCTTCAGAACGGAATGGCTGGATCTCCTTGCAGTCCAAGGGACCCTCAAGAGTCTTCTCCAACACCACAGTTCAAAAGCATCAATTCTTCAGTGCTCAGCTTTCTTCACAGTCCAACTCTCACATCCATACATGACCACTGGAAAAACCATAGCCTTGACTAGACAGACCTTTGTTGGCAAAATAATGTCTCTGCTTTTGAATATGCTATCTAGGTTGGTCATAACTTTCCTTCCAAGGAGTAAGCGTCTTTTAATTTCATGGCGGCAGTCAGCATCTGCAGTGACTTTGGAGGCCAAAAAGATAAAGTCTGACACTGTTTCCACTGTTTCCCCATCTACTTCCCATGAAATTATGGGACCAGATGCCATGATTGTTTGCTGAATGTTGAGCTTTAAGCCAACTTTTTCACTCTCCACTTTCACTTTCATCAAGAGGCTTTTGAGTTCCTCTTCACTTTCTGCCATAAGGGTGGTGTCATCTGCATATCTGAGGTGATTGATATTTCTCCCGGCAATCTTGATTCCAGCTAGTGCTTCTTCCAGCCTAGCGTTTCTTATTATGTACTCTGCATAGAAGTTAAATGAGCAGGGTGATAATATACAGCCTTGACGTACCTGCTGCTGCTGCTGCTGCTAAGTCGCTTCAGTCGTGTCTGACTCTGTGCGACCCCATAGACGGCAGCCTACCAGGCTCCCTTGTCCCTGGGATTTTCCAGGCAAGAACACTGGAGTGGGTTGCCATTTCCTTCTCCACTGCATGAAAGTGAAAAGTGAAAGTGAAGTCGCTCAGTTGTGTCCGACTCCTAGTGACCCCATGGACTGCAGCCTTCCAGGCTCCTCCGTCCATGGGATTTGCCAGGCAAGAGTACTGGAGTGGGGTGCCAAATTTCCCTGTAAGGGCATGAACTCCTTCTGTAGGTTGTTCCTAAAAGGGATGCAAGTACCAAATACAAAATAACCGTGGTATATCATTCTCAAATCCGGCATGACCCCAGCAAGTTCACACCAAGTCCTTGCAGATATACACCTTCCATTTAGCATTCTGATGTACTGTAATGAGACACAATACATCTGCTTCCGCTTTCCATGGCCATTTCCACAGAGTTTCTGTAATGTTGGCTATAGAAAATCAAGAACTTCATCTAATTTCCGTGGGTAGGGATGCAGATACAGATCTCTTCCAGTCTATCTGTGGCCCACCTGATACGTTGCAGATATATCATCAAAGCTTTCCAACTCTTGAGATTTCTTCAAGGGTTTTATATTTAGAAAATTGTTCACACAAGGATCAGGTTAGTAATTTTCCTGAAGTTTTCTTCTAGTCTTTCAATAATGTTTCATACAATTAAAAAAATCTATCTGAAAACAGTACTGATATCAACATATTTGGTCTAGAAGGAAGCTCTAAATTTTTATTTCAAACACCTTTCTTAAGTCCTTTAGAGAATAACCTAGCCTCCTTCCCAACTGATTTGAGATTCATCCTATATCATAACAGCAAACTTTAAATTGTACTCAAATTCAGTGACAATTCTGACCACAGTATTTAATTACTAAAGTCTCTTCCGGAGAAACTTTAAAATCATTTTATCAAATACAAAAAAAAGAGAGAGAGAGAGAGATAAGACAATAAAGTATAACCAACTGGAGAAAAACTTTTTAAAATAGGTTCTCTCCCACTAGAGTCCTAGAAAAGTGAGGCCTGCCTTGTAGCCCTTTTTACAATCAGTCCCAGCCAACCAAACTCAGCCCAAGCACTCTTCGCCATTGGGATAAAACCTCAGAAAGCTATGTGTACCTTGTTATTTCCCTGCTTCTAAGGGTTCCTTAAAAATTTTTTTTCCACTGACACAAACCTACACACACACTCTCCCTCTCTCACAGACACACACCACTGAGGTTCCTACCATACCAGCTAAATCTTCATATATTGTGAATTAGACGATCTTATTTAGAAAAGTCTTATAAGCTATCATGGCTGAAAGAGCAGTAAATCTCACAAGAAAATTTTTAAATTCAATAGATTACTGTCTAATCCTTGACAGTACAAGACTTGTGTGTGTATGTTTAGTTGCTCAGCTGTGTCCAGCTCTTTGCAACCCATGAACTGTAACCTGCCAGACTCCTCTGTCTATGGAATTTTCTAGGTAAGAATACTGGAGGGGGCTGCCATTTCCTCCTCCGGGGATCTTAGTGACCCAGGGATCAAACCCGTGTCTCTTGCATCTCCTGCATTAGCAGGTGGATACCTTACCAATGCACCACCTGGGAAGCCTTACAAGACTAAAGGCTCTGCAAAACATATGATGAAAATATGTATAGTGCTACTAAAGAGAATTTACCTGATGAAATCTTTTAAGATGGAGAATCAGGATAGCTGGAACAGCAGAAATGAGCAATTGCTTCCTGGCATTAGTATAAACCCCCTCTGCTTTCTTTTCTGCATAAGATACAACATAATAAATTTATAAATTACATCTTATACATTATTGCCCATATAGTATAGTAAACATTTAAACAGAAGCGGTATACCACATTTTTGAAAATGTTAGAAAAGAAATTAGAATTCTGATTACTGGGAGCCTCAACTCAACCCTAAAACTCCAACAATATGAAAGGGATTTTCTTTTAAGGCACACACTTATAAGGACAAAGAACAGGGGAGGTGACTCTTGCAACACAACTCTGGAAGCTGGAAAGCTGATAGACCAGAAGTGACTTATGTCAACGCCTTCCAGTCAACCACCACCAGAAACATACCTGTAGTTGAAAAAACTGGGTCATTACTCACTGCAGTGAAAGAAGATCACGTATCATGGGAACGATGGGACATTTCCATAAAAGGTTGTTATATATGTAAAATAGATAGCCAGTGGGAATTTGCTCTGTGATGCAGGGAACTCAACCTGGGGTTCTGTGACAATGTAGAGGGGTGGGGCAGGATGGGAGGGAGGTTTAAGAGGGAAGGGACATATGTATATCTATGTCTGATTCATGTTGATGTATGGCAGAAACCAACACAACATTACAAAGCAATTATCTTCTGATTAAAAATAAATTAATAAAAAAATAAGAGGTTGTTAGAAAAGACTTGTGATAGGATTTCAGTATGGCCAACTGCATATTTAACTTGGATTAGTAGAAGCTGGCATTTCTTCCTCTCCCATCTAGACATTAATTTTAATGTATTAATCATATTTTCATTCTGATGCTTTGACATCTGGGGCCTTGCTGGCACCGGAAAGGGCCTTTTCCAGAGCCTAATTCCTAGATAGTAAATTAAGTGTGCCTTTCATATGTATTTCCAAAGCCCTTACCTAACCACCTCCTTTACTGGGCTCTGATACTCCAGGTCACTATTTACCTGCCCTACTCACACCAGAGCCAGGTACCAGACCACTAGAGACAGCCCCTATACCTCAGATTATTCACTTCTAAACCTTATTGCCCTGCTTCATTCATTCCTTCCCTCGGCAACCACAATAAAGGCACTTGACTGCACTTTCCCCCTTGCTCCCTCTGTCTCCTGACCAACTCTGGTGCTTCCCCTTATGGCCCTAGGTGGCATGTCTTAGTGTGTCCCCTTCTCTTGGGAACTAGACTTAAGTAATAAACTACCTTTCAGTGGCAATCATCTCATCTGTTAGGTTCATTATACATGAATAATAAAACCTATATCTTAAAACAGTCATTAAGAATCAGAATTTTTTCTTCATTTAATCAAGGCTAGAGGTACACCAAAAATTTCCTACTTGACAAATCAACCTTTTCTACTTTTCTCTTGTCAACAAAACATAGTTAGTATATAGCTAGCTTTATAATATACAATTACTTAAAATCTTCAAAGGACATTAATCTTACTGGTGTTGCAATTAAGTTTTACAGAAATTATTTCTCAAAAGACTTCAGATAGCTCAGTTCAGTTCTGTCACTCAGTCATGTCTGACTCTTTGAGACCCCACGAATTGCAGCATGCCAGGCCTCCCTGTCCATCACCAACTCCTGGAGTTCACTCAAACTCATGTCCATCGAGTTGGTGATGCCATCCAGCCATCTCATCCTCTGTCATTCCCTTCTCCTCCTGCCCCCAAACCTTCCCAGCATCAGTCTTTTCCAATGAGTCAACTCTTCACATGAGATGGCCAAAGTACTGGAGTTTCAGCTTTAGCATCATTCCTTCCAAAGAATACCCAGGACCTCCTTTAGAATGGACTGGTTGGATCTCCTTGCAGTCCAAGGGACTTTCAAGAGTCTTCTCCAACACCACAGTTCAAAAGCATCAATTCTTTGGCGCTCAGCCTTCTTCACAGTCGAACTCTCACATCCATACATGACTACTGGAAAAACCATAGATGGGAAAGACGAGATCTCTTCAAGAAAATTAGAGATACCAAGGGAACATTTCATGCAAAGATGGGCTTGATAAAGGGCAGAAATGGTATGGACCTAACAGAAGCAGAAGATATTAAGAAGAGGTGGCAAGAATACACAGAACTGTACCAAAATGATCTTCATGACCAAGATAATCACGATGGTGTGATCACTCATCTAGAGCCAGACATCTTGGAATGTGAAGTCAAGTGGGCCTTAGAAAGCATCACTACGAACAAAGCTAGTGGAGGTGATAGAATTCCAGTGGAACTATTTCAAATCCTGAAAGATGATGCTGTGAAAGTGCTGCACTCAATATGCCAGCAAATTTAGAAAACTCAGCAGGGGCCACGGGACTGGAAAAGGTCAGTTTTCCTTCCAATCCCAAAGAAAAGCAATGCCAAAGAATGCTCAAACTACCACACAACTGCACTCATCTCACATGCTAGTAAAGTAATGCTCAAAATTCTCCAAGCCAAGCTTCAGCAGTACGTGAACCGTGAACTTCCAGATGTTCAAGCTGGTTTTAGAAAAGGCAGAGGAACCAGAGATCAAATTGCCAACATCCACTGGACATGGAAAAAGCAAGAGTTCCAGAAAAACATCTATTTCTGCTTTATTGACTATGCCAAAGCCTTTGACTGTGTGAATCACAATAAACTGTGGAAAATTCTGAAAGAGATGGGAATACCAGACCACCTGACCTGCCTCTTGAGAAACCTATATGCAGGTCAGGAAGCAACAATTAGAACTGGACATGGAACAACAGATTGGCTACAAATAGGAAAAGGAGTACGTCAAGGCTGTATATTGTCACCCTGCTTATTTAACTTATATGTAGAGTACATCATGAGAAACGCTGGGCTGGAAGAAGCACAAGCTGGAATCAAGATTGCCAGGAGAAATATCAGTGACCTCAGATATGGAGATGACACCACCCTTATGGCAGAAAGTGAAGAGCCTATTGATGAAAGTAAAAGAGGAGAGTGAAAAAGTTGGCTTGAAGCTCAACATTCAGAAAACAAAGATCATGGCATCTGGTCCCATCACTTCATGGGAAATATATGGGGAACAGTGGAAACAGTGTCAGACTTTATTTTGGGGGGCTCCAAAATCACTGCAGATGGTGACTGCAGCCATGAAATTAAAAGACGCTTACTCCTTGGAAGGAAAGTTATGACCAACCTAGATAGCATATTCAAAAGCAGAGACATTACTTTGCCAACAAAGGTCCGTCTAGTGAGATAGCTAGTTCCCTGAAATAAGATTATGTGAATTTGCATTTTCAAGGCAGAGATGGATACTTCCTGTTCTTCAATTTATTTGGACAAAATTCTATTGAAAATTTCTCCTGCCCAGTCAGTGTCTCTAATGCAAAGTAAAATATGAATAAGACAACCCCTGACTACAAGCAGCTAATGTATGGTGACAGGTTCTTAGGTTCCTCCCTGTGGGATCTATAACCCACTAGTCACTGATTATCCAATAATCCATGAATACTTTTAAAAAAAAGTTAAGGTAAATATTTACCTGCAGAAGTGGTTTCCTTTTGGTACTTCTGTTTCTTCTCAGTACAGTTCTCACACAGAAGCTTGTTATTCCCCATTAGCAATTCCAAGGATGTAAACTGATAGAGACAAGACTGAACTGAACATTCTTTAGAAGTGGTTATATAGCTCTGAGAAAGGGTCTGAAAAGCATTTTGGGGGCTCTGAGACACCATATGCTTGTCCTCTGAAAAACACAAATTATTTGAAACACTTAGTGGCTGATTTTCTCTGTCAAAATCCCTAGCTCGAATTATAGTGCTGCTCAAATGAAGTTCAGAAATAGCTTCAGCCACTCCCTCATCACCACGGTCGCCCTCCCTAGTGAGTGGTTCACTCTTGGACGGGTAGTGAGGGTGTCCATTTGTGTGCGTGTAGTATCCGCTTCGGGATCTCAACAACAAAGTCTGTTTCGGAGCACTCTCAGACTCCGAAGCCTCGCTGTCAGCATCAACGCTACTTTCGGAAAGGCTGTCTTCTTTCTCACTGCCATCGGGAGGGCTTTCCGTCAGAGTCAACTCGGTGTTCACGATGCTTGCAAACAATGAAGAGTCTCTGTTCACCTCAAGGCTTTCATTTTCCTGGTATATGACAGCAGCTTTATCTTCTCTGGATGATGATTTTCTTGTACATTTTCTGCCATGAATTAGCTGATTCTGTAAGTTGATAGTGTTTTCAGAGAAAAGAATCTTGTGACCTTACTGAAAATAAATGCTAATAATTCTTATTTAAACATTTCACAATTATTAAAATACTATTTCTAATACCTCTGAAATCCATTTCCTAAATCTACCCAAACTACAATGAACAGTATGCTAACAAAAAGCTCTAATTTAAAAATACACTTTTACACAAGGAACCAACTTAATGGTTACCTATTTATGGGTGGGGAATAGGACTTTTGTGGAACAGTGCTATGCTAGAGGCTTTTCAAGTGTAAACCTCTGCACAATCTCTGTAGTTTTGCCCCTTAAAGGACTTTTGAACAGAGTAAGTTAAATCTGGTAATACAACAATTTGCCAAGTTAGTATAAATTATATCATGTAAAAAAGTTGTGTTCTTTTTTAACAAGGTGCAAATTCAAATGGATGTCTTTAAATTTATATGGCTTTATTCATCAATCACCATGGTCACCCTCCCTAGTGAGTCCCTGGTAAAACAGTGGATCAGATAATGGTCATCAATTACTGGTAACATCACAGGAAAAGAAATATCAAACATAATATGAACCTCCTGATGGAAATACATACCATCACTTGAAAAAGTTTTCTTGCAAAAAATTAAATAATCAAATTTAAACCTATTTAGGCCTTTAGTTCTAACTGCCTTAGAGAGGAAACAAAGGGAACAGAGGCGTCTCTTAAGAACATGTAGATGAATTACTGCATGCAAAATGAACTACCACAATATGCAAAATGCATTACTATTAATGCAGGAAGGTGAGACTGCTGGAAAAAAATGATCTCATGTCTTCAACAAATAAATTGCAAAGAAAAAAAAAACGTGGAATCTGTGGATTAAAAGACATTTATGAGACGTGGGAATCTATAGATCTTTTTAAGATCCTAAATTCAAATATGCTTGAAAAAGCAAAAACAAATATTTTATGATACAATTACAGAAATTAAAATTATGACTAGATGTTTGTCCTATTAAGTTTTAAATATTTTTAGGTACAATAATGATACAATGGTTATGTCTTTAAAAAGCATCTTTTAGAAACATACATTTAGATATATGTTGGCATTTATTTCAAAGTAACCTAGGATGAGGAGGAGGAAAATCTGAGACAGACAGATAAAACATGACTAGCTGTGAGATGACAACTATGACACTGAGAAATGGGTACATGGGGGGTTTTATACCTTTTTCTCTATCTTTGTATACTTTAAAAAATTTTTCTTACTAAAATGTTTCAAAAAGCAGGGTGTTTCACAAATGCATATAATCTTACCATATCTTTAGATGAAGAATGCTTCCTGATGGCTCTGGGTTGATGAGTATTTTCTACAGTAACAGTGCCACTGTATTGACCAGTATCTGTCTCTTGTAAACTTCCATATTTACTTATTCTTCCCAAAAGTACAGGTTTTGAAACCTATATAGATAGCATGTACATAATACAAAATTTCTTTAGGAAATAAATTCTGGATATCATCTACTTTTAATATTTGTAACACTTGAAATATAATTTCCTAAATGTTAATTCTCAAAATATAACGCATAAGGGTTTAAATTCCTTGAGATTAGGAACTATATCATCCTTCACTCATACATATACAAACTCCAATATCAAATACACTGCACAAACTCAATTATTGTATATAAAGACTAATGACTCTCAGATACTTGATAATATACTCAAAAATGCCTACGTTATGAATTTATAAATGTCCTTCACAAAAAGTTTTTCTCCTTACCCTTTCTTCTATTATAGGAAGTGAAATATCAATAAAAGGATCTTTCACCGTGGAGATCTTAAAAAGAAAACATATTGAAAACTTCAGTTAGAATTCTAATGTAAACAATGTAGTTTTGTAAACTCTTAAAGAAATCAAACTTCCCAGGAAACTTAAAATCTTAAGTTAAAAAGCATTCCTGGAAGAAACAGTAATTTAATTGGGTATAGCAACACATCTGTTCAGTGGCTCAGTTGTATCCAACTCTTTGTGACCCCATGGCAACACATATGCAGTTAATCAAAATAAGATAATCCAAAGCTTCAGTAAATGCAACACAGTTGAATTTTATAATACTGTTAATATGACTAATGTGGAATATTTAAAGTAACGTTTAAAATAAACTGTGTTTAATAAAACTGATTAACTGAGGATATAAGCATATTTTTGGTGAAACTGGGGCCATAACATATGACATATGTTATGACATAACATAAATAAAACATGAAATGTTAAGAAAAAGCCATGAGAAAAGCTAGAGAACTTGACTGTGTTTTGAAGATTCTTCAGGATAATTCTATTTTAAAAGATACTCTATAGTTTGTGAAAAAAGAAATCAACTTCTATGTTGAATGTTAGAAACCTAAGTGGAGCTGACTATTGAACAATGTGGGGGTTAAGAATGTTGACCCCCATCCCACTGAATAGTCAAAAATTAGAGCATAACTTCATAGTTGGTGCTTTGTATCTGGGATTCTGCATCTGCAGATTCAACCAAATGCAGACTGTATAGGACTTTAGCAGTATTTACTGAAAAAATTTGTGTATAAGTGAGCCCTTATGGCAGTTCAAACCCATGCCATTCAAACCCATGCTGTTCAAGGGTCAACCATAATATCGTGATGACACATTCTGTGCTTCACTATGATAGGCTTGAAGGAGACACCATATATAATCCTGATTTTATAAGACTAGAGAGGGAAGATACTCTGCAACCTGGGATAGGAAGACAGATATAAAAACTCTTTCTTTTATGATTAAAATCTGACAGAAATTTAAACCTATTATATGCCATGCAGTTCCAGAAATATTCCTTACCAAGAAATTGAAAAACCTGTAAAAATTTATACAGTCCTTAAGAAGCTGTTACAGTACAGATGGCATTCAAAATGAAATTATCACTAAATTCAAAGATGAGTCAAGTCTGCTTTTTAAGAAAAAATTGAACAAGTCATATAAATGTAAACTTTTAAAGAAGATCAGTCTAAATTATGTCACTAAATTGAATTATTTCTATTGGGATTACAATTTAGGGCAATGCATAATGATATTAACGTAGTTACTCTCTTCACAGAAGTTTCTCTTTCATTTTCAACCCAAATGACTAGCTAGCACATAGGATCATACTAAAATAGGCTAAATGAACTTCACAGGTGTGTCAAGAGGAAAATTTAGATAACATTTACTTAAAAAAACTATACATTATGTTTATTTTCTAGCAGCGAAGGATATATTTTTCAAAGACTTTCAAAAACTACTATGTAGTCATCTGTCACAAATAAAAATGACTGCTGATGATTACACGTGAAAGAAAACAATAAAACAATATGACTATAATCTAATCCATGTTGAAGAGAATTCCAAAGTACCTACATTTGAACATTCTTCACACATGACCGTGCTAGTTAATTCACCAATAAAGATACGATCTATGAAGTTCATTTTCACACCTTCTCTTCCATATGCTGTAAAAATAATACTTTTAATGCAAAAAACATATCAACCGTCAACCTAACAATGTAACAGGCTTTTTTTTGTGTTGAATCAAAAGAAATCGAATAATCTGGGACCATATTTAATAACATATTTTACTATATGATGTTATAATTTTCTTTACAGTTCTATAGAGAAATGTGACTATCAACTGCTGTAGTCTCAAATAAATAACAAACTGATTGTTCTTAAACTTTAAGATGTAAAATAAGTAGAGTAATAACCACTGTTCATACCACACTCAACTGCTCCCATTAAACCCTTTCAAAAGCCTCTGTGCCTAACCTAGAGGTAGACAGAGGGATGGGAAAACATAAAGAACTAACACGG
The DNA here is from genome assembly GCA_006410935.1 of Redunca redunca. Lineage (NCBI taxonomy): Eukaryota > Metazoa > Chordata > Mammalia > Artiodactyla > Bovidae > Redunca > Redunca redunca. The sequence continues at coordinate 21,866 of SJYQ01005052.1, forward strand.
AAATTAATAACAGCTATATATTAACTCCTGTTACATAAAAATGGTAAAATCATTCTATTTCTATTTATATATTATATGTTACATATTTATACATTTATAAATAAAAGAAAATGATGCCTATGCTTTGATTCAAAATAATATGGAGTTGGGGGAAAACAGACGAAACATGAATCAAGTGTAATTTAAGCATGATTATGGGCACACAGGCACATGGGCTTCACACTATTCTAATGGAAGTTTGAAATTTCTCACAGTAAACCACGGGGGAAAATATATTTTAAAAAAATATTTTTTTTTAAACCTATTCACTCCTTTTTCAAATTTCTCTTCCACCCTTTTGGGATCTCTATCCTCAAACTGCATGCAAACAATTTAAATCATTTTAAAACATTACTTGAAGCAATGAATGACAGAGCAGGCTTTTATCTGGACATATCAAGAAATACCTATTAATTATGATGGTAACTATTTAGAAGTTATGTTTGACTAAGATGTTTCATTAAGGAAAATTGCACAAGGGATTAAAAATAAGTCAGATTACAAAACTGAAAAGGAGTGAAAGAAAAAACAAACAGTTATTCTAAATATGCACTAGATGGCACCATCTCCAAACAAAAGAACAGCGCATACCTGAGAACCTATTATTTTTTAAAATCTTGAACCTTCAACTGCACATAAAGCTTTGTTATATACAAGCTTAATGTATTTACATTTGTTCATACAGACACGCTTTATATATAATGCTATAAAAAAAGAATTAGAAAAGAGAATAAATAAATAATAAATAATATTTTTAAAATATTTCTAAAAATGAGTTACTACTTCAAGGAAGAATATATTTATAGGACACAGTAAATTGTTAATAACATGGGATATAAACCTACATTTAAATACTGATCATTATAAATGATTAGCTTTGATCAGTTAGTTAAAATCATTGTTTCTGCCTCATATTTTGGCTGATGAAGAGTCAATACTAGGAGCAGACATGTATGCTTGACTTAACAGTATCCTCTTAAATAATGATTTCCTTAAAGGAATCTCTGGAACACTGAAGCATTTTGTCTAGCCAATATCCATAAATCCACTATCTAACAAGCACACTTCAAATGAAAAATGACACAGTATGATAAAAGTGAACTTTCAAAGGAGGTTGCTACTTTCAACAGCCTTTCAAATCTCCCACAGGATACGTCTCTCAAGTGCATTAGTCAAATTGTATATTTGATATTAGTTTTTTAATTCACATAGATTCTAACATTTTCTTTCTATGACCCATTAGACTATCTTGCCACCACAGGAATAAGTAAATTCTCATTACTTCAGAGAATTAGTTCACATAATGTTCAGCTCCTCTCCCACTTCCCCGCTAAAAAGAAACTTATAATATTTTCTTCTAGAAAAAACTCTTAACAGTGAAACTGTCAACATACCTTTGACTTTTTTTCTAGTTTCATCATCAGCAGTTTTAGTAGTTGGGTTGTTGAATGCTTTTAGAATGCCAGCTTGTATTCGCTATAAAACAAAGCAATAAGGATTTCTTAAGAATCTATACTAGAATGGATCCTTTCAAAGCATTATTCTGTGTTCCTGTGACTAGAATTTGATTTCAATGACAACTGATTCAAGCTTCATCCTCAACAAGAGGATTTTCAAACAGCAACATACACTGGATCTCAGTTCCCTAGTCTGTAAATTAAAATGACTGAATTTTTTGAAAGTTAAATGTATCCTTTACTCCAGTTCTAAAACTCCATGCATGAATAATTCTGTCTTGCCAGATTCTCCCCCAAATAAGTCAAGGTTCCTACATACAGTCTCTCTTGTGTTTAAAGTATTTTTCACAGTCAACAAAAACCAAGCAGTCTAGTCCCATTTTTTTTTTTTACAGGTTTAGAATAAGTTCTCCTTTTTTCTTCTATCCCCCATCTCCCCCCATCTCTTGCTTCCTCCCTCCCTCTCCCCAACTCTATCCCTAAGATGATTTACTCCTTAATCAGGACAAAAAGTAACAAGTAGACCATATGACATTTCTTATCTATGAAGAAAGTCGTAATACATAAGAAGCTATTAAACTGGTCACTATGACCTCCATATAGATTATTTTACTTATATATATACACATACACACATACGTATAAACATATATATATATATACATGACTAAAGTCCAGAATATTGTCCACAACAAGAAGACAACTCCAGAACTTAATCGTTATTTTATCTGAATTTAGTTGTCAATGAAAATCATGTGTTCAAGTCATCAGAGCTCTTAGTAAATGATAAGGCTTATGGTTCTACACCTCTTACATATGGTTTAGAAAAGATCTAACCTCATGAAAAACTCTCAGAATAAAACTAAACATATTCCAAAAATAAAGATTTATTTAAGCTAATAAATTATCATCTTTTACACTAATTGCAGCCCTCTTTGTGGATAAATTTAATCTTCTCTAATTCACATTTTAAAGTGGGGTGAGGGGAAAGGTAGTAAGCAAAGTCTTAATTACAGGTTTTCATGTGAAACAACTGTTTGACTTAGATTTCTTAATATGAAAATGATACATAAATCTTTTGCTAAAAAATTATCATGTCAAAGAGAAATTAAACAGAACTGCAATCTTCTCAGAGAGTAAGAAAACTCTATATGTCAGAATCCAAGATACTTTTCACTCTTCAGAACAGCTTTATATATGTAAATCAATTGAAAAGAATTAAAAACGAATTAAGCAGCTAACTTACATATTTAGAAAAGGACATCAAACTGAACACAAGTATAAGGAAAGAGTTAAGAAGATAAAAGTAGAAATTGAAGAGAATAAGTAAATGAGTCAAAAGCTGATTTTCTGGGCAGCAGGGATAAATAAACCCAGAAACTAATCTAAATCAAAACAAACGTGAAAAAAAATCATAAGCATGAAAAGCATAACATCACATATAACAAAGATGGAGAATCACCACCTAAATGAAAGATATTGCAAATAATCATGAGAGACCACTTTGCTCAACTCTTGGGTAACTATATTTGAAAATTCAGGGAAAAAAAAACAGATAATTTTCCAAAAAATTAGAAAATTTTCCAGCTTTCAAGGAAGAAAAAAAAAAAATCATTAAAGTCACTGAATTACATATTCCCTACACAAACCTCCAGGACCTAATAATTTCACAGAAGACTCCAGTAAAGCTATGTCCCAGGGCACCGAAAAAGGGAGGCTCTCAAATTATCTTCATGAAGCATAATATTGGTACCAAAAGCTGACAAGAGTGTACACACAGATATACTATCACCTAAAAAAATTATAAATAAAATATCAGCAACAGAATATAGCTAGCTGCACAATAAAAACAAAACAAAACAAAACACAAAGATTATAGTATGACCAAGAAGCTTTTATTTTAGTAATACAGGGATATTGGGGAAATCTAATAACATTAATTAATATAAGCCATGATATACACTGAGAAAAAATAAGATCAAATCCCTCAATACCCCCATTCACTACTACTATTTAACACTGTATTAAAGTTTTACTGATGTATTTGACAAAGAATAAATCTCAGAGATATAAAAGTATAAAAGAGAGAAAATTAGTTGCAGATGAGATGACTTTTTACTTCGAAAAGCCAGAGGAACTAAATGAAATAAGAAGCGACTATAATAATGAGAATTTAATAGGGAATATATAAATATAATGAAGTCAATCACCTTCACACAAACAGAACTGTTAGAAGATATAGAAGAAAATAAACTATAATAGCAACTGAAAATATAAAATAACTAGGAATAAACTAAAGAAATGTGTAATGTCTAAATGAGGAACACTACTGAAAGATACAAAAGAAAATTTGATCAAATGCAAAGATACAGCATGTTCTTGGATAAGTCCTATCATTATGAACATTTCAATTCACCTTCCACCCAATTTATTTATTTAACATAATTCCAGTGAAAATGGCAATAGTATATAGATTTTAGAGTTTTCTTTTTCTTTTTTTAATGTGAGATTGAAGGGAAAGATAGGTTCTACCTAGATATGGAAAAAATAAATAAGAATAGCAATGAAAACTTGGGGGCAGAGAGAAAAGTGTAGTAAGAGATGACTGACTAAATGCATTAAAATCTTCATAACTGAAAGGTTAAATCTAGTACTTAAATATATAAGCAAACACAACCAAGGGCAAGTTGAGAAAAAACCCAAATAATATGAAAAGTTAGTATAATTAGAGTGCTACCAATTTAGTAGAGAAAGCATACTATATAGTTTGGGTAACTATAGGACAGCCAAATGGGAAAAATGAAAATATCATGGAACAGGGTAAATTTCAATAGATTAAGATTTAGATAAAAGTCAAACATAAAAGTACCAGAAGAAAACATGGGGAAATTCTTTTATACCCTTGAAGTAAATTAACAATGCCTTTTCAACTAAGACTTAATATCCAGAAGCCATTAAAAAAAAATTTAAGATTTTTAAATTCAAAAACAAAAAAATGTTTAACATTACATTAAAAAAAAAGCTATTGCCACATTATAGGCAAAATCATATCACAAATGATAATCTTGGTAACATATTTCCTCTCTAGTACACAAAAAGCTTTTAGAAATCAGCAAAGGATCAAAACCCAGCAGAAAAATGGGCAAAAAAATAAGAACAAATGAAAAGATATTGGGCTTTATTCATAAAGGGAAAAATATACACTAAAATTACCCTGAGATACCATTTTCTACCTATCAGATTGGCAAAAATGTTAAAGTTTGGTACAATAGTCTTTTGGTTAGGCTATGGAAAAATACTCTCCATATGTTATGTTGCTGACAGAGTGAAAACTGTATGCCTATCGAGGACAATTTGGTAAATTATCAAAATTACACATGCATGTATCATTTGACCCAGAAAGCTCACTTCTGTATTTATACAGATATACTGACAGACATGTGAAATAACACACATACATTATTCATCAGAGCATTGTTCATAAAGGCAAAAACACTGGAAGTAACATATAAGGGACAATCAATAAGGAAATGGTTAGAACTGGTTATAAAGGAACAGGCTTTTTTTATAAACAGGAAACTTTTTATCTTCTGATATGGAAAGTTGCTATGTTACCTCAAAAAGACAGAGTCATGTATTAGTATATGCCACTTTTTGAAAAATCAAAAGGAAAAATATACCTATGTATACACACATACCACCAAATGAGAACATAAACAAAGAAAGATAACAAAGTGGTTTACAGGCAACAGCAGGGACATCATGTAAGAGAGTCAGAGAGAATTCCCAGGACAGTTAGGAAGAATTTCAGAATGATGCTTACACATCTAACGTGGGAGGCAACCAATCTAGACTGGGGCAGTGAGATTTACAAGATGGACATACTGTTGACACCAAGATCCCTTCTGCCGTTCTACCATGTTTTTCTCTGAGAACAGAATGTACAGGGAATGAGCTGCTAATGTTACATCTCCCCTCCTTGCTCTGCTACCTTGATCAGGAGAGGACACAAATTACCACCCCAGAATTGTTCTGCTTGGGCCTATTGCCGAGAGTCATGAAGTGGGCCATGATGAACTCAGAAGCACAAAACACGGAGCAGTCTCCAACCTTCTGGGATGAGAACTAGTACCTGGTCTCTTTTAATCTCTATCAATTGACCTTGACTTTGACAGGTGTGACTCAGAACACATTCATGACCTTGCCTACTGACTTTCCCAGGAAAGAGGTCTTGTAAATTGGGAAGCCAAAGCCAGACTATGTTCCAGAGATTCTCTCATCTTTTGGGAACCCTTCAATAAAGGCAGTTAAGTTTGTGCTTGCTACCCAGTTTTCGAAAACTAAACAATATATTGTTTAAGCATACAGAAGTAGCTCTCAAAACTGTGGAATGACTTCTGTAAAAGTCAAAATAGTGGTTACCTGTGCTGAGGAAGAAGTATTTGAAAAAAGAAACAGGTAGCTTTTATGATACTAATAATCTATTTTTTAACTCTGGGGGTGGTGGTAGGGAGGAGTGCTAATAGTATTTATAGTATGCTTTAAACTATATTTGTACATGTTCTTTCATATGTATGATATGTTTTATAACTAGTTTTTAATATTCCTCCCCAATAATTATGAAAGTAAGTTATATTTATTAACTAGCCTATGATCAGCACATTATATTTCCTAGAACTGCTCACTATTCTCTTTCAAGTGTATTTTGAAAGTTAATGCAAGATTCAAAAATTTAAATATATACAAAGTAGGATATAATAGTAAACATACAACAATCCATACCATGTTATTCACTCCTAAAATATACTTACATGTGAAGGAAATTGAAATATGTGTCCCAGAAGCTATTAAATATTGAAATAATCTCCAATTCAGACTCAATAAACTTGAAAATTGACATAATTTTGATACTGTCTGAGGCAAACTTGACTTTTTTACCTTGAAAAGAGAACACTGAACTAAAAGAAGCAAATTAGAATGGTGCAAGAGATATGCAAGAAAAATATTCAATGGACTTAAATGAAAGATGCCAATAAATACCCATGTTCACCTATAAATATCATCTATAGATATAACTGTAAAAAGTCTCTCCAGCAACAAAAGACTTCTAATTCAACTTACAAGTCTATAAATTTATTCTACAATTTGAACATTTTACTAATTCAGACATGACTTTTAATGAGCCTTTACCATACTCTGATATGTAAGCTGTAATAGCACTCTTTTTAAAAAGAGTAAAAACAATGAAGCTGTTTAAATTCTTAACTTTTAAACTATAAGACATTTGCTTTTTTTATTGTATCCTAGCCACAAATTTACATTCTCTGCTCTAAACTGTTAAAGTTAGTTAAAAGGTAGTTCATCAAGTTGAATAAAATAAATGGGTTTAGGTCCATCTACAACCTTCATTGTTAAGAGTTGTGCTTTGAACCATTTAGATTTTTTAAAAAGACTGGTCAGAGAGCTACTAACAACTGCAGCACATTAATCAATTCGCAGTATCAAGGTTCAACTAGTTCAAACCTCCTTGTTAAACTCTTTTTAAAAATAAGAATGCAAAGCACATAATTTAAGTTAGCAGAGCTATTCTACTTTTAAAAGCATGTTACCTAATAATGGATTAAAGTGATAAATCTTTGATAATAAAAATGTAATAATACCATTAATTTAGTGATAGCGCAAACTAAAAGGAAAAAAAAGTCAAGAAGCATATATTTCTAAGCTGAAAAGACTGCCTACAAAAGAAGCCCTTATTGTGAATTTGACTTTATTTCACATATAAAAAATTTATAATTTTTCCACAAATGATCCCTTTTATCTCTCTACTCAGCAAGGAGTTATACTCCTCAACGTCATAGTCATAAGAAAAAGACCTTAGTGAAACAAGATGAAAGGAGGTCAGCTGTTTTTTAACCATCACTGGAAGAGTCTGGTGGCAGACATACCGCTGTAGCCTTCCTTCAATCAAAGAACACATGCGCTGACAAACTACAACAGCAGCCCGATTAACAGCTGTGGAGTTCCCAGGCCAGACAATGCAGCTCCTGCCCGGGTGCTCACTGTACAGCCAGCACGACCGTCCTTGCTTACGAAACAGAACAGATCCAAGACTTGACATTTTAATTCTGCCACTCCATCTAAAAGCCTCATGTAGAGGAAGAAAGATAAGAGCTTTCAAAAACTAATGTTTCCTGCTGTACTGCCTGAGTTTTCAAGATACTGTGAATCCCAACGCATCATTACGACAAAAGAATAATTACAACAAAGAATGCCATCAATGAAAGTAAAATAGAAAAAAAAATTACGATGATAGATTTTATTGTTTTATTTGTAATATCAACTGAAAAACATTGTAAAAAGGTGACTTTTAATTCCATTTACAATGATACATGACCACCATGTAGTAAACATATTCCTGTAAATCTCAGGGGAAAAGAAAAAATATAATTCTAGCAACTGATGGCTTCAATTAATCCTAAAGTAACTACTGTGTCATCCGTAGGCTCAGAAGGTCTAAATGCATTTACTATTCCTAACACAGAGCCTCTTTTTCTACTTTGCTACCTTGTATCAATCCCTTCAATAAGAATATCAATTCTTATTGTATCAATCCCTTCAATAAGAATATCAATTAGTAAATCATATTCAATACTTTTTCAAATAGTGAAATAATTATGGTTATATTTTAAATAGCAAGCTTAAAATGTATATTTATACCAGTCACTGATGATCAAGCATTAACATTAAACCTTTTTTTTTTTTTGGCCACACTGTGCAGCATGTGGGATCTTAGTCCCCCAACTGGGGATCAAACTCATATCCCTTGCAATGGAACCGCAGGGGAAGTCCCTAAAATTAAAGTTTAATCAGCAGTATTGTATAGAATTAGATCATTAGTTTGTTAGGCTGAAACACTTAAGTTTGTATCTACAAACTCATGGTATCAATTTCTAGATCTAAGAAAATGTAATGAATTATTAGCTCAGGGGGATGTGCTAATTCCCAAAACTTACTCTTAACTGATTTCTTCAAAATAAATTACAGATAAAACATAACACAGAACTACTCAATTCAACAGTTTATTCAAATTATAACATATTCAAAATAAGTACAAATGCCCCCCAAAACTAGCTAGTTTATTCACTTAAGAAACTGTTTGCTTCCCAACTCAATACGTAAATGAAATTGTCCATTTAAAGAGTAAACACAGACAACATATTGAACAAACATTAAATGAGCACCTACTAAGTGCAAGGCACATAGAATACGATTCCTTGAGGAGATCACAATCTGTTCAGAGACGACAGACCTGATTTTAAGCAGTAGGTGAGTAAAAAGTAAAGTCACTCAGTTGTGTCTGACTCTTTGCGAACCCACGGACTGTAGCCTACCAGGCTCCTCTGTTCATAGGATTTTCCAGGAGAGAGTACTGGAGTGGGTTGCCATTTCCTTCTCCAGGGGATTTTCCCAACCCAGGGATTGAACCCAGGTCTCCAGCATTGCAGACAGATGCTTTACCATCTGAACCACCAGGGAAGCCCCATTAAAATGAAGTGGAAATTCAACTCACTCAATATGATACCCTATAAACAGCCAATTAAGGACAGAATTGTAATATACACTGTTTGGTAACTAACTCATTCTTTAAGATATCTTATGAGAAATTATTAGAACCATGACTGTCTCTTCACTGAAAAATGGCCATACAGAATAAAGAAACCCTACAACATCATGTACAATTCAAACAAAGCAGAATTAAAAAAGAAAAGATACCACTCTTCATATTAACAAAAGAAACACCTACCACAAGCACATCAGCACTTCACTTGCACCTGGTTGTTCTACTGCATATTAACATATAGATGAAGAAATATATTCACCCTGAACAGGAAACAGGGTTTTCACCTGTTATGACAATTAGGATTGGCAGGGGCTGTCAGAGTGCTATGTCAAGAATGATTCTGAGACTGAATCCTGACTCAGTGGAATGGCGATGAAATGATTAGCAGGGTCTGCTCCAAGTGAGAAAGGAGGAAGTGGGGGATATGTGCTGTATACTGGACATCTTTAATGTCTGGCATTTTCTCTGAAAAACTGTATCCTATTTGCATTGGACCCCACCAAAAAAGATGTAAATAACTAATTTAATATTAGAGTCAACCAATAGCCACTAAACTAAGGGACAGGGTTACAGTAAATACTGTTTGGGAAATCTATCTAGATCTTCTTTACTCAAAAGACCCTGACTCAGGCAGCTGGGACCCCAATCCTCTAGTCCCTGAGTGAATTCTAATCCAACATGGGACAATGAGGTTTCTCTCTTTTGGGAATTTAAAATTAGGATTCACAAGCAGCCAGTTCATCTTTATACATGTGGAACTGCAACATGCAAGCCAGGGCAGTTAGGAGCTACCATTCAGACAAGGAAGCAAAGAAGCTACACAATCTGCAGAGACATGCATAAAGAAAATCTACAGAGCCAGAGAAAACAGGGGGAAAAGAATACTTTCTGGATTGCTGAAAAACTTTCTGTCCTATATCCCCATTTATCTGGAATATTAGATTCCTTTTTCTTTACTTAAGCTAGTTTTAATTAATTTCTCTTATTTATAGTCAAAGTATATAAACTAATAAAGGATAATAGAGCTGTAAAATGATTAAAAAAATAATCTTGTGGTAGGCAGGGCAAAAAAGGGGAGGAGAATAAACAGAATAGTTTAAAAAAAAGTCAAATTACTTTCAACTGTACATTAAAATTTTGGTAAAATTCCTTCAATTTTGTACCTTCTTTTTTTTTTTTTNTTTTTTTTTTTTAAATTTTTATTTTAACTTTAGTTTACTTTACATTACTGTATTGTGTACCTTCTTCTTAAAGAGTATATGTGGTAAACATTGAGAAGTCTGACCTTTGTTTCTTCTGTCCTCACTGCATCCAGCAAATAATGAAGAAGTTCCTGACTGTCCTGTTGTTGAAAACTTTTAAATGCAGGGGCCCTATGATTTAAAAACAAAACAGGAAAGAAAAAAAATAAATAAAGTAATTATATCAATAATATATTACTATTATTTAAAATCACNTGAAATAACATATATTCAATATTCATATATTCAAAGGTTCAATTTACTCTTTTTTCTATAAACAGAAGCACAAAATATGGTTACTATTCCCATGAGGATGAGATCTTCAGGACACTGAAAACAATACAGCTAACATTTATTAAGCAGTGACTACACATCAAGTACCGTAAATGTGTCAAGCTTCACAGTACAGTATTCTGAACTTTTATCTTGAGAATTTGGGGACACTCTTAAGGTACATGACACACCACAGAATATCACAAAACTAGGAATACACACACATACACACACACACACACACACACACTTTTTCTTTTTTTCAAATTTCTAGGAAAGAATAAATGAATGCTTTAAAGTTAAGGTAGGTCCTTCATGACATGTTTATTTCTAGGCACATAAGGGTTTTGTTTTTAACCATATTGGCAATATCTTGGGAAATTTACTTAAACTCTGCATGCCTGAAAACTCATCTTAAAAAATAAGAAAACTAAGCTAGATGATCTATAATGGTACTTTAGATTTTATAATTCTATAATTTTCTTACTTTATGGTATTACATAATGGGCTTATGAGTCAGGACAGACATCTATTTAAACCCTGACTTGTTCTCATGAAACAAGGGATGCTACTCAACTTCTGGCAGTCTCAATTTTCATATACATAAAATGGGGGAGAACAATCACAGCTTCAGAGCATTATGAGACATAATTTACATAAAGCAGACAGCTGCAACTAAACAAATGTTAGTTCCTTCTCTGCATGTGTGCTAAGTGGCTTTCAGTCAGGTCCAACTCTTCGCTGACGCTATGGACTATAGCCCACCAGGCTCCTCCTGTACATGGGATTCTCCAGGCAAGAATACTGGTGTGGGTTACCATTCCCTTCTCCAGAGGATCTTCCCAACCCAAGGATCAAACCTGCGTCTCTTATGTCTTCTGCATTGGCAGGTGGGTTCTTTACCACTAGTGCCACCTGGTGAAGGCGATGGCCCCCCACTCCGGTACTCTTGCCTGGAAAACCCCATGGATGGAGGCGCCTGGTGGGCGGCAGTCCATGGGGTCGCTAAGAGTCGGACACGACTGAGCGACTTCACTTTCACTTTTCATTTTCACGCGTTGGAAAAGGAAATGGCAACCCACTCCAGTGTTCTTGCCTGGAGAATCCCAGGGACGGGGGAGCCTGGCGGCTGCCGTCTATGGGGTCGCACAGAGTTGGACACGGCTGAAGCGACTTAGCAGCAGCAGCAGCAGCAGTGCCACCTGGAAAGTCCCTTTCTCTTGGTAGTCCAAGACATAACGGCAATGTCACAGTAAGTGTCAAACTACTCATATTAAGCTCTAGGAATCTTCCCCACTCAGGGATCGAACCAGGTCTCCTGCATCACAGGCAGACTCTTAACTGTCGGAGCCACCAGGGAAGCCCAGAGAAGCATATTAGTGCTTCGTAACTCATGATCATTCATATTAAGACGGTAGATGTACCCACTTCTGACAAAGCTGATTAAAAAGAACTTTGGGAGAAAGTGGTCCTCTTTCAGTCTCCTTCATGCTGTGAAGAAACAGGAACAAGGCTGAGGTCAACGGTCCAGGGCTTGAAAGTTCCACCACTAACGGGTCCTTTAAAAACAGGATCAATTCTTTGTCAGAAATAAACAATTTTAAAATAAAATATCATTAAAAAATCTGAGAGAGAGTTATACTGTTTAAATGACTAAACCATCGCAAGTGTATTAAAGAGCTTTATTCACTCATATACAAGATAACTATATAAAAAATGAAATTAAATGCCTTACCTTGAAAAATATATTCTCATATCCTCTGCCCTTTACTTTATATAACTATTAGCTTAAGAGTGAAAAACCAATCTTTCATTGCTTTTAACTGTCCCTTCATGTACTCTCCTAAAGTTACTCATTGACTTGCTATTTGTTCAGTTCAGTTCAGTTCAGTCGCTCAGTCGTGTCCGACTCTTTGTGACCCCATGAATTGCAGCACCCCAGGCCTCCCTGTCCATCACCATCTCCCGGAGTTCACTCAGACTCACATCCATCAAGTCCGTGATGCCATCCAGCCATCTCATCCTCTTTCGTCCCCTTCTCCTCCTGCCCCCAATCCCTCCCGACATCAGAGTCTTCCAATGAGTCAACTCTTTGCATGAGGTGGCCAAAGTACTGGAGTTTCAGCTTTAGCATCATTCCTTCCAAAGAAATCCCAGGGCTGATCTCCTTGCAGTCCAAGGGACTCTCAAGAGCCTTCTCCAACACCACAGTTCAAAAGCATTGATTCTTCGGCGCTCAGCCTTCTTCACAGTCCAACTCTCACATCCATACATGACCACAGGAAAAACCATAGCCTTGACTAGATGGACCTTAGTCAGCAAAGTAATGTCTCTACTTTTGAATATACTATCTAGGTTGGTCATAACTTTTCTTCCAAGGAGTAAGCTAAGAGTCTTTTAATTTCATGGCTGCAGTCACCATCTGCAGTGATTTTGGAGTCCCCAAAAATAAACTCTGACACTGTTTCCACTGTTTCCCCATCAATTTCCCATGAAGTGATGGGACCGGATGCCATGATCTTCGTTTTCTGAATGTTGAGCTTCAAGCCAACTTTTTCAACTCTCCTCTTTCACTTTCATCAAGAGGCTCTTTAGTTCTTCTTCACTTTCTGCCATAAGGGTGGTGTCATCTGCATATCTGAGGTCATTAATATTTCTCCCAGCAATCTTGATTTCAGCTTGTGCTTCATCCAGCCTGGCATTTTGTATAATGTA
>SJYQ01005052.1:35528-61369 GCA_006410935.1 Redunca redunca
AGTCCTGTGGCCACTGCTGAGTTGTCCAAATTTGCTGGCATATTGAGTGCAGCACTTTCACAGCATCATCTTTCAGGATTTGAAACAGCTCAACTGGAATTCCATTACCTCCACTAGCTTTGTTCGTAGCGATGCTTTCTAAGGCCCACTTGACTTCACATTCCAGGATGTCTGGCTCTAGGTGAGTGATGACACCATCGTGATTATCTTGGTCATGAAGATCTTTTTTGTACAGTTCTTCTGTGTATTCTTGCCACCTCCTCTTCTTAATATCTTCTGCTTCTGTTAGGTCCAGACAATTTCTGTCCTTTATCAAGCCCATCTTTGCATGAAATGTTCCCTTGGTATCTTTAATTTTCTTGAAGAGATCTCTAGTCTTTCCCATTCTGTTGTTTTCCTCTATTTCTTTGCATTGATCGCTGAAGAAGGCTCTCTTATCTCTCCTTCCTATTCTTTGGAACTCTGCATTCAGATGCTTGTATCTTTCCTTTTCTCCTTTGCTTTTCGCCTCTCTTCTTTTCACAACTATTTGTAAGACCTCCCCAGACAGCCATTTTGCTTTTTTGCATTTCTTTTCCATGGGGATGGTCTTGATCCCTGTCTCCTGTACAATGTCATGAACCTTATTCCATAGTTCCATTCCATTGCTATTTGTACATATTCACAAATAATCATAAACATTTATGAGCAAAACCCCATACTCTTCTTTTCCCAAATATTTTACTAATAAAATAAGGAATGGGAATTAAGTCACAAAATACATAACATTGTACTTATTTTGTTCCTACTCTTAATAATAATGAAGTACTGACTGTTTTCTCCCTAATTTGGGGACGAAGACATTTATCACTTCTGTTCAACGTATTACTGGTAGTTTGAGCCACAATAAGGTATGGAAAAGAAAGAAAAGGCATACAGATAAAGGCCCAAAGAAAACAGGTGGTGAAAGAGCAGTGATCTATACTGATAGTCCCACCACTCAGGTCAACTATTATGTCCTAAAAAACTAAGACCTAAGATTGAAAATTTCCCTCTTAGAATGACACAAACCTACAGTGATCAGCTATAATATCTGATTGCCATATACTAACTTCATAGCTTCAAGTGTGAAATACTTAAATATAACATCAGATCACAGTTAGTCAGAAATTTTTTCAAACACCTATCATCATTTTGTAAAGCAGTCTTCACTAGCTCCCAAGGTGGCAACTGGGCTCCATCATAAAAATCTCAAGAGAATGAAAGGGCAGTGAGTTTACAGACTGTCTTTTCAACAAAAAAATACAACCATAGTATCTTTCAAAATTGCTTCTTTGGAAGAAAAATCTAAGGTTACTACATTGGGCTAAGAAGTTTTAGAATTCCTCTTTTTTAAGAATTTCAACAGCCAGATTATGAGCTATACCTTCACTCTTTGTTCCTCTAAAACACACATAGACAAATCAATTTCTGCTGCTACTGCTAAGTCACTTCAGTCGTGTCCGACTCTGTGTGACCCCATAGACGGCAGCCCACCAGGCTCCCCTGTCCCTGGGATTCTCCAGGCAAGAACACTGGAGTGGGTTGCCATTTCCTTCTCCAATGCATGAAAGTGAAAAGTGAAAGGGAAGTTGCTCAGTCGTGTCCGACTCTTCACAATCCCATGGACTGCAGCCTACCATGCTCCTCTGTCCACGGGACTTTCCAGGCAAGAGTACTGGAGTGGGGTGCCATCGCCTTCTCCGAATCAATTTCTAACTAGAATCTTAATTATTAGTGTAATACCCTCAAAGACCACCAGGAACACACTTGGAGCAGAACAAGATGGGTTCGTTACTTGTTGCTTTGAGGGGGAACACACACAACAGGGACCCATGGAGTGTCTCAATCAGGTATTCAAAAGAACCAATGGAGGATTTGGGTTTCAGTTGGGTGGTTTAGGGAAGAAATTAAGGAAAATAATTTTAGAAAATGTCTGCTCTCAGTTGGATGCTGTAAGAACGTGGGGGTATTTCTACGATGAAATATCTCAATAAAAGGAGAAGTGGCAACCCACTCCAGTGTTCCTGCCTGGAGAACCCCAGGGACGGGGGAGCCTGGTGGGCCGCCATCTATGGGGTCGCACAGAGTCAGACACGACTGAAGCGACTTAACAGCAGCAGCAGCAGCAGAATGAAGATAAAGCTGTAACAAGTGAAAAAAGAAGTCACAGTGACTCATTTTGGCCAAGAGAAGGTGACTGGGATCTTCTCAGTGGAAGAGTAATCTTAGTTTAGACAAAAAGCGGACTTGTTTTGTCTCATTTTAACAGTCTTGGAGTAACCTTGCTTGAGGCTGGTATTCTGTGAGGTTCACGTGAACAACATAGCCTAACTGTGGGTATTAGGATAGCTTCCAGGTGTCAGAGGCTGCCTTTTTCCCTTTCTCACTAGTTAAAAAACCTAATATCAAACTAGGCTCCAAAAAACCTTTAGATGATCACTATTAAAATTAAATCTACCTTTAAAGGATAAAAATTGCTGTATTTAAGGAAACGTTACCAATAACTATAAACTTTATAATAGAGATTTTATAAGATAAAATAAGAATCCTAGATGTTTCATTCAACAAAAATCAAAACGCTTTAGTCTTTTCTAGTATGTCTACTCAAAAGCTGCCTCAGTATTTTTTCTGTTGTTTGACTTATGAGATGTTTGAAGCAAAACATATCTTAAAGCTCTGATTTTAGAAGTCTTATTATTTATTTTTATAGAAGTTTTAAGTCTTATTATTTATTTTCACAAAATGCCTTTGAATTATTTTTTCAAACTCTCTGACTACCATCTCAATGGATAGCTCTGAGAAGATAGATTTTGGCAACATCACTGACTTATCTAAAAAGGGCTATTATCCAGATAATTATACTTCTTACCAGTTGAGAGTCAGAGGAAGGAACAATCTTGAGTTTTGTACCATGTTCTTTGATTTCATTCATCAATTCAGTAAGAATGTAAGACTGTGCCAAATTCTGAAAGAAAATAAAAGTATCATCTTCTGATTCAGTTATAATATGCCTCCAATTTCACAGAATAAATATTCTCTCCAAGTTTCAAATATCATCTGATATAGCAAAAATGTCTTTAGATTTTAAGAAAATTTAACTAAATACATTTTACATTTAATAAATATTACTAACAGAGCCATGGTAAAATACAGAGGTCTTGCAGAATCACTGTGGAAAAAGAAGGCATATGTACTGTATGACAATGGCTAAAGTAAAAATGAAAGTCGCTCAGTCATGTCAGACTCTTTGCGACCCCATGGCCTATACAGTCCATGGAATTCTCCAGGCCAGAATACTGGAGTGGGTAGCCTTTCCCTTCTCCAGGGGATCTTCCCAACCCAGGGATCGAACCCAGGTCTCCCACACGGCAGGTGGATTCTTTACCAGCTGAGCCACAAGGGAAGCCCAATGGCTAAAGAGAGCCTAAAACAATCAAAAAGAAAACAGACAAACTCCTAGACGAACATTTAGCAGTCCAAGGTGTGCTATCTGATGTCCAAGGTGTGCCAAAAAACACAAATTAATTAAAACAAACTTTTAGATTTTAAAAAGCTTTCCCATGGCTCTTACCTGCATGACCGCATTAAAGAAGCAAGTATTTCCTAAATTTGTAATTCCCTTTACAGATGTTACACTGCCACCTTTTCTTCCCTTATTTTTTTCACCTGTTTCACATTTTTCTTCACAAAGTTTTATGATTCTAGAAAATGCACCTAAGTTAGAGAAAACACAATGGATATGAGACTTTAAATACATATCATTTGATACAATTTAAATATGTTATTTAAATTAAATAAGATATTTTTCCTCTGAATCAGTGTTTCTGAGTGGCAAGAATACAAATGGAAATAAGTAGCTCTTGTTTTGTATACTACTGCTAAAGCAATTCATTTTAATTCACCTTAATACATACACATCCATTCTTCAAACTTCCCTGTAGAATTCCAGATGAATTTAAAAATAAAGTAGTTTAAAATGAATTTTAAATAAGCAAGTAGAAAAGATCTTGGTTTCTAAATACCACTGTCCATTAAAACAAATGACTCTTTGAAGAAAAGGCTGATTCTAAACGTGGGGCAGCAAGAGGCAAAATGAGCCTATGCCATTTTTGTTATGCCAGAAATAAGTGCTCCAAAGAAGAAAAAAAGATGAGGATGTCAAAATACACAGGCATCATTTTGAACAGGTTTCCAGTGGTCCAATTTAGAACAATTTGAATATCAAAATAAAGAAAAGTGCTGATAAGAATATTACTCACTGAACAAAATGAGAATGAGTCTGAATTAATAAGACTTTTTAAATGAGTATAAAAGAAAAAAAGTCTCCTTACAAAAGAATGCTAATTAATAAACAGAAGAAATGTGATAGAATTTTAAAAACACCATACAGTAGTAATTTGGGGATGGTATAGTTCTTGTTTTCTATAAATTAGCAACTGTCAAAATAAAATCCATGGATGCTCAAGTCTCATATAAAATGGCACAGTATCTGCATGTAACATATACACATCAACCCATATACTTTAAATCATCTCTAGATCACTTATAATACCTAATACAATAAAAATGCTATGTAAATAAATAGTTGCCAGTGAACAGCAAATTCAGGTTTTGCTTTTAGGAAGTATCTGGAATTTTGGGGGGAATATTTCTGATCTGTAGTTGGCTGAATCCAAGGATGCAGAACCTGGGGCTTGGGGATGGGGAACCCCACAGCATAATATAAAAAGTAAAATACCTAATACTTAAGGGTATGGTAAAATGCACGTTTTGGGCTTACTGACTTGCATAATTAACTCTGATTTGCAAATTATATCAATTCATCATGTTTAATAATTATGAAAATGAAGAAAAATTTCTAACATTTAAAAACTGACATTATTGATTATTATCTATTTAACAGATTTCTAAATCATTATAATTTGAAGTTTGACAGGAAACTACCAAGTTCTCAAATCTGATTTTAAAGGGATGTTCTTTTACATTCTTTCAACTCTCAGATTTTACAGTATTTACAATTATATTTTTATTTACCTAATACTGACATTGGAGAGGGAAATGGCAACCAACCCCCTCCAGTATTCTTGCCTGGAGAATCCCACGGACAGAGGAGCCTGGCGGGCTGCGGTCCATGGGGTTTCAAAGAATTGGATACAGCTGAAGTGACTTAGCATGCACGCACCCAATACTGACATGCTGTACTGCATTGCTAATTAACTTCTAAGTGGCTGTCTGCTTCTCCAACCAGATTCATGGAGATAAAAGAATGTCTCTTATGACTGCTTTATCCTCCACAGGGGTGTGATGTTGAAGAGAACACATATATTTTAAAAGCTCAATATAAATTAAAACCGACAACATTAAACAGCAAATACAGTCAAATTTTAGCTTTATATGCTTCCAATGACTTCTTAAGAGGAAATAAATGAAGACATCTCCTCCCCGGCCTTCTGTACAAAAGCATTATGGGAGATGTAAAGGAGCTGAGGAGGCCCTTTTCTCAGGGACAGGAGTGGGAAACAAACACCATCAAGAGAACCTCATGCACACCTTGTTGGTCACATTAGGCTTGACGTGGAACCTGTGACTTTTGCCAAAGAAAAGGCTTCTAGCTATAGGGCTCCAGTATCAATCAAGTGGGATGATTAGCATATTTCCTTATCTGGTTTGTATAAGGATTAAATGAGCTAAACTTGCTTTGCAAAGAATCTGGCATGCTAAGCACTATGTAAGTGTGTGAAAAACAGCCCAGAGAGGCCCCGAAATTGCTGGTCATGCCAACATCCACATCTTCATGAGCTATTTGTCACGTCCATTGTTTGTCTGTTCTCACTTTCTTCTCTTTAATCATTTCCTGTATTTTCCGGGGATTTTCCCCTCAAGTTTATCTCATTTCTAACTGGGTTTCCTAAATTGCTAATGTGAGTTTTGCCTTTTACATTGACTTCATGGTTTTTGTGATCCTGCTTTTTTTCCTAATGTGGAAACATCTTAGTGAGAAAAATAGATCTGTGGGTTCTCAGATGTTTCTTTCACTAACCAAACCTATTACGAAGAAGAGATTTTTCCTTCAACTCAACTTTTACCCTGTGACACAACATTTTATCATAAACTCTATTACCTGCTTTTCCCCTTTACTCCTGTTTTCCCCTTTATTCCTATGTTAAATACTATTGGTTGTTACTGGATATTTGCTATCCAGATAATGAAGTGTTGTTTTTAAATCCCAACCCTAGAATTCTGAATTAACACAGAAAAGAACTAGTAAAGTAGATCTCTTCTCCTGTCCTTCAGATATTAAAATAAATGATAAGAATTATACCCCACAGTAGAACCTGGGGACAAAGCTTGGTACAATCAATGGAGAGGGTCGCTGAAGTACAGAGGCCAGGTGTAGAGAAAAGGAAAAGTGGGAAAAGGACAGACAGTATTCAAACTTGCAAGGAAATGTAAAAGCAAATGAAAAAATCCAGCCAGTGCTTAAGAAGCACTGCACAAACAAGAGGAAGACCCATGCCGATCCTGGCTTGCAAACGGGAGCAGTCCACCTCTTAATTACATCTGATATTCCGACTGAAGTCCAGAATTGGCAGATTTCAGGCTCTCATTGTAGCTGTTGCTACTGGATGGCTTCACAGCGCTTTTTAAGAGATTTAGGACAAAAGAATAATTAAATCCAAGCAGTGTCCCGTCTTTTGGGGCAAGGTTGTTGCTGTGATTTTACAAAACTCATTCTCCAACTGGTTAAGTGATTTGCCCAGAATTAAAAATGATAATCTTTTGATTATAAATCCATTGTCATTTTGCCAGGTAATTTCTCTTCAGTGATTTATGCACAATGAGAAGAATTACAAAAAATAGCAGGCAAGATTCGTACAGATTTGACTATTCTCAACCCCTAACAAATATGACTTCTCACAAGTATTCCCTTTAGTTAACGTTCTTAATAAATGTTGCCATGTTTTAGCTTATTATGAAAACAGAGTGGCTGGGGGAAATAAACTATATAGATATTAACTCCATAAAGTATATACTATATATCTATAAATTATATTTATTATTCACTTGGGAAAATACTTCCAGAACTAAATTATATTTTAATCTTATAAGGCCAAATAGTATTTGTTAAACCATAAAGTGCAAATGATTTATGTATCTGTATATCACATTTACCCATCAGTTTTCAAAACATCTGGGATAGCATCTTCAAGTAAACAATGTTCATGAGACCATCTGGTCAAAAAGCATATGGAAAACCAGATTTTACCCTTCCCTTCAGCAGTAAGGGATGACAAATGTCAAACCTAGATATATCCACGCTTCACTGTGCGATGCTTTTCAGCACCACCTGGCTCTCCATGCAGAGCCACCAAATATGGACAGCACTGCCAGGAAGAACATATCCACGGGCAACGGCAATAAAAACAGTTTATTTCATGGTTAAATAGCTACTTCGCACAAGTGGCAAGAGTCTGTTTTGTTGACTTTTACATGTAACTCTGTGAGAACACATTCAAAATTAATTCTGTTATTAGGCTTGAACATTAAATAGATCCAATAATAGGACTAGAAAACATACTGACATTTTCTAAGAACTATTTATATGTATCTTATTTAAAGGGCACGTTTTTCATTTTACTAAGCAGCATGCTTACAATGAAACAGTTATATATGGAACAGTTTATATAAATTATGTAAACTATAAATGTAAAATCTAACAGTTCAAATAAAATTGTTTTATTAAATGTCCACTGTGTACCAGATACTGTATGTACCACTATCTGTAAGTATTTATAATTAATTGCCTATAATTTATGACTGGAGTATAAGGAATTGACACACAGTGAATAGCATAGAGAAATTTAGCCTGAAACTCATGACTACATCATGGTAAAACTTTTAGAAACTAAGTATTCATGTACATTTACTTACTGAAACTGTCAGCTGTGAGTTTAGGGTTCTAGTTGAAAACAAGGGTGTTAGTATCAGTCTCACAGTTATCTGACCTACAGACAGGTATGCATTTTAATAAAATGCAATTTATTACTTCCAAGTAGAAAAATTACTGATCATTTTGCTTTTAAAGACAACAAAGCTTTCTCAATCTGGCAGCGATTTTAGATCATATTCACTTTAAGAACTCTTCCTTTATGAACACAGAATGAATGCAACTAAGGGCTAAACTTCAGGACGTTTTGAAGGATGGTATAATTAAAAGGACAAAGCTGCTACAATAATAACAAAAAAATAAACTAGACAAAGTCTTCATCATTTTCTGGCTGAAGCTCCAGCAGAGCCAAAATAAGAGGGAAAAAAAATGTTTTCAAACTTTGGCTAAGACTATCTAAAAAGTCATTTTAAGTACCTCAAATTTCGCTACCATAAAAATGAGTCCAACACAAAGATTCCCTACCTTTTAAACCAACTCTAGACATTAAATTAAAAACTTTAAAAATTCCTTAATGTACCAGAAAATTGTGAGTGAATATCTTTATAACCTTAGACTACAAAAGACTTTCAAAGCATGACCTTAAAAGCTAAAAAGCCATTACAGAAAAGACTGGTGGACTTGGTAACAAAGACTCTAAAAACTTCATTACTACTCCCTCCAAACCCCCAAAAACAAAACCAAAAAAATCACTAAAAACTATAAAGAAAGTTAGATACGGAAAAATGAGTATTCTTGCCAACTATATCCTTTGCATAGTCTTTCCGGAGGGCAGCTTAACAACAGTAATCAAAATTCAAGATGTGCTTATAAATTGGCCAGAAATTCCAAAAAATTTAACCTACAGAAATACAGAAGCAAATACACAGAGATGCAGTTTTGTTCATTATAGGAGAAAATTGAAAACAACCAACAGTGGATTTGTTGCCAAATAATATCAAATGTCACTCTTTTCGCAAAGGCATAAATATTTGTGAACTGTCTTGGTTAAACCAGAGCTGGAACACTAGTGCATCCTGAGTGTCCCATAGGCATGAGGAAAGCAAACTTATTTTGAGGTCTGCTTATTTAAAGAAAGAATCTGAAAGCATCATCTCCTCTGATAACTTTCCTCATTGCAAATATCATGATCAAACTAAGGCACACAGCTAATTGTACAGAGTAGATTCAAACCTGGGCAATCTGGGTTCAGAATCCACACATCCATTATGATCTGCTATCTGTCTAACAATGGATGATAAGGTTTCTAAGTGTAACAACTTAAGACACTGATGAAATGCTAGTGGTGATAGAAAAGACTACTGCTTTCAAGCAAACGTTGGATAATTATTGCTGGATGTCTTTGGTGTATGAATTTATAGCTTATTAAAGTTTACAGCAGCCCTGAAATTCTCAAAAGGTTCATCAAAAAATATTAAGCCCTAATACTCTACGTATGCAATTAAACATCTTCCTCTATACCCAGAAGTGTACAAGTTAGCACCATTTTTGGGAGAACTGAGTAAATTCATTCAAGTGGTTTTCTGTGTTCTGTAATTTGGAAGAGGAACTCCAGCATTAAATCCCTACAGGTAACAAGTTGTTTTTTCAAATGTTCAACATTTTTTTTTGTCCCTAACCCCTTTCATATATGGGAATAACTATTTTTAGTACTTATGTTTTGAAAATGAAAATTTTAGGCATACGACTGTCACTTTATAGCAGAACTGTATTATTTATTTTTAAAAGTATTACATTATACATTGTTACTGTAGAAGGGTACAATATTATTTATACTCAGATATATTATTTCAGATCCCAAATGTATATACTTTCTTATTTCAAAAACAGGTACAACAAACTTAATAAAACCAAAGAACCAACATGTCTTTTTACATCAGGAGCATAAGCTTAATAAATTGAACAGAATATAATATTTTATGCTCTCTTTAAGTTCTTTGAAAATGGCATCCCATCAGTATTACTCAAAATTACTGGTTTAGAAAGAATGTGGGATTCTCTATCATCTGCCTAGTTCACATATATGCAATGACACAATTTCAACAGGAATTCCTGTATTTGTAGAATACTTCTGTGACATTTACAGGACTATCAAAATGAGCAATAAGCCCTCTGAGAAAATTGGCCCACTTTTAACAATACATATTTCTGGTTTTCTGGGTGGGTCTCACAAGAAAGTTTTCTTGCTCTTTTTCCAATCTTGTGTTATATATGACCTTTTCATTATAAGATTTTATTTGTTGTTTTTAGTTTTCTGATATGTGTTTGAGGTGGAGGTTGTGGAGATTTTTTTTTTTTTAAAGCAAATCCTAGCATCAGATGTGAGATCTACACAGCTGTAAGCATTCTTCTGGGAACCAGCACTGGGGTTCCCTCAACTGCTTAATGCAATTACCTAAACCAGTCATGTAGTATTAATGTAATTTGCCCATTTCTACAGCTGAAAAGAAGTTTAATCTTTAGAGAGTAAAAGGAAAAACTTGCTATCCCACTATTCCTTTACCTTGGAATCAAATAACAATGACTTCACCTGGTTGTTCTCCAAATTCTTCTACCTCCTGGTTAACCATTGTCCTTAGAAGTCTGGATTGAGTCATATAATAAAATGACACTGCCATATGAGTGGGCAGGTATACATACAAGGGCATTCTTATCTATCTCCACTGCACAGTACGTGGTCTTTCTAAAATACGTAACTGATCATCCACTTCTCTGCTTAGAACCTATAAGTGGCTCAATACTGCCTGCAAGATAAACTCTAAACTTAGAAGGCCCTTCAATAGGTATTTCCACTTACCTCCAGATTCTCACCTCTAACCATGGCCATCACCACAAAACTCAATCTTGCAGCTATACAATCCCCTGAACAGATCCTTCATCAATAAGCTATCTCCCCTTCCCTTTCTGCTTAGCTAATGTTTAGCTGTCCTTCAGCTCCCTGCTTAGCTAATATTTAGCTGTCCTTCAGCTCCCAGCTTAGAAATTCCTTACTCTAAATAAAAATTTCCTGGATCCTCTAGGTTAGATACCACTCCAAAGTGTTCTCATAGCCCACTGTACTTGCTCCATCACAGCACTATTTAAGCAGCAATTATAATTATAACTTGTCAATATCCCTCACTGACTAAAAGATCAATAATGGCAGGAACTGAGAAGCAGATGTGTCTCATGCACTACTGTATCTCCAACATCTAGCAGTTTCTGGCACAAGGTAGAAACTCAGCTATATTAAAAGACCGAATGAACAAATAATTTTATAATATTCAGGGGTGTTTTGGTGAAAATGCAAGAATTCAGTTCAATTCAACAGTATTTACTGCCTAGTTCTATAAGAATCAGAAAGAACATAAGCCAGGGTACATTCCTCAAGACACGTACAGTTGTAAAAATCAGACACAGATACACACAAAAGCTGAACACCACAAAACCGAGTGTTAAGATTATAATGTAGGCTACACAGAAGAGATAAAACAAAGGACTGGGAGAGTGTCACTGAAGTAGGATCTGAGCCAAGCCTTCAGACAAGAAAGATGGAAGACAGAAACTACAAGGACAAAAATGTGCTAGTTCAGCAGTTCTAAAAGTGGATCTGAAGACGACCTCCATCTCTTGAGCATCCTTAAGCTCAACGGTATTTTCGTAATAAGCCCAAGATGTTATTTGGTTTTTTAACTTTCATTCATTCTCAATTATACAAAGCAGTTTTCCAGCAGCTACATGCCACGTGATATCAGAACAGATTGGATGCATAAGTAGCTATGAGAATCTAGCTGTTTCTATTAAGCCAGACATTCAAGAGAGTTGTAAAAATGTAAAACAATGCCACTGATTAGGTTTGTGTTGTTCTGGAAACAGTTCTCTGTCCTAAAAATATGATATTTGTGTTAATGTGTCATAGAATTACTGCTATTTTTCAGTAAAATTAAAAAACGTTCTAATTTTTTTAGTTTTAATTTCTAATAGGAGAAATATTGATAGACAGAGTATAAAGAGCTACTGGGNTACTGCTATTTTTCAGTAAAATTAAAAAATGTTCTAATTTTTTTAGTTTTAATTTCTAATAGGAGAAATATTGATAGACAGAGTATAAAGAGCTACTGGGAACAAAAGTTGAGATTCACTGAGCAGAGAGGCTGAACTAGATGCATCAGATGTGAAACGAGCCCAGGCATCATGTAACTTAAAAACATGTTTAACATATAGGTACAGGCTTTCCTCTCAGTAGTTATTTTTACTTAACATATAAAAAGACTCCTTTTAAGTCACTCTGATCCTTTCACTTGAACACAATGTATACGGTTTAATAGTCTTTTTGAGTTCTCATATACAGATATTTTTATATTTCCACAATCTTCATGATTATCATTTAAAATAGCTATATAATCATATCTAGCATTCTTACAAACCTCAATAGCAACTCATATTTGATCTGTAAAGCATTTTATAATAATATTACTATCCCAAAAAACTTACTTCTAGAATACCATGGGATCTTATTTTAAATCAAACTTGCCTAAGAGCTACTGAAACTTGGAACACAGAGATAATAACATTTTGACCTAGAACTTCTGGAAACCCTGAATTCAGAACTATGTCTCTCCCTGACTTTAAAGGTTCTACACACTCTCAAACTCCTTCAAGAATCTGTTTCCCCTATTCCAAGTGCTACCCTGGTTCCATAAACAGTTAAAGCTTACATAGCACTTCCTTCTCACCACCTGAAATGATGTCTTCTACCTGTCCAAAGTTTATCCTTTTAGGACCAACTTGGAAGCCAACTCATCCACTCATGCGTGATTCCTACTGAGTTCAATTGAACACTGTTTTCCTCTTTGAATTTCTGAAGGACTCTATGTGAATATCACTCAAAATGTAAATTCTATTCGAATTACACCATTATTTTTTAAATTTCACACCTTAAACCTTAAGAAAGGTCTTGTCAACCTCTCTTCTCACGGGAAAGATGGATAAAGTGCTTTGGAAAATGAGGCTCAGACAAGACTTCCCTGGTGCTCCAGTGGTTAAGACTCCACACTGTCAGTGCAGGGGACCTGGGTTTGATCCTTGGTCAAGGAACTAGACTTCACATGCTGCAACTAAAGATCCCACATGTCGCAACTAAGACAAATATATTTTATATTTAAAAAAAAGAAAAGAAATAAAAGAACGTGAGACTCAGATAAACAATAATCGGTTCCAGGTCACAGAGCTAGTGACTGAAAAGAGTTAGATTTGAATGCCAAATCCCCCCATGATTTTTCTCCCATTCCACACTCCCTACCTTACAATATCCTTTGTGATAATAAATACACAAGAAATCTGTAAAGTTCAATGGAAGCAGACTGTCTTTATTCTTAACCTCAAGGAAGCTCTCATGTAAAAAATCCAGAGGAAATAATTTCTACAACTGTATTTTTGGCACCCATGCCATCCTGTCCCTATATTTCTTCTTTTGGCCAACAAAAGTAATGTGCAGCTTTCAGGAGACGGCCATCAAGACCAACACCTGCTCTCTAAGTATTAAATATCTACAACCACCATATTTTCCAATGAGTGAGTGATACAATTAATCATTTCTTCTGCTGTCCAAGAACCTGAGTTTACCTCCTCTAGCTCCTCCTCCAGTGTTTTCACCATTACTGTCTCAGAGCAACAGCTCATAAATGTCATTCTCAAAAAAAAGAGAATCATTCTCTACTGGGCTACAGAAAACACATATGAAAACTATACTTTTATATAATTTTTCAGTTTCTGATGCCACCTACTAAGCGGTTCAATTCCTGCTCCAAAGGCATTTCAAAATTATCATGGCCATTTATCCCCATTCGCCTTGTTAACCAAAATCCTGAGATCTATATTTGATGCCTCCTACTCTCCCTCACTCATTACACCTAGTCCACCACTATCCACCAGAACCCCTCCTCATCTCTTACCTGCCCTACCCCAATAACCTCTTTAAGGATCTCCCCACCTCCATTCTTCATGTACAACAGTCTATTCTCCATTTGGCAGAGTAATCTTTATTTTTAAAAAAGACGGAATGACTACTACATTTCTACTTAAAATGCTTTAACAGTTTCCATGACTTTTCCAATAAAATAAAAATTCTTTACCATGGAATTCCCTACAGTATCCTTCATGACCTGACAATGGTATCTTAACGTCATTACATTCTTCTCTTTCCCAGCAAACCACACTCCAGCCATGTAAGCCTTTCTTGATCACTATGACCATGAGACCACACATCATTGCAATCTGTTCCTTTCCTTTGTAGCACTTATCAGAAGTTACACGTGTGTTATGTTTGTCTCTCTCCCTATGCTCTAAACTCCATGAGGACAAGTTAAAACTGCTTTTGTTTTACCACTTCATATCAAAGTATTAAGTGGTAGGCACTTAACATTTTTGATTGAAGAAACTGCTTCTCTATATATTCTTAATACATATTAACATGTGTTACATATTGCTTATATGTTAGATAAGAAAATACAATATATAATACATCACTTCCATAATAAAGAATTTGGCTGCTCTTTATTCCAAGTTCCTGAGAAGACCTCTCTAAATCTTTGGATTTCCAGAGTGACTGGAGAATCTATTCTATTTATGGTGGGCCCCTCATACCACTCTTGATAGTTTATGTTAGCAAAGTATCTTTTTTACTCATGTGGGACTCTAGAGGGTGTACACTAATGAGATGACTAGGGATGGGGGCCAGCCATACCAGAAAGACCAAACGTGTGATTAGAGGGTTGGGATACTGGAGGCTCAGTTAAATCATGTGGCCAGTGATTCAATCAACCATGCCTATACAATGAAACGCTACTAAAACTCCAGACACCAAAGCTCCAGTGAGCTTCCCTGGTTAATAATACCCTGGGTGTACTGACACATCACTATGCTGGGAGGGTGATGCATCCTGACCCCACAGGAAGAAGATACAAAAGCTTCATGTCTGGTACCTTCCCACATCTCAGCTTATATCTTTTCTTTTGTCCAGTCCTGATTTGTGTCTTTTTCTGTTGTTGCTGCTATACTGAAACTGTAATTTTAAGTATAGCACTTTCCTATGTTCTGGGTCATTCCAATAAATTATTGAACTAAGAAGATAGTGGGCACCCTGATAGCCAGTCGGTCAGAAATGTAGGGGGCCTGAGAACTCCTAGCCCGAGAATGGTGTCTGATGTGAGGGCAATCTTTTGGGAACTGAGCCCTTAATCTGCCAGGTTAGCCTAAGTCCAGGTAGTGAATGTCAGGATGGCATTATGATGATAACAAATAACAGACGTCATTTCATAAATATGTGTCGAGATTTATGTAAGTATTTTTATACACATTACTTCCTAATCTTTAGAGAACATGTTGAAGCGTTACAACAATCCCACTTGATAGAATTATCATACAAACAAGAAGTTGTAGTCACACAGACAATTTAATTATTTAGGTGGAACTGAAATTCAAATTCAGCACCATTTGACTCCAAAGCCCACAATCCAGTAACTATCCTCTCCATCTTCTTATTATTAGTTATGTAAGTACAACACAAGATAACATCACAAAATTGCTACCTAAGAATTCACAGCACTCATACTGAGAGGTCACACTAAAATTCAAAGTACTCTTTATAAATGTATCATTTCTTTATAGGAATTATAAAATATTATACTTTAATACAAATTTCTTTAGCAACTGCTATTAACTTACTTGTTTGTGTTTTAGAAACATGTTTCTGGAGAAAATCAACTATCTGGGCCAAAACCTTCTTATTACAATGTGTTGATAATTTTTCATCACACTCATAACACCTAAAAAAATAAATTTAAGCAAATATTATGAAAACATGTTCAGTAGTTTTGCACATCAAGTAATAAAGTTAGTATTTATCCACTTTTGTCTTTAAATTAAGGGGTAAGGAAAATACATAGTGTGAGGCAAGAGCAACAAGATATATCTACAGACATAACCGGGGATAGTTCATACAGAGCCAGTTCTTAGTATTCAAATTAAGAGTCTGGGTCACTTATCCTAAGTGTAATGGAGTGCTATGAGAGGTTTTTAAGCAAAGGTTGCCATGATCCAATTCACATTTTAAAAACATCACTGTGTCTAATGTCAGATTGGATAGCATCAGGAATAGCGGGAGATCAGGGTAGATGCCGTGGCTCGAGAGAGAAATGAACAGATTTATATACTTTCAGGTACAGGCAGGAACGAACTGGACATGAAAAGAAAGAGGAAAGGGAGAAGCTGATGTGGGTATGTCAAGTGACTCTCGAACAGGAGCAATTCTGCCTCACCCACACCCCTGGGGACATCTGGCAAAGCTGTGAGACAGTTTTGATTATCACAACTGGCAAAGCTACTCTTGGAACCCAGTGGTTAGAGGCCAGGGCTAACTCTGTCCTCTCATGAGACAGGCCCCTTCACAATGAAGAATTATCAACCCAAATGACAACAGTACTGAAATTGAGAGATCCTTAAGTTTTTACAAACTGTATATGCTTAGGCTATCCCCTATAGAGAATCACCAAACCAGTTGACTGTTGAAGAACTGATACTTTCCTCCTCTGGAATTCTAATTTAGCAAAATCAACTAGCAAGAATTATTCTTTAATGTACAGAGAAAATGTTAAAGAAAACTAGAGGTATGACTAAATTTCTTTCTTACTTAAATTTTATATTCATGGATAACGTTAATTTTCTTATTTTACAGATTCTGTTCATGCTTAAAAGCACAAGCTGATATAATAGCTTTAGATATCTTACCTTATAAAACTCAGATGTTTTTTATAGTAAACACAAGTACTAACCAAATCTAACTTACCATATGATCCATGTGCTCAGATTAATTATAATACAGTGAAGCTCTGCTCTCCAACTCTTGAAATGCTTCAGTGAATGCTGGCCTTCTGAGTTTTTACCACATCCCTAAAGATAAATAGAACACTATTTGTATGACTTCCATACAAGTTCATTTCAAATTAATCAAAACCTAAATTATCCTTAAATGGCAACCCACTCCCGCATTCTCACCTGGGAACTCCCACAGACAAAGGAGCGTGGCAGGCTAAGTCCGTGGGGTCATGAACAGTTGGACAGGCCTGAGCATGCAGCAGCATGCAGCACACCCTTGATATGTCAGATACAACTATAGTTAATGTGAACTGGTCTTTGTAAATGAGAATGTTAACTGATAAAGAGCTAATGAACCCCAGAGGAATTAAAAGATCAAAAAAAAAAAATGGCTGAAATTTGGTGGGGGGTGGGAGGCGGAGTTTTGTTTTAAACTTTTTAAAAAAGTTTCAGAAAGCAATTTAGATTCTCATTAAACTCAACTTCTTGCAAAGAGGCTAATTTACTTCTTGTCATACAGTAAAAACAGGCATGAGCCAAGTTAATTTCCATACCATCTCTCTGATGCACAGTGGAACACTGAGCATCTTCACAGGCCAGCAGTGCCTCTCCCCTGTACACACACTTCTAATACCCTCACACCTCACCCAGCTCCACTGAAAACTACTGAGACTCGGACCAACCACAGTAACTCCCATCACCAGGTAAGTAAAGAAATGAGATTCAGTCTCTGTCAATGTGCCATGAGGGGCAGTCTAATGCATGTTTCTGGAAAAGTTTTACGTATGGGAAGGGATGTACTTTTTGCCCTCCTTCTGACCTTTGGGGATTGCTGTATGATACATAATGCATGAAGCATCTTTGACCATCCTGAAACCATGGACTAGGATAGCACAGCAGAAAAATGGAAGACACCTCAGTTTTTAATGTTTTTTTCCACTGAAGTAACTAACTTAGGAGTGACCCTATTTCTGGCTTTCTATATGAGATAATAAAGATAACTCTTATTGAAAAATATACATATATACTTTTAATTTTATTTAAAAATTCCCTTGTTAATAGTATCAGTTGCGTCTAAGCTCTTAAGAGAAGTTACTCCCCCCAAAAAAGAAAAATCACTTCTCGTAGAGAAGAAAATGAAACCCAGAAGATTTCTTAAAAAGGCTTGGATCCATTTCCTAAGTAAATACAAATAGGTAAAGGAGGGTCCACACATGAGAACTACTGCAAGTAGGTTGAATTCCCTTTCAAAATACTTATAAACCATGCACAATAACTTTCTGAACACAATGTACATTTTATTTTACCTTAAACATTTCTAAGATTGGCCTTGGAGAGTTCTATCTAAACATAGAATAAATTTATCTTAAATTCTAAGCACTACTAACAGTCCAACTCAAAGCGAGCAATTAAGGAAAATATTTAAGACAAACTCTCACAGAAAAGAGACTTTTCTCACCTGAAAACCACACTTAAGGCACAACCAGATATCAGGAGGAAGTACTGGCTGTCCATCACAGAATCTTCTTTCTTTTAAACACTCCAAGCAAACTGACCACAGGTTCTCAGCTATTGCTTTTTTTACATGATGCACACTGACAGCATGACTTATATGTTGGCAAGTGAAACCTACTGAAAGAGGCAAAACAAAATTTGAACATCAGCAAGCAAAAGTCAACAATATTAAAATACTATTAACTAAAAGCACAAAGATTCAGAAGACAAAATAACTTAAAAGAATACATACTGTATGATTCCATTTATAAAACATTGTGAAATAACATAATTATATAGTTGGAGAACACATTAGCAGTTGCCAGGGGCTTTCGATGGAGGGCAGTGGTGTGGCTATATATAAGCAGCACTCAGAGTGGCCAGCGTGTAGTCAAGTATTTTGACAGGGCTGGTTATAGAAAGCTACACATGTTTATTAAGCTACACACACACATACACACACATGTATGTACAACTGGTGAAACCTGAATTAACTCTAAGGACTGTACCCATTTCAGTTTCCCGGTTTTGATGCTGTGCGACAGAAATACAACATATTAAATCAGAAGAGATTGGATGAGGGGTGAATGGCATATCTTTTGTACCTTCCTGTGAATCTAAAATTAGTTCAAAAATTAAAGTTTAATAAATAAATTAAGAAGATTATTTATTGAGCAGCTACTATGCCTCAGGCATTTTGAACGTAATTTCTTTCCACTAAGATACTCAAGTAAAAACTTTTCCCATGTGATACTATTTTCACCACTGCTGAAAGAAAGGAGAGGAACAAACAATGGCATAATTTGCAAGAACAAGAATTATCTGAATTCTTCTTAATGAATATTCCCGAATAACAAATATATTTTGCATGGCCATTAATTATCCTTTATAACAGATTCCAACTATGTGCACTATGGAGACAAAAGGCCAAAATGAGCAAATATGTTCTTAATTCTTCAAATAACCATATTCGTCTCCCAAGGGCTCAGTACACTTCCATTTCTCCTAAATACCTGAACTCTTCAATTTCTCCACCTCAAATGTCCCAAATACCAAACCTACAGCTATCTGCCAAAATCAAACAACAAAGGCAGAGACTGAATACCTTGAAGAGGGAAACAGAAGTATGTACATTTCAACGTTCTCTACTTTCCTTTCTGAACATAAAGCGTTCCTTTTTATCTACTGGTTAATGAGACTAAATATTACTTCCATTTCATTCTGAAGACAAAGAATGTGACAAATTAAAATAAATAATTTCAACAAAAGTAAAATGTAAATCTGATAAAAGATTAAAACTTCCAATTTTACACCAAAAGCAAGTTATAAGAATCGGCATAAAAGAAGTAATTCTGAAGTCCTTTGGTCGAACAGCAAAGATACATGTCATTGAAAAAAGGTGTTTAGAGAAAGACTGACAAAAATGACCACACAAGAACTAGAGATGGTTTACCAAAAGTCATCACTTTGTTTTTGAGTTTTTATATTTTAAAATTCTAAGGGAAAAATCATTCCACACACCTTTTGAATCATCTCTAGCATAAGATGTAGCCAAGGTACAACTTAACCAGTCTCTGACTCTATAATTCAGACTTACAAAACTGAAATTGTTAATGAATTCAGAGATAAGTGACTGCAAGCTAAAAAAGTTCCAGGTTCCTAAATTAAACTTACTAGCTTTTAAATATGTCAACTGTATATACTTTTTATAAGTATAAACAAATTTAAAAGTCTGAGGTTTTCCTGTAAGTGTTTAAACAGTATTTACTATATTCTGTGAGGAGGGGAAATGTGAAAAATATCCTTCTACATTAATAAGTAAATTTCCTCAGTTTCCTGCAATTTGTTTAATCATATAATTGTCAAATTTTCATCTGACAAACAGGTCCTCTAGAGATTCCTGAATAAAAATATAAAAATGTATTAAAAGAAAACAGTTGTTTCACAGTCATAAATCAAAAGCAATAATCAAAATCTTCACATTTTTAAAATATTAGTAAAAATTTTACAAGGAGGGCTTCCAGTGTGCGAATGGTGACATAAAATCAACACTTCCCCTTTCTCCTCCCCAAAACTATCCAAGGACAAAAAGAACAGAAAGTAAAAACACAAAGCTCATCCTCAGAGCAACCAGGAGATGGCTGAAGCCCGAAGTCACAAATTAAATGGGAAGACTTCCCCCTCAAAGCAGTGGAGAGCAAACAGGAATGCGCACAGAAGGAAGTGGGGAGAACACCGCAGCGGCGGATTCAGAGAGCGACGCGTGCTTTGCGCATGCAGAACACCTGCATCTCTGTGCTGCGACAGCGGTGGCAGGAGCTCCCCTTTATCCCATTTTGTTTCAGAAGAAATGAAAGATGGGGATTTCTCATTCACTGAGTGAAAATAAAAAAGCAAGCCATAATGGCAGAGAACAGCCTGATTCCCACGGCAGTTAGAAAGAAGAGAGAATTTAGATTCTGAAAAAGCCCAGGACTGAATAATCCTGGTAGTTGGAAAGAAGTAAAGGCTAACTGGCCTCGAACTCAACAGTTAGTCCTCAACAGTGCTCTGGCCCTCCTTCTTACACAAATATTCTAAACCGAACTGGCCCGAGAAAGACAACTCTACATGAAAGAATAGGTAATCAAAGAAAACCAAAGCCCCAAATTCTGTGCTAAGATAGTAAGAAAAGGGAAGGAAGGAAAAGCAAAAATGGCAGCACAATCACTGCCATGAGAGGAAAACACAAAAAAAGAAGTGAACACTTGAGCCTCACGTGGCAACACAAAGGGACGTGCCCAGCAGAGTTCAGGAAAAATAAATAAAACGAAGGTAAAACTGAAAAGAAGATGAAAGAGACACTGCTGAACACACTAAAAAAATAAAAATGAACAGCAAACAAGAAAAGGAAAACAGGAGTTTTAGAGGCTTTAAGAAAAAATGGTAACTATGGTAGACAGGCAAAAGAGAGTTATAAGAATAATCAAACCCCTGAAGAACACCATATTAACAGAACAAATATTTAAAGACATAATTCAGACTTCCCTCAATTCAGTGTCCTGAAACACTGTCCAAGTTAAAAACACTCAAAATGGAAATAACAGATTAAAAACATCTTTTTTAAATGGAGAACTGAACTGATAAAGCCAGTAAGGAAAATCCTCAGAGGCTAAAACCCAAGGCATGAGGCTGAAGAGAAAGACAAACCAGGAAGCCCCTCAAGGTCATCAACCAACCTCACTGGCCTGAGGGCTCAGTTTTAATAGTCATAAGAAACAAACAACAAGAAAAGATGCCAGTTCTAAGTTACTTTATAAAATAAACAAAATCTCAGCAAAAATGCCAACAGGGTATTTTGGAAATAGACAAGCTGATTTTGAAGTAATGCAGAAAATGGCTAAAATAAAGAGCAAAGGATTTATTCATTAAAAGCACATATGACTTGTCCTCTGCAACACTGTTCAGGATGCGAGACATCATAATTTACCAGCAACATCATCTGACGAGTCTTCATCGTGAGGTATAGGAGGCCTTTTACTTCTCTTAGCTTTCTCAGGTGAAGCTTTGGATGGCTGTTTCACCCGCATCTGTTATTTACTGAAAAGATTGGGGATTGGGGGGGAAATACACATTAATCCTCAAAATTAAAAACTGCATGTATTTTACTTAATGCATATTAAAATGACTTCAAGTTTAATGAGCCTCATAAATTAACAGAGGAGAAAGAGGGGAACATCAACTGAAACTAAAGAAATTTTTATTACACCAACACACAAATGCCACATTACATTTGACTTTAACCAACAGTTCCCTACATGTATGATGTCCAGGTAAATTAAAAAAAATAAACTTTATGCCACTTCTGACTCCTGTGCTTGTCTTGCCCTTTCTCTTGTTTCACCAGCTAGGAAGCAGTGGGAGCTGGAAAAGCCACAACATGCCAAGGATGGATGCCAAGTGCCAAGCACAGTACAGCCACCCTTCCTGCACTGTACGACCCAGTGGACTACAGAGAGAGAAATACATTTCCAATTTTTAAGCTCTTGCCTTTTTTGTGTGTTTTTTCCCATTTTCTAGTAATGGAAAATTTAAAACTGTCACATAAGTTGAAACAGCAGTATAACAAACACTATAGACTTATCTAGAGTCCACATCTGGAACATTTTGCCACATCTCTTTTATCTAAATATCAATGTGTATATAGACATATCTACACATGTATGTGAGTACATCTGTTTTTGCTGAACTATTTAGAAGTTGCAGACAACATATATTCCTTAAGGAGATTCTCCTATACACTCACATCATTTCTAAGAAAATTAAGAGCAATTCCCTAATATCATATCATATCATATTCTAATTTCTTCAGCTAACCCAAAACGTCTGCTTTTTTGAATAAGGATTCAGTTGATTATGTCAGTATCTTCTAATCAACAACTGTTCTTCCCGCAAGAAATGGAGAATAGTGTTTCACCTCCCTAAGACCCTGACGTTTTTAAGAGATCAGGACAGTGCATATGAGTCACATTGGAGAGCCTCTCAAGGTGTGGATTTTGATTCAAGTCTAGCACAGGACCTGAGCGCCTGCCTGTCTAAAAAGCTCCCAACAGGAAGCCACTGCTGTGGTCCACAGACCACACTTTCAACAGCAAAGTTGTATAATGTTTCACACAGAATTTAATTTTTTGTTCATGCTGTTATTTACCTTTAAATATATTTTAAAGAAATCTCTTATATTTCATAAAAATTCAAAGTTAATTCTAAAGGTTTTAGATAGAAGTTAATGCATGTTTTAAAAACCACTATATTCCTGGTAGCTCAGCTAGTAAAGAATCTGTCTGCAATGCAAGAGACCCCAGTTTGATTCTTGAATCGGGAAGTTCCCCTGGAGAAGGGAGAGGCTACCCACTCCAGTATTCATGGGCTTCCCTGATGGCTCAGATGGTAAAGAATCCACCTGCAATGCTGGGTTCAGTCCCTGGATTGGGAAGATCCCCTGCAGGAGGGCACAGCAACCCACTCCAGCATTCTGACCTGGAGAATCCCCAAGGACAGAGGGAGTCTGGAGGGCTACAGTCCATGGGGATCACAAAGAGTTGGACACAACTGAGCAACTAAGCACACACATATCCTAAATCCTACCTAATATTATGCTGCTACCTGGCTAAGCTATATTGTAATTTTTGTGGTTGTATATATGCTTTGATTGATCAAGGTAGAACAATTGCTCAATTCAATAATAAATTCTGAATCCTGATTTAGTTGTACCAAGTTCCACATAAGGAAGCTTTTGCGTTTACCATTTTAAAAGCCATTTCTTTAGGCCCAAGGGTCATCACTACTGAACAACACTGCAATAAATTAATGCCTTCAAGGTTACAGAGATGCAGAAGGCCTCCAAGTTTCTGACCATTTCATTTCCTCCTGCCTTCACCCTCCAGACTACTTCATTAACTTATGGCTACATTTCAACCTCGCACAATCACTAATTCGAGTATTCTGTTCTCTGACCACAACTTCAAATTCTGCCAGCTTGCTTGATCAGCCACTCCTATTCTCTTTTAATGCCCAGGTTGAGAAGAGGCTACATCTCAACAAGCCCTTCCATGATCACTAGCAGGGAAGGGAGAAAGAGAAGCAGAAAATCTAGTGCTGGTTCTTCAAGCTTTACTTGCAAATGGTGCAAGTCTGCTTATGTTTTACGGGCCAAAGCAAGTCATATAGCTTCATTTAATTTCAAATAGACATGGTGGAGGAAAGGGAGGGGTGAGGGTAAGGGGAGGTGTACAAAGAGTACAACCTTATCATGTACCTAGCAAGAACAGAATACGTGTACACAGCCTAATGGCTACTATGTCACCCCCCTAACAATCTCAATCCTAGATAAGCCAATTAACCACGTTCTCCATGACAGTATCCAAAGAAGCTAGAGAAAAAGTCTTGCAAGAAAGGCGACTGGGTCCACGAAATTAACCACCACAACTGCAAACAGATCAAGACATCCCATTATCTACTACAACTTCTGGTCAACTAATTACACAGCAATCTGAAATTGCTTTCACTTTCCCAATCTCCAACTCCTCCTCTCCCTACTCTTTCAAATATCATCTGGTCTTCTACTTTACTGAC
Organism: Redunca redunca; assembly: GCA_006410935.1. Lineage (NCBI taxonomy): Eukaryota > Metazoa > Chordata > Mammalia > Artiodactyla > Bovidae > Redunca > Redunca redunca. Next base: position 59,956 of record SJYQ01005052.1, read on the forward strand.
AGAAAGGACACAAAAGAGATTGCAAATCAGATATTTCCACCCTTAAACTTATATACTTACCATTGTAACTATTGTTACAACTATTGTAACTTGATGTCCTGAAAAAGAGACGGGCATAACTAAGGAAATCCAAGAAATATGGTTCATAAGAAACTGGTCATATTTTTACACTCCACACAGCTAAACTTGAAATTTCCATGGTGGCTCAGATGGTAAAGAATTTGCCTGCAATTTAAGAAACCCAGGTTCAATCCCTGAGTGGGGAATATCTCCTGTGAGAAGGAAATGGTAACCTATTCCAGTATTTCTGCCTGGAGAATCTCACAGACAGAGGAGTCTGGCAGACTACTGTTCTTGGGATTGCAGAGTCAGACATGACTGAGCAACTAACACACGCACACACAGGTGAACTCTTGATAAAGATGAGCATTAATACATAGCTAATCCTGGCAGAGGAACCAAAAGAACCAGATAATTAACTTAGAATCTATAAAAGACCTATGCCTTTTCTCAAAAACACTGACTCAAATGTGGCAATGCAGTCAATTTCCAGTGATTTTTCTGACACACGCAATATGTCTAAACAGAGTCATTTTGGACAGTAACCTACTATTAAGCAGTCACTCATCTGTATAGCTTTCTTTTTCAATTCCCCGTTCAGGTAAAAAGAGACAAAATTAAAGTCCAATTATTACAAAAAATTCCAATTATTAGAGCTTCACATATTGCATATCATCAATAATGTGTCTGGGGAGTTCTGAGATCACTCTCACACGTGGAGATTTACTGCAAGGACTCACAAGACCTAGCATATAGGTGTACTCATGGCTAATGTTTATTGCAGCAATGTAGTGTGAACACACAGACTATCATAACGAAAAACACACAGGGGAAGTCTACAGCAATCCAAATGCAGGCTTCCTTACCATTCTCTCCCTCCCAAGAGTGGTCAAACACCCTACATCCTTCCCCCAATAAGTGATGTCTGCGCAATGTTTCTTGCTCACAGAAGCCCATTACACACTCACAGGTGCAGGATTTTTATGGGAGCTAGTAACTTCTGGATAAACCATGTCCTACAGAATAAACCATACTGTTCCCAGGCAAGCCAAGCAAGGGCTAACCTTGCAAGCAGACCTTTTTAAGGACAGCCGCCTCAGGCCTGCTATGTTAAGTCTTTTCAGCAGAAATAAATTATGGCCATTTTTCTCAGGTGATTTCCCAATAAAACTTTCCAACTTCCAACTGCGTTACCCTAATGTCTGTCCATAATGTAGGATGTGCAACTAAACTGTTAATAATATTAAGTTTTTTTTTTTCAAGGCCCTGCATGTAGAAGCCCATATTCTCAAGAAAGAAAAAAATTCTTTTCCTACTCTTGAGCCATTACTTCCTGCGAGGGTGCGAGGGGAGG
>SJYQ01005055.1:0-23261 GCA_006410935.1 Redunca redunca
TTTATTGAACCAATTTTGCATGAAATATTCCCTTGGTATCTCTAATTTTCTTGAAGAGATTTCTACTCTTTCCCATTCTATTGTTTTCCTCTATTTCTTTGCGTTAATCACTCAGGAAGTCTTTCTTATCTCTTCTTGCTATTCTTTGGAATTCTGCATTCAGATGCTTATGTCTTTCCTTTTCTCCTTTGTTTTTCACTTCTCTTTTTTTCACAGCTATTTGTAAGGCCTCCCCAGACAGCCATTTTGCTTTTTTGCATTCTTTTCCATGGGGATGGTGTTGATCCCTGTCTCCTGTACAGTGTCAGGAACATTAGTTCATAGTTCATCAGGCACTCTCTATCAAATCTAGTCCCTTAAATCTATTTCTCACTTCCACTATATAATCATAAGGGATTTGATTGAGGTCATACCTGAATGATCTAGTGCTTTTCCCTACTTTCTTCAATTTAAGTCTGAATTTGACAATAAGGAGTTCATGATGAGCCACAGGAAGTTCCTAGTCTTGTTTCTGTTGACTGTATAGAGCTTCTCCATCTTTGGCTACAAAGAATATAATCAATATGCTTTTGTTGTTGACCATCTGGTGATGTCCTTATGTAGAGTCTTCTCTTGTGTTGTTGGAAGAGGGTGTTTGCTATGACCAGTGCATTTTCTTGGCAAAACTCCATTAGTCTTTGCCCCACTTCATTCCATTTTCCAAGGCTAAAATTGCCTGTTACTCCAGATGTTTCTTGACTTCCTACATTTGTATTCCAGTCCCCTATAATGAAAAGGACATCTTTTTGGGGTGTTAGTTCTAAAAGGTCTTATAGGTCTTCATAGAACCATTCAACTTCAGCTTCTTCAGCATTACTGGTTGGGGTACAAGCTTGGATTACTGTGATATTGAATGGTTTGCCTTGGAAATAGACAGAGTTCATTCTGTTGTTTTTTAGATTTTTTATGATATTGGGAACTATATTGATAATTAATGTAAATTATCTATTATAAAAGGTTTTACAAAATATAGAGCCAAATAAAATATCTAAACTATTGCTAAGCATGACAAGACAAAAGAAGAAATAAACCTTAGGTGGCAAATTTATTTCTGAATACACAGTCAAGAATGTTATTGGCAATTTATAAATCTATTAAAGTGGGATCACTAGTGATGGTGTGTTAAATAAATTCCATTTATTCCATAAAGTAGAATGGATTAGTTTATTTCATGGTCATTTTAGGTGTACCATAAAGATAATGAAAGCATAAATTTTACTATTCAGTCAGAAATCACTTTTATTACTTTTGATTGATTGTAACTGTAACCATCAAATTCCTTTGTCTGATGACTCTCTTGGGCTAATGCTCTGAAATTTACTTTGTACCAGTCTTTATAATATAATTATACTAGATGAAACTTGAGTTTAATCTTTTAATTTTTTTTGAAATGTTACAAAGGAAATTCAATATTTTAATGACAAAGCCAGAGTGAAAGACAACATTTTAATGCATAAATGTGCCAAATAGAGAGTTTTAATTTGAAATATCTACTGAGATCAGGACTGACATCAGGCAAAACTGGAATATTTCTGAGTTTGGCCATGTTGCTTTCAAAGAGTTGACTTTAATGATGTCTACTTCCTCCTAGCTAGAAATTATCTGCCACATTAAGCTTTTATACAATTTTATAAATCATGAAACAGACAACGATTATTCACTTGACAATATTTCCGGTTGGATTTTGTTGTCTTAATTAAAGACTTATTTCATTTGTCCAGCAAATAATTGAGTATCAGCAATAGGCCAGATATTGTCTCATGTGCCAGGGATAAAATGGTGAATAGGGTACAAAGAACAAAGAGATCATAGTAATTACCAAGGAAGACAGGTGAATAAATAAGCAAATATGGCAACATGTGACAAGGCTATGGAAGCTGTAGCAGAGGGATCATACAGGAAATGCATTTACCCAAACAAGTGAGCTGGGGAAAGATGCCTGGAGAAACGGGAACATCTTCTTGGCTGATGATACACAGGCCAAGGTGACACTAGGTGGGTGACAAATATATTTACTAAACACCCTGTAGATACTGAAGCACTGGAAAACCAGTGAATGACACTTCTCCATCAATATATATCTTTCAAAGTTTTTACATAATTTTAATAATTTATATGGATATCTAGTAACAGTATAATTTGAATAAACCAAATACAAACATCAGTTTAGGATTTGGAGATTGTCAGTTTCTTTAAAGAAGGAATGCTAGCTGTGCTAATTCATTGAGAGGAATCAACTCTACATAGCTCAGCAGAAGTTCCTGATAAACGTCCATTGTATTATATAATATTTTAGAGAGATTTTTTGCTAAATTCACACCAGTCAGAATGGCTGTGATCCAAAAGTCTACAAGCAATAAATGCTGGAGAGGGTGTGGAGAAAAGGGAACCCTCTTATACTGTTGGTGGGAATGAAAATTAGTACAGCCACTATGAAGAACAATGTGGAGATTCCTTAAGAAACTGGAAATAGAACTGCCTTATGACTCAGCAATCCCACTGCTGGGCATATACACTGAAGAAACCAGAAATGAAGGAGACACGTGTACCACAATGTTCATTGCAGCACTGTTTATAATAGCCAGGACATGGAAGCAACCTAGATGTCCATCAGCAGATGAATGGATAAGAAAGCTGTGGTACATAGACACAATGGAGTATTATGCAGCCATTAAAAAGAATACATTTGAATCAGTTCTAATAAGGTGGGTGAAACTGGAACCAATTATACAGAGTGAAGTAAGCCAGAAAGAAAACCATCAATACAGTATACTAATGCATATATATGGAATTTAGAAAGATGGTAATGATAACCCTGTATGTGAGACAGTGAAAGAGACACAGATGTATAGAACAGTCTTTTGGAGTCTGTGGGAGAGGGAGAGGGTGGGATGGTTTGGGAGAATGGCAATGAAACATGTATAATATAATATATGAAAGGAATCACCAGTCCAGGTTAGATGCATGATACAGGATGCTTGGGGCTGGTGCACTGAGACGACCCAGAGGGATGGTACTGGCAGGGATGAGGCAGAGGGGTTCAGGATGGGGAACACTTGTATACCTGTGGTGGGTTCATGTTGATGTATGGCAAAATCAATACAATATTGTAAAGTAATTAGCCTCCAATTAAAATAAATAAATTTATATTTTAAAAATTAATAAATAAAAATTTGTTTTTAAAAACAAGATTTTGAGGATATAAAATGATTATTAAAGAAACTAGGTTATTTATTTTTATCAAATTGACAAAGCAAAAATTGCAGTGGGTAAGCTATTTTTGCGGAGAAGGCAATGGCACCCCACTCCAGTACTCTTGCCTGGAAAAATCCCATGAACAGAGGAGACTGGTAGGCTGCAGTCCATGGGGTCAGTAAGAGTTGGACACAACTGGGCGACTTCATTTTCACTTTTCACTTTCATGCATTGGAGAAGGCAATGACAACCCACTCCAGTGTTCTTGCCTGGAGAATCCCAGGGACGGGGGAGCCTGATGGGCTGTCATCTATGGGGTCGCACAGAGTCGGACACGACTGAAGTGACTTAGCAGCAGCAGCAGCAGCAGCAAGCTATATTTGCCCTTCGTATGATTTCCATCAGTCCTTCAGTATCATTCTAAGATATAAATCACTGACTTCTCTTAACCTCAGTTTAAACAGAAGTACCAAGTGCTTAGTCTGTATTTTTGTTTTAGATGGCTTCCCATTAATCACTTTGCTTTAATGATTCTATACAGTTTTAAAGTTTCTGTTCATAGAGCAAAATATTATCATGCATAGATTATACCCCAGATAAATATATTGGCCTGGTCTTTTATTGCCTACAGTGGCATTTCTAAACTGTGTCTGAATACTCACTCCCTCTCATGCTACTATATACTGTTTCAAATTAATTTATTTAGTGAAAAGATACGTATCAGATCACCATTTTGGTAAGATATGACTATATATGTGACTTTATATTTTTCTAGTGATTTCTGTTAGGATGACTTCAGTAGAGCTGTAGACACATAGAAGCTTAAAACCAATGAGTTTATTTGCTATTATTTGCATTAGACAAATTTTAATGAGATTTTAATTTTTAATACTATCATCTCCAAATGTACTGATTTGAATCAATGTTTTCTTTAAAACAATCAAAAAAGTAATTAAAATATTTTCATTAATGCAACTCCCTCAACTATTTTGCTTTATTTTCTTAAATAGGCACCTACAGCTGGGTGGCCTCTACCTCTGATTAATACTCTGGGCCCAGAACACCTGACTATCCTACATTTCATGACTATAAATATTTAGTAATCATATTTACTGCTTTTATTTTCTATCTTAGGTAAGACGGAAAAAGAATTATATTAGTATCATCATTTTGAGGGTAAATTAAACTAAAATTTTTGAACCCATTATGGCAAAGATATTAAGTTCCAATTTATATGGCACTTATTCATTCCCTTGATTCTAGCCTTCTGTTCTTGGTGGTAATGGGCTTCCCAGGTGCCACTAGTAGTAAATAAACTGCCTGATAATGCAGGTGACCTAAAAGAGATGGGTTCGATCCCTGGGTTGGCAAGATATCCCAGAAAAGAGAATGGTGAGAAAGGCTGCAAGCCTTCAAATGTAACTTAGTGCATTGGTAACACAGGTCAAGTCTGAAAATAAAATTGCAGCTAAAAATATAGTTATCTAAACTTGTACCTCAGTCAGTAAAGAATCTTCCTGCAGAGAAAGAGACCATGGTTTGATCCCTGGGTCAGAAAGGTCCCCTGGAGAAGGAAATGGCAACCCACACCAGCATTCTTGCCTGGAAAATTCCACAGACAGAGAAGCCTGGTGGGCTGCAGTCCATGGGGTTGCAAAGAGTCAGGCATGACTGAGCGACTAACACTTATTTAAACCAACCTGACTCATCAAGCTAATCTCTTTATGTCAAGTATAACTATTAGGTAATTTTTAAATGTTTAAATGTCAGCTTTCAAAACTGTTATAGTGGCAAGAGAACAATTAAATTCTAACATTTATATTTAACAGAGGCCCACTAGTAATGATGGCTCTCTTGTTTAGGGCCATTGAAAATGTTTCCTGATGTGTAAAAATAATTTTTTTGAAGACAACAGAAAGTAGCGAAGCAGGGACCCATTTAAGAGGTCACGGAAGATAAGGAGATGGAGACATGTTTAGATTTACCCTTGTCTGAGATGGTGATTGCAACCATGAAATTAAAAGACACTTGCTCCTTGGAAGGAAAGTTATGACCAACCTAGATAGCATATTAAAAAGAGGAGACATTACTTTGCCAACAAAGGTCTGTCTAATCAAGGCTATGGTTTTTCCAGTAGTCATGTATGGATGTAAGAGTTGGGCTGTGAAGAAAGCTGAATGCTGAAGAATTGAGACTTTTGAACTGTGGTGTTGGAGAAAACTCTTGAGAGTCCCTTGGACTGCAAGGAGATCCAACCAGTCCATTCTAAAAGAGATCAGTCCTGGGTGTTCTTTGGAAGGAATGATGCTAAAGCTGAAACTCCAGTACTTTGACCACCTCATGCAAGGAGTTGACTCATTGGAAAAGACTCTGATGCTGGGAGTGATTGGGGGCAGGAGGAGAAGGGGACGACAGAGGATGAGATGGCTGGATGGCATCACCGACTTGACGGATGTGATTTTGTGTGAACTCCGGGAGTTGGTGGTGGACAGGGAGGCCTGGCATGCTACAATTCACGAGCTCGCAGAGTCGGACACGACTGAGTGACTGAACTGAACTGAGGTTGTCCCTGGCCAGGAGGATGTGGTAGAGTCAGATCTATACATCTGACCCTCTTAGAAGATAAACAGTCCCAGCAGTATAATTTAGGTTTCAGTGAAAAAGGAGAATATTGGCCCTCTGCTAGCAGAGATGAGGAAATCAGTCTTCTCTAAGAGGAGGCCCTCTGTCAACACCCACCCCAAAGATTTTAGACCCAACACTGCTAGCTGCCCTGGCCGATAGATAAGTGCAAAACTCCACCTCCTTGCTTGTCAAGTACGCTGGGGAGCTGCCAGCCTCCCTGAGACTCTTGGAGACTGCACCTGAGCCTAACTCCACTGCTGTCATGGACCTCCATGACCAAGGCAATGCTGTCACTTCTCTGGTGAGGCCAGCAGCCACTGAGAATAGAGACGAGAAGGAAGGGCATGGGAAGTCATGGTTGGCAGCAGAAGTGGTCCAGAGAATCCTCCCATGGAGGGCAGGATGAGTTAAAACATAAGCCCCACCATGTTGTCTATAGTCCCAAGGACTTCACAAAACATTAATTCAAAGGTATCATTTTTAAGATTTTCAAAACTGTGATTACAGAGTGTTAAACTTCAAACCCAAGCACCTCTCTGTGTGGAGCCCTGAAGGAGAGACTGCACTGGTCACAGCTCATAGAGACAGCCGGAGAACAAGGTGGATATGCCGGGGAACAAGGTGGATACAAAGTCCATAGGAACAAATAGTTGCCTTTGCAGTGCAAATGCAACTACAGACTATAATGAATAGCTGCACAAGTGGTGGGTTGTGGTAAAACTTTATTAACCAAAACTGAGGAGGCCCAGATGTGGCCTCAGGCTGCTGTTTATCAAGAAGTGAAGTGAAGTAGCTTAGTCGTGTCCGACTCTGCAATCCTGTGGACTGTAGTCCACCAGGCTCTTCTGTCCATGGGATTTTCCAAGCAAGAGTGCTGGAGTGGGTTGCCATTTCCTTCTCCAGGGGATCTTACCCACCCAGGTATCAAACCCAGGTCTCCCACATAGTAGGCAGACACATTACCGTCTGAACCCTGGGATAAAATATGACAAATTTAAAGCGAATGTATTTTTAAATATTTTATAATGGAGATTCTCAGCATGGCCAACTCTCTCCCTGGTCATTCTGTGATATGGATTTACTTCTATCAACTACATTTAATTAATCATTTTCCTCCTTCTTATAGAAATATTGGGTCCAGATATCACTGTAAGGTCTACAAGGACATCTGCTATAGAACATCAAGGTTCTTTCTTACTCAGGTAAAAAATTGTATTTGTCTTTTGGAAGAGTTTAGAGGATTGACTGTGTATATATGTCCAGAAGATGATTCTGAGGCAGGGCTGCCCAGAGTTTCTTTAATACTCGGGAAATCCTATACTTTAGAGTAGTTATAGAAAATTAAAGTTAGATTCATGAGCAAAAACAAATATTTGAATCATCAGGTTCAAATTGGCCAAGGTAGAATCATGGACAGGAGGTGGAACTGAGAGCCTGGAGTCAGACAGATACTAACTTTTTTTGAAAGGAATTGAAAACAAAGGAACAGATGGCACAGTGGTAGTTATAAAGCATAACAATTTAAAACTAAAATGTATAGTATTTTTTTCAAAGGCATTGTGCTGAGGTTGTATTATAGTATAGTTACTATGAAATGACTTAATTCAGTAAAAATATTTGACTAGTTTTAATTTTTCATATTTCCCTAATAATAATTAAAAAAACATCTTATAATTGAAAACCTAATTAAATCAGTGAAACTAGTTTATAGAGTTTAGCTTCAGTTTAGCTAAATAGAATCTATGGTACAGACTCACAAATGATGAAAAAAATACTCCATTTCTTTACATTAAATATCATCCATCAATAAGCACTTATGATTTAGTTTAGTTATTTGTGTAAGGTAAGTGCAGAGAAAAAGAGAGAGAGCCAGGCAGTCAGACAAGAAAAAGGAAATTTATTAGAGGGAAAAGAGAGGGTGACCAGCCCTTAAGGAGAACCCACATCCTCCCTTTCTGATGGGGGTCTTTCTTATACCCTGCCAATGACAAATTCTCTGAAGTGCTGGTTAATTTTTAGCCACTAGTTGAGTCCTGTGGTCACATAGCTGGAGGTCTGGAATCTGGCATTCTCAGAGCTTTGAAGGTAGGCACCAGTGAGAAAACAGAATGTCCTTTGGGCAATTTGGTCAGTCTCAAAGATCACTGTGATGTTATTCTTTGTTTCCGAGGTCAACATAATAAGCCATCTTAACAATGAGACCCCAGGTGAGCCCTGCCATTCCAGCCTTTTTGATTTAGGATAAGGGCTGAAGGTCAATCTTCAGTACCTGCTTCCTGCAGGACAGGGACATCATGGGGGTGAGATAAGAAAAAGCTGGAATGTGGGTCAAGGTAATTTGTATAGGGTAGAATTTTTTGATAATCTGAGTGAGTTAGAAGTAGCTTGTGGATACTTTAGTTGGTGAAGGCTTGTAAGCAGTTCTGAAGAAATTTTGAAAGAAGATGCATTAAACATGGGCTGAAAGCTAGAATAAGAGTAAGTAGAAGGAGAGGGCCTAGAAAAGGTAGGACCCAGGGCATCCCATTCCAATTGCCTAACCAGTTTTTCCATGAATTACTGAGGTATTGATGTATTCTTGAGGCCCTGTTTGTCAGATTTCTTGCTGCTTCCTTTACAACGCTGGATTCATTGGCATAGAAGTAGCCATCTTCCTCAAAAAACAGACATAGGCGTCATTTTTCTGCTGTGAGGAGGTCTAATCCTCTTCTGTTTTGGAGGGCCATGGCTGTCAGGGAATCTAGCTTGTTTTGGACTGTGATAAGGCTGTTAGCTATTTCTTCTAGGCTGCCAGTGAAGTCTTTAGAAAGGCTTTGATAGTAATTAAAAGTGGTTGTGAGTCCTGTGGTCCCTGTCCCAATCCCAGCCACTGTTCCTAAACTGATTAATAAAGGAATGAATTGAATTGCCCATCTGGGTCTGTTATGAGTTAGTGGGATAGGGAGAGTCTGATTTTGGGGAGCAGTAGAAATATCTGGGGCTAGATATACCAGGGTGATATTCCTGTCCAGTTAGTGGGAAGACATAAATAGGTGGTGGTTCCACATAAGATAAATATCCCAGGAGTAAGAAGACAACAGCTGAAACCAATAGCAAATAAAAGTCTTTCTGGGAACTTGTTAATAGTCTCTGAAACTGACACTGAACTCACCAGTGTAGCCCCTACAAGAGGAGCATTTACACCATATGCAGAAGGGAGTCTCTCTGAGAAAGTAAGAGGATGTTCGGCAGTTCCTGAGATGTGGTAGATGGATTGGCCTGAAGAGAAGGGGTGATGTGAAGTGTGATTACAGAGGTGTGGTGTTATAGTTCCTAGTTATGCAGTTTTGTCTGGAAAAACAGAAAGGAGTCTGTTTTGTAGATGATTGTCAGAGGTGGTGGGTCATCCTATAGCTGGTCCTTTGTGAGTAGAAGTGAGATCTATAAGGAGGGAGGTCAGTATTTTGTCAGGATTGTGAACTTGATCAATTGAATATAAATAACATATGTATGGTAAAAAAGAGAGACTCTCCTCTATATGTGTGATAAAGAGAAGTATTTATATGAGTCCATTTATCTGGGGAAATGGAGAGTGCTGATCCTGCAGGTGAGGAGATGGATAAGCAAATCCAACAATCACTGGCCAGGTATGGGATTGAGGTCTTGAGTAAGCGATGGCTCAGATTTAGAGTTCTGAATAGATAGGCATGTTTTGTGGCAGGGTAAGTTATAGGCAGGGTATTAATGTGAAATTTGGACTGCAAAAAAAAAAAAAAAAGAGGGAGTAAGAGTAAAATCATGATGGGACATCTCATGTCTTAGGGGAAAAAATGATAAAAATAAGAATCCAGGGATAGAAATTAATTTGGGTTGGTGTGAACTCTATGAAATCTCCCTGGAGCCAAAAATCGGTTATAAAGTCAAGGAATAAAGGGAGATCAGTAACAGTGGAGTTTCCAGGAAAGGTAAGGGCTTGTGTTACTATGTTGAAGGAAAGTGAATAATGACTTCATCTAGGCTGAACATAGTAAGAGCAGAGCCATGCCCCAGATAACAAGAACTATGGATAAGTAAGTAAAACAATGGGAAAGTTTTTGAATGATAGTCCAATCAACGGGAGACACAGAGTAAAGTTCTATTGTGAATAGAGTAAGTAGGGGAAATCCCAGTCCAACTAGTAACCGATACCTCTGTTTTTGCTTTACTTACCACTGCTAGAGTGAGCATGCTTGTTATTTTTCGTGTTGTAGGCACGTGAGTGAAGTCAATTTTCCAGTCCTCTCCTGGGATATGTCCTGGAGCCTGATGTGTTGGGAATGAGGGATTAGGCTTTAGAGCTCCCTGTAATGAGACTGAGGAACAAGATAACACAAGAGTGAATGATTTGCTGTAGGAGTGAAAGAAGGTTGGGATAGGTGAGAAGAGGTCTTAAGAGATGGTAAAGAGGTTTAGTGCCTAGGTTCAGGGTCTGATGAATGTCTGTAAGAATCTGTGTCTAAGATTGAGGAAGACATAATGGCCCTGTTTTTGTAACCAGTCTCCTTGTGGTTGTGCTCCTTCTTGTAACAATCATGTTTTTTCTTCGGGGAGGTAAAGGGACTTTATGTTGGGGATTACTCTAAGTTGTTGAGCAGATGATTGGAGTGAAGCTTGTTTTGCTTCTCTGTATGTGGCATGTTGCCCCATGAAATGGGGTCTGAAGCCACCTAGTAATCTTGGCAATGCATGATGCCTACTTCAGCTGGCATATTAGCTGCTTTTCAAAGTTGGAGTATAAGCAAGACGATAGTTACAGGAGAGCCTTTAGTAGATAGGAGACCTTGTTCCTTCCAGATGGCAGCATGTGAGTGTATGATGTGGAAAATGTATTTAGAATCAGTGTATATGTTTGTTCTCTTGTTAGCCACAAGAGTAAGGGCTCTAGTTAGTGCAATAAGTTCTGCCATTTGGGAAGAGTTTCCCAAGGGGAGAGGTTGGGGTTCAATAATTTTGGTGTCAGAGGCGATTGCATATCCAGCTACTTTTTTTTTTTTTTCCTTCTGATGTCATAGAGGAGCTGCCGTCAATATACCAAGTAAAGTCAGGGTTATTTAAGGGGTTGAGGAAATGTGGGAGAAATGGGGCATCAGGTTTTCTAAAGCTTCTTTGCAAGTATGGATGGGAGGCTCAAAAGAATTAGGGATAAAGGTGGTGGGGTTGAAAGTAGGACACTGTTCAAAGGGTCACATGAATTAGTTGGATGCATGAAGGAGATAGAAAGAAGGGTCATGGATTTTTGAGAAAGTAAGTCCTTAAAGTCATGTGGTGAATGAATGACAGTGGGCGCTCCAAAAGTCAGCTTTTTACTTTCCTGAACGAGGAGGGCAGTTGCTGCAGAGCACAGTGGCAGGCTAGTCATCCTCAGGGTGCGGGATCTAATTGCTTTGATAAATAGATAAGTGACAGGGGTGAAGAAGGGGGCCTGATTTTGTCCCAAAACTCCTAGGGCAATTTTGTGTCTCTTAGTCATGCAGAGTATAAAGGGGGGAGAGACAGGTCAGGAAGTGTTAGAGCTAGGGCTGAGAGAATGGCTTGCTTAAGGGTATTAAAGGCTGAATGGATATTTGATTTCAGCTCTAGAGGTTCTGAAAGACCTCCTTGGGTGGCGTGATATAGGGGTTGTACCAAGAGGGCGAATTAGGAATCCAGAGGCATAGATATCCAGCTAACCCCTAGAAGGACAGGATCTCTGTTTTTTTTTTTTTTTTTTAATGTAGGGAATGGTAGGGTAAATATAAGGGACTTTCTATCAGTAGTAATATATATTTTTGTTAGTGTTAAAAGGACTCTGAGATAGGTGACTCTAGGAACAGAGAGATGAAACTTGGTGGGAGAGACTCAATAGCCTTGATCAGCTACAAAATTGAAGAGCTGTATAGTGTGTTGTTGAGAGTGTGTAAGCAAAGGACTACAAAGGAGGAGATCATCCACATATTGGAGGACAGTACTCAGAGTGAGGTCAAGAGAGGTTAGGTCTGATGCTAGAGCTTGGTCAAAGAAATGAGTGCTATCAAAAAAGCCTTGTGGGAGGACTGTCCAAGTCAACTGTCAAAAGCGATGACTGTCTGGATCAGTCCAGGTCTTTAGAGTCTGGGTGTAAAGGGATAGTAAAGAAGGTATCCTTGAGGTCTAGAACAGTGAAGTGGGCAGTGGAAGAGGGACTGAGAGAGAGAAGAGTACAGGGGTTTGGAACTACTGGGTGTATGGGGATAACAGCCCCACTGATAAGTCTCAGGTCCTGGTCCAGGGGATAGGAGCCATTTGGCTTTTTCACAGGTAGGATAGGGGTGCTATAGGGATAAGAGGCCCTGATGCAGGAGTTTAGTGATGATAGGTTTTAACCCTTGCTGATGTTTTTGGGAGATGGGGTGTCATGGTTGATTGGGGAATTTAGAGGGGGTCTTTGAGATGGATATGAATTGAAGAATGGCGAGAGGCAACAGATGGGTTGTCTGTATCTCAAACTATGGGGTTTATGGATGAGGAGGGCAGTGGAGCAGGGGAAGAGGAGGTGGGGTTTAGGAGCAGTAGCCAGGCTAGAGAGAGGCTTTGAATTTTGAGAGAACTTCTCTCCCAAGAAAAAGAGTGGGGCATTTGGGGAGGATAAGAAAAGAATGAGGAAATGGGATACCCTGAATTATGCAAGGTATAGGCTCAGTTATTTATGGTGTAGATATTAAACTGTCAACTACCATAGCAGAGACCTGAGAGACCTTGGTTTTCCAGAGTAGTCAGGCATAGCAGAGAATGTGCTCCCTGTGTTGATGAGAAAGAAGATCGGCTTACCTGCCACTGTTAGAGTTACCCCGGGCTTCATAGAGGTAATGAGAGTTGGGGTCTGGGACCCTGGGCACCTTCAGTCTGAGAAGGCTGAGTAGAGCTGGGTCAGAGGACTCCTTCTAAAGACCAGAAGTGGATGTCTACATTCCTAGAGGGGGATTTGGACAGGCCACCTTCCAATGTCCCTTTATGCAACAGCTGGGATGTGGAACTGGAGGAGCCCCAGTGGCCTCCTTTGCCACATTTGAAGCAGGGTCCAAGTGGTTTCCTTTCTTTGTTGGTTGATGGAGGCTTGGAGCCATGTAGGACAGTGGCTAAAAGGTGGTATTTGGCTTGATCTTGTTCGGCCTTTTCTAGCTTTGCCTATTCTTCTGGGTTATTGAAAATCTTAAAGGCTAAATTTAAAATGTCTTGTTGGAGGTTTGAGGACCTTCTGCCTTTTTAAGTTTCCTCTGGATATCTGAGGATGACTGAGAGATAAAATCGGTGTTAAGAACAATGATGCCCTCTGATGAAATGGGGTATAATTTTGTATATTTTTGTATGGCTTCCATTAGCCTGGCTAGAAATTGTGTTGGGTTTTCATCTAGTCTTGGAGTTATTTTCCAGAGCTTATCAAAGTTGACAGCTTTATGCCCTGCCTTTTGAAGGCCCATGATGAGGCAAGCAATTGTATGATTATGGGCTGCTCGTCCAGGTCTCCCTGCCTGATAACCCCAGTTGGGATCATCTTGGGGACAGCTGTTGGCCCTATGGGCTTAATGTTGTCAGTCCTGTGTATCTCATCAGCATGCACCTCAGAGGGTTACCACACTTGTTTCTTCTCTTCTTGGAAAAGAGTGGAGGAAAGTTTGATATAACTATCATGCCAGGTTAAGTCTTAAGACTGGGTAAGATACTCAAATTCTTTTAGCTAATTGTCAGGGTCTGAGAAGAAGGAGCCAAGACACATTTCAATCTGAGGTAATCGGTGAGGGAGAATGGGGCATGAACCTGAGCAATGTCTTCTGTTCCAGCTACTTCCCATAAAGGAAGGAGTGGAGCAGGGAAAGGAGGGGGGCCCTGCTGTGAAGTCTCCTGTTTTAAAGTTTTCCAGGACAGGGTACAGGGAGGGGACTTATGGAGGTTGGGTAAAGCCTTGGGACCCTTGGGGTACAGGGTGGGGCTGAGGTCTCAGAACTTGCCTCCAGCACAGGCAGGGAGGGGGGTTTCTAGGAAGGGAAGACAGGGCATAAAGTGAAGGTTGTGGAACTGGATCTGGAGCAGCTGCAAAGAGACTGGGAGTCATAGGGTGTGGGCTATGGTTAGAAAGGTCCAAGGAAGAAGAAAATTCTGAATAGAAATCAGGAGACTTTGTATGAGGAGAATGTGGCCCAGAGCAGGCTAAGAGTATTTGAGAAGTAGAGCAGGATTCACAGAGGGAGGGTCGAGAGCAAAGAGCAAAGAAATCCTGAACATGAGGGATTTCTTACCACTTGCCATGGCGATGGCAGAAGTTATCAATGTCCGGTAAAGTATTACAACCGAGAGTTGTGTTTTCTGGCCGTTGGGACCTATTATAAAGTCTGCCTTGTGGTCAGACAGTGCTAGAATAGTACATAAGTGTTTTTGGTCTTATCTCCTTGGAAGTCCAAGGCTTTTAGGTTTTGGAAAAGGCATCCTAAAGGAGGAGATTTTGAGGGCTGGGATTGAGAATATCCCATTGCAGCTGAATAGGGAGGTTACACAAGGGTAAGAGAAAGTGAGGAGAAAGGTCTGAGAGAAGGCATCCCCTATTTCAAAGTCAGATGGGGCACAAGACTGAGGGCCGGAGGGCCATGGGATCCTCCTGCCTACTGCTAGGACATGGAAATGAGGCAAGAGAGAGAAGATCCAAGAGAATGGGATTTCACTCAGCCTTGTAATCAACGGATGAAATGTCAGTCCAGTAAGGCAAGTGGAGAGTCCCGTCCCAGAGCTCATCTCAGTTTCTGGGCGAGGTCCAAGAGAGGGGACCACTGGAGGTGGACTCAGGAGAGGAGCCCACCCAGTTGGGGTGGATCTTCCTCCTGGGTTTCAGCACCAGAATGTAAGATGAGTGCAGAGAAAAAGAGAGCGAGCTGGGCAGTCAGGCAAGAAAGGGAAATTGATTAGAGGGAAAAGAGAGGGTGACAAGCCTTTAAGGAGAGCTTGTGTCCTTCCTTTCTGATAGGGTCTTTCTTATACCCCACCATTGAAAAATTATCTGAAGAGATGGTTAATTTTTAGCCTGTAGTTGAGTCCTGTGATCATGTTGCCAGAGGTCTGGAACCTGGTTGTCTCACAACATTGAAGGTAGGCACCAATGAGAAAACAGAATGTCATTTGGGCAATTTGGTCAGTCTCAAGGATCACTGTGATTTTATTCTTTGTTTGCAAGGTCAATATGTTGGGGGAGTGTGTAATTTCCTTGGTTCTGTCTCACCAGAGCAAAAAATTGAAGGGATGGACCAGTGTTACAGCTATGTGTTACAGCTCAGTTTTATTTGGCAAGCAAAGGAAAATACATCCATGAGTCATGAGGGTGGGCTGACCCAAAAGATAAAAGAAGAGAAGCACCCAGCTCAATTTTGGCTCCTCTTTTTATGTTTTTTTTTTTCTCCTCCCCCTGAACCTACCCTGTATAAATTAGGCTAGCAAGGAGAGCTGTTTGTTTTACTTGAGGCCCTCACTCTGGTCCTTGGACCTTCCTTTGTTGTATTTTCACGGGCTTTTCCCTTTCTTATCTTTTAGTCACCACTATTCTGGACTTCTTTTTCCTATTCCAAATACCTAACAAATGTAACGAGTCATCTTAAAAATGAGACCCCATGTGGGCCTTATCAATTTGTAGAATATATTTTAGATTTTTTTGTTTGTTTGTTTTTACATTTGTAGTTTGTCAATAGTAGATAGCAATAATATTTCTGTAGTTCAAAATAATAATCAATACTCTACTGAAAAGGATATGTAAACTTTAACATAACCAATAATTGGTGATAAGTGTGATATTATCTATCCTAACATAATTGAAAACATTATTTTATTTTCACACTGTAAAAGTATAGAGTTTTATCCTATTTGGAATATAAAAATAAAACTTAATCAGTAACTTCTAAATAATCTTATGCTTTCCTCCTCTGATGCATAATATGATTTGAGTGCAGTTCTACTAAGATTGTTATGTAATTCTAGTTATGTGTCCTTTATACATCTGTGTATAAAGTAAAAATAAAATGTATGGGCATTAAAACATTTTATTAAAATTAATAAAATAACCATAAAATAGATTTTANAGAAAAGAATTCAGGACAACTAAAAAAAAATACAACACTCCAGTTTTGGTAAATTATTTGGTAAATAATTAAGTCACTGGCTACTTAGCACTTAGGCATTCTGTTTGTCTAAACTCTGACATTAACTGAAGTAAAATATACTATCCTCAAACATGCTCCATTGGCATAATGATTATTGGTAGTTGGTTATTTTTGGTTATTGTGCTTCCCTGATAACTGCCTGGAACTGCCTTCCCTACCCCAAACTTCTGTTTTGTTTTGTTTTTTTTTCCAGAAGATGGTTGTACAGGAGTAACAGGCCATTCTAAGGATTTACTCAGTTTTCCTGGCTGTCTCCATTTATATGGGAGATTTATATCTTTGTTTTTCTTCTGTTACTCTAGGTTTGGTTACAGAAAGGGGTCCCAGAAAAGAATCTAAGAGGATAGATGGAAAATTGCTTTCTCCCCTACAGTCATTTGCTAGTAATAATATTTCTGAGTCACATTATCTGTCCTGTTAGATTTTTATTCCCTTAACTGTAAGAGCAGT
This sequence comes from Redunca redunca, assembly GCA_006410935.1. Taxonomy (NCBI): domain Eukaryota; kingdom Metazoa; phylum Chordata; class Mammalia; order Artiodactyla; family Bovidae; genus Redunca; species Redunca redunca. The sequence continues at coordinate 16,482 of SJYQ01005055.1, forward strand.
CACTTTTCTACCTCTCTGGATCCTGCCAGGAAACTTTGGATTTCTTACCTCCTACAATATAAATCTAGTTCCTACTGAGGTCCCAGTAAAGTGAGTTAGAGGTCATACCTTCCTTTTGTGCCTCTCTTCTAATTCACTGCCTCACAAACACACAGAATTGTTTGGCTCCATCAGAGACAGAGAATTTGTGCTATAATAAGGAAAGATAAGAAATAGTCCACTTGTGTGTACAGGTGCTTTGTTCTCTGTACTTCTAGGAAGGTCTCACTGTTGCAGTGAAGAAGCCAATTCTGACTCCATATTGGAACTCTTTCTTGGACTTGCTTTTCATTGATATTGTTACTATAATCATTCAGAGTGGTTCACCTCAGAATCCTACCCCTCTGTCTGAGTGTTAAACTAAAGTGCCTTTATTCAGAACCCTGTCCACCTGTGGATGGCAGGAAGGAAGAAGTTAACACACCCACTGCCTGATGCTTGCCATTCTAGGAGATGTTTGCAAGATTAATGGCCTTTTTACTTTGCTTCATCATCTCTAATCTATAAAAGAGCCTGGCCCCACTAAGAGGGTTATTTTGAGACACTAGCCTGCCATCTTCTTGGTGTGCCAGCTCCCTGATTAAAGTCCGTTCCTTGCCTCAACACCTTGTCTCTCAAATTTATTGTCCTATTGTGCATAGAGCAGAGCAAGCTTGAACTCAGTAACATCACCTCCCTTGCTTCCAAATATGGTTTTGAAGCCTATGCCTTTTTATTCTAATTTCTTTCTGCCTTCTCTCCTTTGTCTGCAAAACTCCCAATTCTGAATAACACCTGGAAGGGCTCTTTCCTATGCTTTGTTAGTTTGGTTTATACATTTTTTTTAACTGAAAATAAAAACACAATGTGAGAGCTATGAGTCAATTTTCACTTAGGTTTACTAAACACTACAGCCATGGAGACAGACTCTGAGGAACTGATCCAAAAAATATGGAGACATGAGTATATGCATGATTTTAGTCAGGGGGTTACATGCAACCAACAGCTATTTTGATAGAAGGTTGCTGCTAATCTTGTAGAGCAAATGTCTCTAATAATGATATAGGTGCTTTTCTAGATATGAGGAGATGCAAGAATTGTGTTCAATCTTCTCCCCAAAATATCAACGATCTGAATGTCTGTTCTGCAAGTTTTTTTCTCAAAGAACAGAGGTCCTCACTTTTGATCTCCACCCTGTATCCCTTTCAGGAGATATTGAAGGTCAGCAGCTGCAGTGTCTGGTGACATCATCCTTGTAGAACCAAATGGGCAGTGACATTCTTTAGTTGGCACTTTGAACCCAAAAGAGTTTCTTCCACAGCATTCTGAGCCATTTTCTAAGCAATGATAATTTCACTGAAGTAAAGGAGAACACAGAAATGGGAAGTTTAACTATTGGAAACAGTATTCCATTATATTCATGTACTATAACAGCCTATTCAACACACAAGTGCCACTGCTCACTGCCCAAAACAAATTTAAATATCAAAAAAGATTGTAAAGTTACTTATAATAAATAGTGTAAAATTCAAAGCAAATCTAGCTTAGTTAGGATATTTTTTTTTTTTCCAAAAAGACAATTGCAATAAGAAAGGATGGGCTATTGCAGGAGGAGGAGCAGGGCTCTTGCAGTAAAAATTCTCTAACCATTGTTATCAAATTAAAGATCAGCTACTCATTGATTGAAAGTCAACAATGAAGAGGCAAATGTCAACAGAAAGGAAAGGTGCTTTAATCAGAAAAGCCAGGAATCTGGACAGAAGATGGACTCATGTCCCAAGATCAGTTCCAAAGATTCTGCTCAGTGATGACAGGTTTTAAAGGGAAAAACAGGAAAAAGAGTATCAATGTATCATCAAGGTAACAGGTTGTTTTCTGCATCCTTCTCCACTGCATATTTACAGGCTGACTCTTTCTTCATATATTATCTTGACTGCCTGATCTGCCTGCAGGATTGCTAAGGGAACTGTTGGAAGTGAGAGGCATTCATTCTCTAATTCAATTCAGTTCAGTCGCTCAGTCGTGTCCGACTCTTTGAGACCCCATGAATTGCAGCACAGTTCAGTTCAGTCGCTCAGTTGTGTCCGACTCTTTGTGACCCTATGAATCGCAGCACACCAGGCCTCCCAGTCCATCACCAACTCAGAGAGTTCCCTCAGACTCACGTCCATCGAGTCAGTGATGCCATTCAGCCATCTCATCCTGTCGTCCCCTTCTCTTCCTGCCCCCAATCCATCCCAGCATTACAGTTTTTTCCAATCAGTCAACTCTTTGCATGAGGTGGCCAAAGTACTGGAGTTACAGCTTTAGCATCATTCTTTCCAAAGAAATCCCAGGGCTCATCTCCTTCAGAATGGACTGGTTGGATCTCTTGCAGTCCAAGGGACTCACAAGAGTCATTTCTAACACCACAGTTCAAAAGCATCAATTCTTCAGCATTCAGCTTTCTTCACAGTCCAACTCTTCCATCCATACATGATCACTGGAAAAACCATAGCCTTGACTAGATGGACCTGTGTTGACAAAGTAATGTCTCTGCTTTTGAATATACTATCTAGGTTGGTCATAACTTTTCTTCCAAGGAGTAAGTGTCTTTTAAATTCATGGCTGCAATCACCATCTGCAGTGATTTTGGAGCCCCCAAAAATAAAGTCTGACATTGTTTCCCCATCTATTTCCCATGAAGTCATGGGACCAGATGCCATGATCTTCATTTTCTGAACGTTGAGCTTTAAGCCACCTTTTTCACTCTCCAGTTTCACTTTCATCAAGAGGCTTTTTAGTTCCTCTTCACTTTCTGCCATAAGGGTGGTGTCATCTGCATATCAGAGGTTATTGATATTTCTCCCAGCTATCTTGATTCCATTTTTTGCTTCTTCCAGCCCAGACTTTCTCATGATGTACTCTGCATAAAAGTTAAATAAGCAGGGTGACAATATACAGCCTTGATGTACTCCTTTTCCTATTTGGAACCAAGTCTGTTGTTCTATGTTCAGTTCTAACTGTTGCCTCCTGACCTGCATATAAGGTTTCTCGAGGCAGGTCAGGTGCGCTGGTATTCCCATCTCTGTCAGAATTTTCCACAGTTCATTGTGATCCACACAGTCAAAGGCTTTGGCATAGTCAATAAAGCAGAAACAGATTTTTTTTTTTTCTGGAACTCTTTTGCTTTTTCAATGATCCAGCAGATGTTGACAATTTGATCTCTGGTTCCTCTGTCTTTTCTAAATCCAGGTTGAACATCTGGAAGTTAAACAATATAAAATAGTTACATACAATTCGAGGAGTCAATCAGAGAGTGATGTGGTAAGTGGAAGTGCATACATGAACATGTTTTGCTCAGCCAGTCTGTCTTTTGGTTGGTGCATTTAATCCATGTACATTTAAGGTCATTATTGATATATATGTTCCTATTACTGTGTTCTGAACTGTTTGGGGTTTATTTTCTGTAGATAAGACTTTTGCTTATCTTGCTTTCTGCCTAGAGAAGTTTTGTTTTGTTTTTTAGCATTGTTGTAAAGGTGACTTGGAGATGCTGAATTCTCTTAACTTTTGCTTTCCCAGAAACTTTTTGAATTCTCCATTAAATTGGAAGGATAATCTTGCTAGGTATTGTATTATCAGTAGTAGCGTCTTCCCTTCCATCACTTTAAATATATAATGCCATTCTCTTCTGGCCTGTAGAGTTTCTGTGGACAGATCAGGTAATAGCATGATAGGAGTTCCTATGTATGATTTCTTGTTGTTTTTCCCTTGCTGCTTTGAATATTTTATCACTGTCTTTAATTTTTCCCAGTTTGATATCTATGTGTCTTAGTGTGTCCCCTTGGGTTTATCCCAGATGAGACTTTCTGTGTGTCTTGGACATGGTTGATTATTTCCTTTCCAATATTAGGGAATTTTTCAACTATTATTTCTTCAAATATCTCCTCAGGTCCTTTATCTCTCTCTTCTCCTGTAACCCCTATAATGCAAATATTTGTGCATTTGTTGTTATCCCAGAAGTCTCAATGGCTGTCTTCATTTCTTTTCATTATTTTGTTATCTGGTAATGAATTCAACCATTCTGTTCTTCCGGTCATTTATCCATTCTTCTGCCTCTTCTACCATGGAAGGCATCCACCGTATATTCTACTGTGGATGCCTTCTACTGTATTATTCATCTTTGTTTGTTCTTTAGTTCTTCTAAGGCTTTGGTAAACATTTCTTGCATCTACTCAATTTTTGCCCTAATTCTATTTCCAAGATCTTGAGTCATATTCAATATTATCATTCTGAACTCTTTTTCTGGACGTGATGCCACTTCATTTAGTTAATTTTCTGAAGTTGTGTCTTGTCCTTTCATATGGAACAAAACTTTCTGCTTTTTTCATACTGACTAACTTTCTGTAATGTGGTTTTGTTTTAATACTTGTGAGATTGTGTTTCTTCTTGCTTCTTCTGTCCTAACTCTGACAGAGGAGGCTAAGAGGCTTGTATAAGCTTCTTGTTGGGAGGGATTGGCATGGGAAAAACTGGGTCTTTCTCTGGTGAGCAGGGCCTTGTGCAGTAAATTTTAATCCAACTATCTGCTGATGGGTTGTTCAGTTCAGTTCAGTTCAATCCCTCAGTCATGTCCAAGTCTTTGGAACAACCCCATTGACTGCAGCACACCAGGCCTCCCTGTCCATCACCAACTCCCAGAGTTTACTCAAATGTATATACATTGACTCGGTGATGCCATCCAACCATATCTCTCAACTTCAACATCAGTCTTTCCAATTAACACCTAGAACTGATTTCCTTTCAGATGGACTGGTTGGATCTCCTTGCAGTCCAAGGGATTCTCAAGAATCTTCTCCAACACCACAGTTCAAAAGCATCAACGCTTTGGCTCTAAGCTTTCCTTCTAGTTCAACTCTCACATCCATACATGACTACTGGAAAAACCATAGCCTTGACTAAACTGACCTTTGCTGGCAAAGTAATGTCTCTGCTTTTTCATATCCTGTCTAGGTTGGTCATAACTTTCCTTCCCAGGAGTAAGTATCTTTTAATTTCATGGCTGCAGTCACCATGTGCAGGGATTTTGGAGCCCCCCCAAAATAAAGTATGCCACTGTTTACAATGTTTCCTCATCTATTTGCCATTAAATGATGGGACCAGATGCCATGATCTTAGTTTTCTGAATGGTGAGCTTTAAACCAACTTTTTCACTCTTCTCTTTCACTTTCATCAAGAGGCTCTTTAGTTCTTCTTCACTTTCTGCCATAAGGGTGGTGTCATCTGCACATCTGGGTTTATTTATATTTCTCCCAGCAATCTTGATTCCAGCATGTGCTTCATCCAGCCTGGCATTTCACATGATGTACTCTGCATATAAGTTAAATAAACATGGTGACAATATACAGACTTAAAGTACGCCTTTTCCCATTAGGAACCAGTCTGTTGTTCCATGTCCAGTTTGAACTGTTACTTCCTGACCTGCATACAGATTTCTCAAGAGGCAGGTCATGTCTTCTGGTATTCCCTTCTGTTTTAGAATTTTCCACAGTTTATTGTGATCCACACAGTCAAAGGCTTTGGCATAGTCAATAAAGCAGAAATGGATGTTTTTCTGGAACTTTTCCTTTTTCGATGATCCAGTGGATGTTGGCAATTTGCTCTCTTGTTCCTTTGCCTTTTCTAAAACAAGTTTGGACGTCTAGAAGTTCATGGAAATTACATCTTCATATCAGATTAATTAGGTCAATTAAAGATATAAAAATAAATATGTTCTAATTCTTATTGATGAAGCAAAATATTTGCATATTATTTGGTTCTTCTATGAAATGAAAGTGTTATTTGTTCAGCCATGTCCAACTCTTTGAGACCCCATGGACTGTAGCCCACCATGCTCCTCTGTCCACGGAATTCTCCAGAGAAGAATGCTGAAGTGGTCTGCTATTTTCTTCTCCATGGGATCTTCCTGATCCAAGGATTGAACCTGGGCCTCCTGCATTGAAGGTAGATTCTTTACCATCTGAGCCACCAGAAGAAGCCATGTTGGTGGCTCTTAATCAGATGGCTGGAGTCTACTTAGTCTCCTTGTCTTTCAGTTAGTATCTGGTGGTACCCATGGATTCCCACCCCTGGATTGGACACAGGATCCAGAGGGCACGCAACCTATATGCCAACACAGAGCAGCATGCATAAGATGAAGAGTGTGTGTGTGTGTGTGTGTGTGTGTGAGTGTGTGTGTTAAGTCGCTTCAGTTGTGTCGGATTCTTTGTGACCCTATAGACTGTAGCCCACCAGTCTCCTCTGTCAAAGGGATTTTCCAGGCAAGAATACTGGAGTGGATTGCCATGCCCTTCTCCAAAACTATTCTATGATCTAGCAATATATTTGTGGGTATTTATCAGTCAGAACCTTGAAAAGATATATGTAAAACCATGTTAATTGTAGCACTATTTATATCAGCCAAAATGGTGGGAACATAGGCATATACCAGTAAAGGATGAATACAAATTTAGTATATGCCCTATAAAAGAAGATGATTCTACAATAAGCAATAGTATATATGGAATTTTTGGACATTATGCAAAGTGAAATAGGCCAGTCACAGAAAGAAACATACAGCATGATTCTGCTTACTCTGAAGTATCTAAAATAGTCAAATTCATAGTATCAAAGGGGAAATGGTAGTTGTCAATGGCTGGCGTGAGAGGGAAAAGTGAAATCAATAATCAACAGGCACAAAATTTCAGTTAAACAAAATAAGCCCTAAAATTCTGCCACACA
>SJYQ01005055.1:25838-45089 GCA_006410935.1 Redunca redunca
TTTTAATTGTTAATTTACAAATATTCCTCCCTTTAAGCCCTTTCATTTTAGTTTATTAGTTTTCTTCAGGTTAAATAAACTCACAGAAAGCCTAAAGTTGCCTACATTGCTATTGTCCTGAAGAGGAAAGAGCAGTATTATTTAGAAATAGGTTTTTTTTTTTCTTTTTTTTAACTTTCAACAATTTTATATATTTTTTCAAATGTAACTTTATTAACATATATAAACCCAAGTTAATTGAATGTTAAAAAATTTTTAAGTGGCAAATATTTGTAAGGAAAGATTGATTTTAGTGCTTTAAAACATGGGATTACTTTTCTATTTTAAGGAAAAAATAGGTTTAGAAAAACCTTTATTGCTGACTTATTTTGATTATTACCTCTGTCTCATGGAATACAAACAAACTATTAAAAAAACAAAGTATAACTTTTTTCTAGGTTTAAAATAGGAAAAAATACTATATGTTACATATGTAGTACTCCTACATACAATGCTTCCTTTGGTTCATAAACCAACTTGCGAGTTCCAAGAGAAAGAATTTTGCATTAATAGCTGGGATTTAGAATAATGCTCAAAATGAATTATGATATCAGTTCATATAACAGACACTGAAAGTACTGAATATAACGGAACTGTTTTCCGTAAAAGCTGAATATGGTCGGTAATAATGGGATATTTGTTAAGGTTCTCCAGAGAAGCAAAACATGCATACATACGTGTACACACACATACACACACACACGCACACAGTCCACCCTCCCTATCCCTGGGTATTGCATCCACATACTACAGGAAGTTCCAAATAGCAAAACTTGAATATATTGAATGCCAATTATCTACATGTCATTTACATTGATTTATATAGCAGCTATGTTGTATTGGGGATTATAAGTAACACAGAGATGATTTGAAGTGTATGGAAGGATGTATAAGTGGTATGTGAATACTATACCCTTTTCTATAAGCAACTTGAGCATATGCTGATTTTTGTATCCTTGGTTTTCCTAGACCCCACTCCAGTACTCTTTTGCCTGGAAAATCCCATGGACAGAGCCAGTTCCCCATGGATCTTGAGGGATGGAAAGATGACTCTTTCTCTCTACCTATATATGTGTGTACATATATATATATATCTATATATGTATGTATGCATATCTATCTATCTATATATATAAGCAAGTTGGAGTGGAGACCTGGGAAAGCTGGTGTGTAGTTCAGTCTGAGTAAGAAGCCCTGAGAATCAGGGACCATATACTGTAATCCTCAGTCAGGAGCAGAAGAGGACCAGAGTCTGGCTCATCAGGCACAGCATTCCTCTGCCTGCACTATTCAGACCTCATCAGACTGGATTATCCACACTCCCACCTGCTTTACTCCAGTGCACAACTCACATGCCAACCTCTTCTATACATGTTTACTGTCAGTAGATACATTAACCATCATAAATCAAATCTTTAATTATTTTAAAGAAAGTGCTGCAGAAGCTCACAGTCTTTGAACTGAAATGCAAATTAACATTTATTAAATCAAAACTTCCCCCCCCCCCAAGTGAAGGAACTAATTCTCTGACTAATAAGTGGAAGTATCTGGAGCAGAATCTAGTTCTACTGTTTTCTCATGAACTCTTGTTCATTTACAATATATTGCCTCTAAGAAAATTATTTTAGATGCAGAGACTTTTTAAAGGAATTTATGGTGAAAAGTGGCTGATAACATGTATCTTTGTAACATAGGTCTTTCAGGTGGTGCTAGTGGTAAAGAATCCACCTACCAGTGCAAGATATATAAGAGATGTGGGTTTGATCCCTAGGTTGGGAAGATCCCTTGGATCAAGGCATAGAAACCCACTGCAGTATTTTCACCTGGAGAATCCCACAAACAGAGGAGCTTGGGGGAGGGGGGGGATATGGTCTATAGGGTCACAAAGAATTGGGCAAGACTGAAGCAACTTAGCACACATGCGCACAGCCTTGTACATTTTCGTGCCATTGTATACAAAATAAAGGTAAATAGTTGTACTGATTTCAAAGGTTGAAGATTAAAAGAGAAAACATATAAAATGCTTGGCTTGGAGCCTGATGCAGATCATGCCTTCAACAAATGACAACTCTGACATATTTAAGATATTGTTTCACTCTATACTGAAATTTCTATTTTTCTCTTTCTTCACATTTTCTCTTGCAAAATAAATTACCATTCATACTGCCAGTACATTTCATCAATGTGAATCTTAAATGAGACTTCTCAAAGTTGCTTACATACCCTAATTCCTCTGTTTGTTGTTGTTCAATTCAGTAACTCAGTCCGATCCAACTCTTTGTGACCCCATGGACTGCAGAACGCCAGACTTCCTGTCCATTACCAACTCCTGGAGCTTACTCAAACTCATGCCCATCGAGTCAGTGATGCCATCCAACCATCTCATCTTCCACCGTCCCCTTCTCCTCCTGCCTGCAATCTATCCCAGTATCAGGGTCTTTTCTAATGAGTCAGTTCTTTGCATCAGGTGGCCAAGTACTGGGGCTTCAGCTTCAGCATTGCTTCTTCCAATTAATATTCAGGACTGATTTCCTTTAGGATTGACTGGTTTGATCTCCTTGCAGCCCAAGGAGCTTTCAAGAGTCTTCTCCAACACCACAGTTCATAAAGCATTGATTCTTTGGTGCTCAGCTTTCTTTACGATCCAACTCTCACATCCATACGTGACTATTGGAAAAGCCATAGCTTTGACTAGATGGACTTTGTTGGCATAGTAATGTCTTTGATTTTTAATATGCTGTCTAGTTTGGTCGTACCTTTTTTTCCAAGGAGCAAGCATCTTCTAATTTCATGGCTATAGTCACCATCTGCAGTGATTTTGGGGCAAGTTTGTCACTATTTTTTTTGTTTCCCCATCTATTACCAATGAAATGACGGCACCGAATGCCATGATCTTAGTTTTCTGAATGTTGAGTTTTAAGCCAGCTTTTTCACTTTCCTCTTTCACTTTAATCAAGTGGCTATTTAGTTCTTCTTCACTTTCTGCCATAAGGGTGGTGTCATCTGCATATATGAGGTTATTGATATTTCTCCTGACAATCTTGATTACAGCTTGTGTTTTATCCAGCCAGCATTTCAAATGATGTACTTTGCATATAAGTTTTCTATGGACATTAAAATCACCATATTTAAAAGTGGCTTAGTAACTGTGGGGACTAGCATTGAACCTTTGTCAAACTACAGGCCAGATAGCTTAGAAGTAGATTATTTACACAGAAATGAAATATGTACTTTCACATACATAATGTGTGCATCTATATGTAGATTTCTGTACACTTGTAGGCAGGTTATGGAGTTGATCTTATCTGTCATATCTTACAAAATTTAACTGAGAAGCTTTTTGTCTGTGCTAGGGATTTTTAATATACTTCATCTCATTTAATAGTTCCAGCATCTTTATGCTTTTAATCATTCCTTCTTTCCTCCCTCCTATCCTTCTTTCCTTTTCTTTTCTATTTTCAATCTTTCTACCCCTGTTGGTGGTGGTGGTTTACTTACTAAGTTGTGTCCAACACTTGCAGCTCCATGGGCTGTAGCCTGCCAGGCTCCTCTGTCCATTGGATTTTCCAGGCAAGAATACTGGAGTGGGTTGCCATTTCTGACTGGGTTGTCATTTCCTTCTCCACCAGATCTTCCCAACCCAGTGATCAAACCCAGGTCTTCTGCATTGCAGGCAGATTCTTTACCAACTGAGCTATGAGGAAAGACCTCTACTCCTGTTCTCCTGTTTCCCTTCTATAAATATTCTTTAGACTTAATATGCAAGATAATGTATAATATATATATAGCTTTAGACTATTGCCTAAGATTTCTACAATTAAAATTTCTCTGAATTATATTTATTTTCTGATTTTGTATCCGTAGATGTACTTATATGTCAGAATGGATAACTATAGTTAGAAATGTCTTGGAGTTCTGGGGGAAGTTAAAGATACATTTTTCAGAAATGACAATCTCAAACTATATCATCTTGGATAAATTATTTGATCTTTCTGACACAAATTTTGTTTATTTTTAGATTGAAAACAATAATATCCACCTGGGATACCTAAGTAACAGCTGAAAACAGTTTGCCTGATATAGTTTCAGGCATGCTGTTTTTGCTATATGGCAAGTTATTAGAACTCTGCCTATGAGTCTGTATGATAAAGTATACACAGAAGCATGTAAATGGAAGATGAAAAAATCAAAGAGAAGGTTAAGCTGTTAGTTCTAGGTAAAAGAAAGTTGAATAAAGTCTGATTTTCTGTAATGAGAGTAACACTGTTTCCTCTCCAGCACAGCAACCTTAATCATAAGGAGCTGCTGCTGCTAAGTAGCTTTAGTCCTGCTCGACTCTTTGTGACCCCGTAGATGACAGCCCACCAGGCTCCTCTGTCCCTGGGATTCTCCAGGCAAGAACACTGGAGTGGGTTGCCATTTCCTTCTCTAATGCATGGAGCACTGGTCATCTTTTGCTGTCTAATGTCTTCTGAATGTAGGATACAACTGCAACTCTCTCACACACATACACACCCTCACAAATATATGTAATAAGCATACATTAAAAAGTTATTTTTAATTAAAATTTTATTTGATTTAAATTGAAATTATTTACATAATAGAGGAAAGTTTCTCTCTAGAAGATAAAAATATACCATTAGTAGGAAAATAAGCAGATGTGTTATTTTCTTACAGCTTTTTTATGTAATGTCATGCATAATATATTCTTATGGCAAAAAATAAAGAAACAGAGTCTATTTACTGTTTGTTAATTTCATTGCCTGGCCCCCCCAAACNCCCCCCAAACGCAATTGTAATCTTTGTGTGTAAGAAGTTAAAAGCATATCCTTAAGGAATTGGTAAGAAAATGTCTCTTAATCACAAATAAAAACATTAACTTTACAGTATTTTAAGTGCAGTCAGAGAATGCTCTGAAGTTCAGCTTCAATGAAAGGGAGAGAAAAAATGGAGAATACATGGATCATTACATATTGTACCACATTTCCCAATGAAATAAAAAATAAATAAATTAAATAATTGACTTGAGTAATATTACTTTCAAATCAAATATACACACACACCCCTTGCTTTTGTACATATGGTAAATGACACACTTCAAATTTTATCACTAAAAAATTTAGAGTATCAGAGATGAGTGTTTGCAAGAGTAAAACAAACCAAGTAAAAAAATCATACATGGGATCAGAAATAAAAATATTCTTGTTCATTCCTTCAGAAAAATGAAGGGAAATAATGTCTTTCCTGCAAGAAAGTGAATTTCAGTCTATCACTTTTGCTCTATCAAAAATATAGATCAAAAAGTAAATCTAATGCTACTTTCTGATTTTTGTGGTTTTAACATGTGTCCCCTACTCACCCTTGCTGAGAGACCTATTGTAAAATAAAATTAACCAAAATGAAGGATCACACTGAAAAGCAGTATATGGGAGCCAGTAAATAAGGATCCCACAGAGAAGTAAGGCAGGAAGAATAGGCAGCTTAATTAAGATAGGAAATTCCAGAAGGACAGCTGGGCTTCCATCTGGAACAAAGTCAGTTCACATTGCTGAGGTCCCAGATGGAAATCTATGGGGAAGAAACAAACAGGCTAACAAAAATGGAATTACTTATCAGATTTCACCATGTTGACAAGGGTTTTATATTAAGCTCAGGCACTTTGATGAAAAATAATAAGTTGGACATCATCAGAGTAAAGATCTGCTTTTAAAAGATCCTCTTCAGAGAGTAAAAATTTAGACTGGGAGAAAATATTTGCACATCATATATTTAGCAAAGTATTTGTATCTAGATGATATAAAGTGTCAAATTTCAATGGGAATACAAGCAAATATGTTAACAGTAAGCAAAAAGTTTGAACAACTGCCAAAGAATATGTACAGATGAAAGATAAGTATTGGAAAGATGCTCAAGATTATTAGTAATTAAATTACAATGACACACATGTTAGAACAATTAAAATGAAAAAGACTGCCCATACCAAATGTTGAACAGTGCTTGAAATAAGTGATACCTCAAAAATTGTTGACAGTAATGTATAATGTTTCAAAAAAAAAAAAAAAAACTTTGGAGAATGTTTTACAGTTTCCTAAAAAGTTATTCAGATATGACCAATAAAAACTCATATCCACAGAAGTCTTGTAGTTGAATGTTTACAGCAGCTTTACTTATAATAGGCAATACTTATAATATTATACTTATAATAGACAATACCTGCAAACAACACCAATGTTCAATGACAGGAGAATGGATAGCAAATTGTGGTAAATCCATAGGATGGAGTACTATTCAGTAGAGTTACACATGGTAAAAGTATACAAAATACTTGCAAAATGGACAGACGTTAATATATCTGAAAGTAGTAAAAGAAAAAATCAGTAAAATTGAATGTAGACTTTGAGTGACAGCTTTGACATATTGTATATTTCTATACCTGTAGCAAGATAATGTAAACAAATTAGAAGTTAATGAGGTTTCTTGGGTCCACTGGGAAACTGCAATTATAGCACAAACTGCCACCCTGAAATCTGAAGAGATAGGTGAATAGTGAGAGTCATAGCAGAGATGTCTTCTTTAGAGCTGAAACCACTGGAGAAATAAATTGGTAAGAACACTTACGTGTGAATTTCAGTGAATTGCTGAAGGTTGAGTATGGACTCATTTGAAATATAGAAACTCCCAAGAACTGCAGTTTCATGTGTGTCCTTGTGCTTTCACGAGTTGTATCTCTAGACGAACCACTGAAATAGTGACTTCACTATTATAGTGGATATCCCTGTCAATAATTGATTAGCCAAAGAGGCCAAAACCTAATAAAGATAGCAATGACTATTTCATCACTTTAAATCAGTTTGATCTAATTGTTATTAATAGAAAACCCACCCAAAAATTGAAGACACAATCTTTCTGAGTACACATGCAACATTTCATAAAATATGCCATATTCTAGGGCCTCAATTCAGTTCAGTTCAGTCACTCAGTTGTGTCTGACTCTTTGTGACCCTATGAATTGCAGCATGCCAGGCCTCCCTGTCCATTGCCATCTCTCGGAGTTCACTCAGACTCATGTCTATACAGTCCGTGATGCCATCCAGCCATCTCATCCTCCATTGTCCCCTTTTCCTCTTGCCCCCAATCTCTCCCAGCATCAGACTCTTTTCCAATGAGTCAACTCTTCGCATGAGGTGGCCAAAGTACTGGAGCTTCAGCTTCAGCATCATTCCCTCCAAAGAAATCCCAGGGCTGATCTCCTTCAGAATGGACTGGTTGGATCTCCTTGCAGTCCAAGGGACTCTCAAGAGTCTTCTCTAATACCACAGTTCAAACGCATCAATTCTTTGGTGCTCAGCCTTCTTCACAGTCCAACTCTCACATCCATACATGACCACAGGAAAAACCATAGCCTTGACTAGACGGACCTTAGTCGGCAAGGTAATGTCTCTGCTTTTGAATATACTATCTAGGTTGGTCATAACTTTTCTTCCAAGGAGTAAGCGTCTTTTAATTTCATGGCTGCAGTCACCATCTGCAGTGATTTTGGAGCCCCCAAAAATAAAGTCTGATACTTTTTCTACTCTTTCCCCATCTATTTCCCATGAAGTGATGGGACCAGATGCCATGATCTTAGTTTTCTGAATGTTGAGCTTTAGGCCAACTTTTTCACTCTCCTCTTTCACTTTAAACACACACAAAAACAATTTTTTAAAAGTGAAATGTTGCAAACTATGTTCGCAAAATAAAGTGGAATAGAACTAAGATGTAATAATCACAAAGATAGTTGAAAAGTATCCAAGTATGTAGAAATTTAACATCATTTTTTATTGAAGAAGTCTTAATAAAATTTTAATAAATTACTTTGAATTAAATGAAAATAGAATTCATCAATATTTATGGGGTACAACAAAAACAGTGCACGGGGGGAAAAATCATAGCATTAAATGTATATAGTGAAAGAAGAAAAAAAAAAATCTATAATCAGAAACTTAAGTTTTCACCTCAGGACATTAGAAAAAGAATATTAGCCAACATAAGCCAAACAAAAAAAGGGGAGGGGGAATAAAAATTTGAATAGACAATAATTGTAACAGATATTAGCAAAATATTAGTAAAATTAGATCAGATAATAATAAAATTAAAAGCAGAAAAAATCAGCAAAATTACCAGCTGCTAGCAAGTTTGCTGAATAATGAGAACTCCCATTCACTGCTGACAGGAATGAAGTATAGGCCACCACTCTGGAAAATATTTTGGCAGTTTTTATTTTTTCTCTGTTTTTTTTTTTTTTTTTCTTAATAAAACTAAAAAGAATATACCTTGCCAGTGCAGAAGACCCAGGAGACAGATTTCAGTCTTTTGGTTGGAAGATCCCCTGGAGAAGAAAATGACAAGCTGCTTCAATATTCTTATGTGGAAAATCCAGTAGACAGAGGAGCCTTTGGGGCTACAGTCCATGAGCTCACAAATAGTCAGACATGACTGAGCCCAGTAGCTCAGCACAAACACAGTCTTGCCACATTCTAAAAAAAACACAGCATGAAAGTAAAAGGCAGAGGTGTGGGGATGGAAAATAGTAATTTTAGGCAGAGAAACCTGAGAAACACTAGCTGTAGCCAAGATTAACCTAAACAGTAATAGTCATAATGACACAAGTTACCTTCAAAACAATGTGATGAAAATGACACTTCACCTCTGTGGTCCTTCTTCCAAAAATATGTTATTCCAGTCTAGACATGAAATAAACATCATACAAATCCCAATTGAGGGGCAATCTACAAAATAATTGGTATGTTCTCTTGAAAAATGCCAAGGTCATCAAAAGTAAGGCAAATCTGAGAAGCTGTCACAACCAAGAAGAGAGTAAGAAAATGTGATTACCTTATGTAACTCAGGAGCTTGAAAAGATCATGCTGCTGCTGCTGCTAAGTCACTTCAGTCATGTCCAACTCTGTGCGACCCCATAGACCACAGCCCACCAGGCTCCTCCATCCCTGGAATTCTCCAGACAAGAACACTGGAGTGGGTTGCCATTTCCTTCTCCAATGCATGAAAGTGAAAAGTGAAAGTGAACTTGCTCAGTCGTGTCTGACTCTCATGGACCGCATGGACTGCAGCCTACCAGACTCCTCAGTCCATGGGATTTTCCAGACAAGAGTACTGGAGTGGGTTGCCATTACTTTCTCCAGAAAAGATCATGGAGGGAAAACAAAAAACGTGAGGTTAAAAATTGAGAACTTTGGAATAAAGTAGGGATGGAGGAGCCTGGTGGGCTGCCATCTATGGGGTCGCACAGAGTCAGACACGACTGAAGCGACTTAGCAGCAGCAGCAGCAGCAGCAGCAGAAGCAGGAGCAAGGACTGACTAACTGAAGTTAATTGACTAATGTGAGATGTTAAAAATAGAGTAACGTGGAAACTTACATTACTGAATGTAGACAGCCAGTGGGAATTGGCTATATGACTCAGGGAACTCAAACCTGGGATCTGTAACAACCCAGGGGGTGGGATGGGGAAGCTTCCAGAAGCAAGGTTCAAGAGAAAGGGAACATATGTATCCTTATGGCTGATTCATGTTGCTGTTTGGCAGAAGCCAACACAATTTTGTAAAGCAATTACCCTTCAAACCTTGTATGTGAGACAGCAAAAGAGACACAGATGTATAGAACAGTCTTTTGGACTCTGTGGGAGAGGGAGAGAGAGGGATGATTTGGGAGAATGGCATTGAAACATGTATAATATCATATAAGAAACAAATTGCCAGTCTGGGTTTGATGCAGGATACAGGATGCTTGGTGCTGGTGCACTGGGATGACCCAGAGAGATGGTATGGGGAGGGAACTGGGAGGGGGTTCAGGATTGGGAACACGTGTACACCTGTGGCAGATTCATGTTGATGTATGGCAAAACCAATACAGTATTGTAAAGTAAAATAAAGTAAAATAAATTAATTAATTTAAAATTATATATATTTTTAATTAGGAGAAACTAGATGCTGTATTTTATACAAAACACTGCACTCTTCCTCTAATTCTGTATAACTGAAACTTGTAACATTAAAAAAAAAACTTCCATTTAAAAATTAAACATACATATGTAAATAATTTGGCAACATAGAAATAATTTCTTGAAGAAAAAGATTAAAGAGTTGAATGTTCAAGCTTTGGTGCATCGGACAGAAAAGTCATGATTTTGAGTGGAGTGCCACTTTTACTTTATTAAGTGCCTCATGAAATATCATTTCAATAGCTTACATTATTCATTTTTTTAAACTTCAGTAGTTATAAAACAAAATTTAAAAATATCCCCAAATAATTTATCTATCCTTTTGTCACTTTACTAGATGGCACTTGGTTTGGATATGTTAGGGTCCCTTACAATAGTCTGCTGTCTATGGCATTTTGTATTTTTTCACTGTGTCTTTGTGGTCTAATTTCTTCCTTTTCACTTTCATAATTTCTTTTCAGCACATTTTCTATTTTCCATGTGTTTTGTTACAGTTTTTACTTTTCTCCTTTCTTGACTGTAGTTTAGTCTCCTTTAAATTCTGTAAAATTTTAGTAAGTAAATGCTATGTTGAGTTTGTCTCTGACAGTATTTTTTGCTGTATTTTCACATAAATCATACTGCAATTAAAACCATTTTTTTTTTCAGTTTAGGAATGAACATCTCAAATTATATATTTATGTTTTGACTTTCAAAGAGTAATTTACACATTTCATTTTAATATATAAGATTATTACAAACAGGATTTTATTGACTTTACCTATTTTGGTCTATATTTAAAATGATTTAGAAGTGGACATCTGTGGCCCTGTCAAAGCCAGTGACATTGTCCACTAGAGTTCCAGTTTGCTTATGTGTCTAGACATTCATATCCTCAAAGAATATGGACTTCCAGTAGAATTCACTGCATTTAAAAATCATTTATTCAGACTTTAACAAGGGACAATTATATCTCTCTAGTGGATACTAAAAATTGTAAGGAACTCTACAAATTCTATAGCATTCAACATTGCCAAGAAATGGATATTATTTTTATTTTTTTAATTAATGATTTATTTTAATTGGAAGATAATTTCTTTACAATATTATGATGGGGTTTTCTATACATCAACATGAATTACCCTCTGATGCAGATGTGTCTCCCCATCCTGAACCGCCCTCCCACCTCTGTCCCCACCTCATTCCTCTGGGTGTTCCCAGAGCACTGGCTTTGAATACCCTACTTCCTGCATTGAACTTGCACTGTTCATCTCTTTTACATATGGTAATACGCATGGTTCATTACTATTCTCTCAATTCATCCCACCCTCCCCTTCCCCCATGTAGTCCAAAAGTCTGCTCTTTACATCTGTGTCTCTTTTGCTGCCTTACATATAGGATTGTTGTTACTGTCTTTCTAAATTCCATATGTATGTGTTAATATACTGTATTGGTGTTTCTCTTTCTGACTTCAGTCTGAATAATAGGCTCCAGTTTTGTCCACCTAATTAGAACTGATTAAAACACACTCTTTTTTAACAGCTGAATAATATTCCATTGTGTACATGTACCACCACTTCCTTGTCCATTCATCTGCTAGTGGACATCTAGGTTGCTTCCAAGTCCTAGCTATTGTAAACAGTGCTGCAATGAACATTGGGGGTACATGTGTCTCTCAATTCTGGGTTTCTCAGTGTGTATGTCAAGGAGTGGGATTGCTGGGTCATATGGCAGTTCTATTTTCAGTATTTAAGGAATTTTCACATTGTTCTTCACAGTGACTGTACCAGTTTGCATTCCCACCAGCAAAAAAGAGGATTCCCTTTTTCTCCACACCATCCCCAGCATTTATTGTTTGGAGACTTTTTGACTGGCCATTCTGACTGGCATGAGATGATACCTCATTGTGGTTTTAATTTGTATTTTTCTAGTAATGAATGATGTTGAGTATCTTTTCATGTGCTTATTAGCCCTCTATATGTCTTCTTTGGAGAACTGTCTGTTTAGTTCTTTTGGCCACTTTTTGATTAGATTGTTTTTCTCATATTGAACAGATTGTATACATTTGAGATTAATACTTTGTAAGTTGCTTCATTTTCTGTTATTTTCTCACATTGTGAAGGCTGTCTTTTCATCTTGTTTATAGTTCCCTTCATTGTGAAAAAACTTTTAAGCTTAATTAGGTCCCATTTGTTTATTTTTTGTTTTAATTTCCATTACTTTGGGGTGTGGGTCATAAAGGATCTTGCTGTGATTTATGTCAGGCAGTGTTCTATGTTTTCCTCTAAGAGCCTTTAATCCATTTTGAGATTATTTTTATCTGTTGTGTTAGAAAGTGTTCCTTCTAACACATAGACATCACCAGATGGTAAATACTGAAATAATATTGATTATATTCTTTGCAGCCAAAGATAAAGAAGCTCTATACAGTCAGCAAAAACAAGACAAGAAGCTGACTGGCTCACATCATGAACTCCTTATTGCCAAATTGAGACTTAAATTGAAGAAAGTAGGGAAAACCACTACAACATTCAGGTAAATGAAATCCCTTATGATTATACAGTGGAAGTTATAAATAGATTTAAGGGACAAAATCTGATAGAGTGCCTAAGGAGATATGGACAGAGATTCATGACATTGTACAGGAGACAGGGTTAAAGACCAACCCCATGGAAAGAAATGCAAAAAGGCAAAATGGCTGTCTAAGGAGGCCTTACAAATAGCTGTGAAAAGAAGGGAAGTGAAAAGCAAAGGAGAAAAAGAAAGATATTCCAATTTGAATAAGAGTTCCAAAGAATAGCAAGGAGAGATAAGAAAACTTTCCCAGTGACCAATGCAAAGAAATAAGGAAAACAACAGAATGGGAAAGACTAGATATCTCTTTGAGAAAATGAGACAAACCAAGGGAACATTTCATGCAAAGATGGGCTTGATAAAGGACAGAAATGGTACAGACCTAACAGAAGCAGAAGATGTTAAGAAGTGGCAAGAATACACAGGAAAACTGTACAAAAAAAAGATCTTCACGACCTAGATAATGATGATGGTGTGATCACTCACCTAGAGCCAGATATTGTAGAATGTGAAGTCAAGTAGGCCTTAGAAAACATCACTATGAACAAAGCTAGTAGACGTGATGAAATTCCAGTTGAGCTATTTAAAATCCTGAAAGATGATGCTGTGGAAGTACTGCATTCCATTTGCCAACAAATTTGGAAAACTCGGCAGTGGCCACAGGACTGATAAAGGTCACTTTTCATTCCAATTCCAGAGAAAGGCAATGCCAAAGAATGCTCAAACTACTATACAATTGCACTCGTCTAACATGCTAGTAAAGTAATGCTCAAAATTCTCCAAGCCAGGCTTCAGCAATATGTGAAATGTGAGCTTCCTGATATTCAAGTTGGTTTTAAAAAAGGCAGAGGAACCAGAGATCAAGTTATCAACATCTGCCGGATCATCAAAAAAGCAAGAGAATTCCAGAAAAATATCTATTTCTGCTTTATTGACTATGCCAAAGCCTCTGACTGTGTGGATCACAATAAAGTGTGGAAAATTCTGAAAGAGATGGGAATACCAGAGCACCTGACCTGCCTCTTGAGAAACCTATATGCAGGTCAGGAAGCAACAGTTAGAACTGGACATGGAACAATAGACTGGTTCCAAATAGGAAAAGGAGTACGTCAAGGCTATATATTGTCACCCTGCTTACTTAACTTATATGCGGAGTACATCATGAGAAATGCTGGGCTGAAAGAAGCACAAGCTGGAATCAAGATTGTCTGCAGAAATATCAATAACTTCTGATATGCAGATGACACCACCCTTATGGCAGAAAGTGAAGAGGAACTAAAAAGCCTCTTGATGATAGTGAAAGAGGAGAGTGAAAATGTTGGCTTAAAGGTCAACATACAGAAAACGAAGATCATGGCATCCGGTCCCATCACTTCATGGGAAATAGACAGGGAAATAGTGGTAACAGTGTCAGACTTTATTTTCCTTGGCTCCAAAATCAGTGCAGATGGTGATGGCAGCCATGAAATTAAAAGACGCTTACTCCTTGGAAGAAAAGTTATGACCTATCTAGATAGCATTTTAAAAAGCAGATGGCATTGAAATGTGTATAATATCATATATGAAAGGTATCACCAGTCCAGGTTTTGTGCATGATACTGGATGCTTGGGGCTGGTTCACTGGGACGACACAGAGAGATGGTACGGGGAGGGAGGTGGGATGGGGGTTCAGAATGGGGAACACGTGTATTCCTGTGGTGGATTCATGTTGATGTATGGCAAAACCAATACAATATTGTAAAGAAATTAACCTCTAATTAAAATAAATAAATTTACATAAAAAAAAAGCAGAGACATTACTTTTCCAACAAAGGTCCATCTAGTCAAGGCTATGATTTTTCCAGTGGTCATGTATGGATGTGATAGTTGGACTGAGAAGAATGCTGAGCACCAAAGAGTTGATGCTTTTGAACCGTGGTGTTGCAGAAGACTCTTGAGAGTCCCCTGGACTGCAGGGAGATCCAGCCAGTCCATCCTAAAAGAGATCCGTCCTTGGTGTTCATTGGAAGGACTGATGCTGAAGCTGAAACTCCAACAGTTTGGCCACCTGATGCAAAGAGCTGACTCATTGCAAAGACCCTGGGAGAGATTGGGGCAGGAGGAGAAAGGGTCGACAGAGGATGATATAGTTGGAAGGAATGACCCACACAATGGACATGGGTTTGGATATCTCTGGGAGATGGTGAAGGATAGGGAGGCCTGGAGTGCTGAGATTCATGGATTCAAAGAGTCAGACATGACTGAGTGACTGTATTGAACTGAACTGAGAAAATGTTCTAGTTTCATTCTTTTACATGTTGTTGACCAGTTTTGCTGGCACCACTTGTTAAAAGATTATCTTTTCTCCATTGTATATTTTTATGTCCTTTGTCAAAGATAAGGTGTCCATACGTACGTGGATTTTTCCGTGGGTTAAGAAATGAATGGATTTTAGCAAGAAAGGTTTGGAATGTTAGCTTCAATTCTCAAAATATTTTTGGTATACATCATGTATAGCTACTATTTTCTCATGTATTTTAGCAATATATTTCAANTTAGGGAGATGTCAATAATAATGTATTTACATTTTCACAATGTCATGTATTAAATTAAGCAGTTTAATACAGTTTAACCAACCACAATACATAAAAAAGTTAATATAGAATTCATAATAGTAATTAAAATGATAGCCCTTAGGATGGCAACTCCTTTATCCTTTATATTTTATATACAGAGAGTTATCAAGCATCATAGATATTCTTTAGAAGTGAAACACTTGGATTTTTATTTCCATTCCAATTCACATTTGGACCCAGATATTATACACTAGCTATTAATACATTATGGCAAATAAAATTTATACGGTCTCCTTAATTGTAATGTCCCTGCATTGAATTTCCTCATTTGTTTGATGAGTTTAATTCAATTATGGATTTTCTTTTTATTCAGTCTCCTTTTTTTCATCGACAATTTATCAAATAGGTTTCTATCAATACATTGAATTTTTCTCTTAACTTTTATAAATCCACTATCTAATTTTCCTCTCCTTATTACATCAGTTAAACTATATTTAGCCATCAAATTTAGTAAAGCCAGATTATAGTTTACATGTAAGTACTAAATTTATAAAAATAAAAAAGATGTTTCCCTCTATTGTTTTCCTTAGAAACATGAAGTTATTTTGAACTATCATCTTTCATCTATCTCTAGAACATTATAGTTCTTCAGGATTTTATCTGTCATCTTTCACCTAAGTCCTTGTTCTCACTGTGGTGTCTTGTTCACGATCAGGTTTCCGAATAATCTTCCTACACTAGCTGTCTTCTCTTTCCCCTTGCTTCTATCTCAACTCTGACCTTAAAATTTACTCTCTGGCCCCCCTTCTAGACTCCTGCCTAGGATGTTCATCCTCTGTGTTGTTGGTAGCTTTACTGACATTTCTAAAACAATTTCTCCCCATCGCCTATCCTCAATTTTATTCCAATCTGTGGTATCTCAAATATGATGTAGATTATCCAAAGGTCAAGCACAGAACATTAGAATTTTTATGTCTGTCCATTTTATTTTCTATACTTTAATTTTATATTTGCATATGTTTTATCATGTATAATGTGTAATGTATAAAAAGAAAAAGCTATTTATTGTAAAATCATACTTCATAATAGGGTGATAAAAGAAAAAAACCAGTTATCATAGAATCAATTACAAACTCATTACAAGTTTACATAGTTCATGATATTATGTATCAAGCAAGTGTTTCCCTGGTGGCTCAGTGGTAAAGAATCTGTCTGCCAATGCAGGAGACCTGGGCACTACCCTGGGTCAGGAAAATTCCCTGTAGAAGGAAAGAGCAAGCCACTCCAGTATTCCTGCCTGGGAAATCCATGGACAGAGGAGCCGGTGGGTTCAGGGGATTGCAAAAGAGCTGGACACAACTTGGGGCCTAAACAAAACCAATGCAAATGAGTTAGAAATATTATTTCTAATCCTCACTCAGCTATCTTTTATTGAATGCCTATCAGAATCTGATCACTATAATAGGCACATTATATGTAAATCATTATTTGCTTAGGTACAATTTATTTGTTTGAATACATTTCCTTAATTTTAAGGTCATTTAAGATATTTTGTACATTGGAATGGGAGAAATGTTATCTGTGTTTTATTAATTATTGACTCTAAGTTGTGGTTTTGTTGTTGTTGTTAGAGTAACATAACTACGAAGCTTCTGTTAAAGTGATTTAGCTCATATTATCTAAAATTACTCTGTTGTTTTTTTCTTTTAAATATTATATTGGTAGTGTCAGTTCTGAGTGATGTTCAGGTTGTTATCATGCACAATGTTATGAATACTTCCATCATAACTCTGGATTTCATGGCTCAACATTTTAATGAGATGGCAATACCACAAATGGGGTGAAAATAATCCCTGAATGCAGCTCTTATACATACCATGAACATATGTATATGTTTAGAAGTGAGCAGAACGTCACTTGGCTTTCACTTTGGACAGAATTTAAAGAGTTATTTTAAAATGAAGAATGGAGTTCAAATTTGAGTTCAAATTACAGCTCTTTATTCACATACATCTGTATGTGATGTTCATAATATTTTTGATTCTAGTAAAACACAAAGCATTTTGTTTTTGGCATATTTAGATGCAAACTGACCTCAGAGAGATTTTTTGCCCCCTCCATAGCTTGCCATTTTATTTATTTATTTATTAAGATGGAAATGGAACACATCAAGCCACTTTCTCTCAGAAAATATAAATGTACAATAATTAGGGACACAGAGAATTCTGAGAAGTACAGGATTAGCCACACAGTAATATGAGCTCACATCTTCAGCTAGTCTAAAAACTATCATACAGATCTAATTCTGCTTCAGTGCAAATGTAATTTGCTGGTGACTGTGTTTGTTTTAACCCATTGACTACTTAATTTTTTATCATATTTTTAAACTAGGCTACTGGGAAAATAATTCACCTGTGCAGGCTGATAATACTGTTATGTTTGCGATTTACACCCACAAAAGTTTTTCAATATTGCCTAGTGATCCTTCTGTTTTTCTTCTAAATTTACATTCTCTCACATGTCTTCACTACTTATTTCAAATCTTGCCCATTCCTCTCTTTTATCCAATATAACCATCTCCTCCAACCACCTCTTCTTTCACAGAGACAATCGAAAATCCCACAAAATTAATTACTCAACTTCCTTCCACAACTCTAACAATACACAGTGATCTTTCTTCTTTCTTCCTACCCTGTACTGCATTCATTGCAGCTCCATCTGCTTTATTATCTCTGTAGGTATTCCTTCTTTATGATTCAAATAAGATCAAGTTTTTCCCATCTTAAAACAATCTTACAAAACATTTACATATATATTGAAATTCAAAAATATGTGATAAATATGATAAAATTTGGAATCCCAGCCCAGATTCTCAACTACATGCATACCTGTACATACCATTGATATTTGGGTATTCTATAGGAAACTCACTCAGACACACTTCAAAATCAATATACTTAAGTGATTCTGACATTCCCTCTCCTTTATCATCTTGTTCCTGAATCTGGGTTTCTTTTTCTCCCCTTGGGTCAGCAGCCATCAAGACCTTACTTGCATATTTTATTACTTGCATCAAGACCTAGCATTTGCATATTTCTGGAGTCCACTGGTGGTGTTATATTTCTAGTGCCACTGCATTAATCAGACCATCATTACTGTTTCATTAGATTACAGTGTTATACCCCCTCCCCAAATTCCCAACTCTCCCAGGTGTATCCACAAATACCTTCCTCACATTCCTATTAAGCCAATGTCCTTATTCTTGTTAATCTCCTACAAAAGATCTTCAAGAGGCTCTTCAATTCCCCTGGATAAAATGTGACCTTCTTTACCAACAATGCCTGATCCTTCTTGAGATAATCTCTATCTGAATTGAGTGCATATTTTATTATAAGTTCTTTTCCCTCTACTTTTAGAAGCTAAACTTCTCATTTCTTGGAAAGCATATTGTGTCACACTATTTCCAAAATCTTCACATAACTGTTTTCTCCTGGAGTTCTCCTCCCTTGGCAATTTTCCTAAATGATTCAACTTCATTGTCCAGCTTACCCTTGTTTCTTATTAAATGCCCCTGTGGCATCTTCTTAGAGGGCTCTAGACTATCTTTTCGATAGCAACTTGATGATGCTGCTTACTCATTAATCTGTGTCTATCACTAAATTCTCAGTTCTTTACATCAACACCTAACTCCACTTGGTAATTGACCAATACCTAGAACTCAGCATATTCTCTTGCATGTACATTGGGATCAAATATATTTGTTGAAAGTATCTTTTTAACCTTAAGATTATTATTTATTTAAATTCAGAAGTTATATTTAAGATATTTTAAATGAACATGATTGCACATAATTTTTAGTTCTAAGATATAATTTAACACTTTCCACATAAATCTTAAGGTAGCAATAGTATATTGCATACAATTTATCTTATAGATTTATAATATACAAAATTGAATTTACAAAGTGGCAGTTTATAATTTGAGGCTTACCAGGTGACTCAGTGGTAAATAATCTACTTGCCAAGGCAGGAGATATGGGTTTGATCCCTGGGTCGGGAAGAGCCCCTGGAGAAGAAAATGGCAACCCAATCCAATATTCTTACCT
>SJYQ01005055.1:45405-59030 GCA_006410935.1 Redunca redunca
TATATTAATTTATTTAAATTAACCTTTTAAATGTATTCTTATTTATAAAGCAACGGAGGGAATGAAAATCCATATGGTCTAAGAAATAGAGAAAATAATTAACATAGATCCAAAGATTATTTATATTAAACCATTTATCTTTCTTTTGAGAATTTGAATTTTGTTATGAGAATGGATTGCAACTATTTAAGGAGTAGAATGATTTGCACAGAGAAAACCCTCAATAAATGTTAGTTATTATTTTTTAAATAATCTTATATATTAAATCTTAAAATTGCTGTTTGGTTTCTTGCCCTTGGACAGTAATGGTGCCTTACAACAGATCTGACCCCCAATTCCTTCCTCCTCATTGGGAGTGAATGGTGAAGCTGAGCAGGGAAAGAGATGTACACTGTTTCTGTGCATCATCCCTTCATTGCACCATTTTATACTTCCTTTTCTCTTTGACTTCTACTCTCCCACCATTTTTTCAGAAGTTGGATGAATACTTATTCTGAGTTTAGCCATATGTAGAACAGAATTTTCCATGAATATTGTACAAATGTGGAAGCTCCATCCTCTTGGATTACAAGAATATAATTGGTCACCAACAGATATCTTAAGCCTGATGTTTGTGAGAAAATATTACACAAATAGTGTACTTGAACAATTTTTATTTTAGGTGTTTGTTAAAGAAGTTTTTCTAAAACTAATCAGAGAGGGATACTTGTATCTGAAAAAAAAATTAAACCACATAAAAGAAGGGTCTTGACTAGTGTGTTTCAGTTACGTTGAAACTTGGTATAAAAAACTTCAGTAAATTGCTGGTTTAAATGTCTAGTGAGACCAATACATTTCAGAAGCAGGTGAGTATATAGTGTAGGAAGAGATACAATGTATCTTGACCACAGTTTTCCTGGTCTAGTTTCACAAAGAAGGTGCTTAGCTGCTGATGATACAGTCTTTGCAGAAAGCAAGTAAGATTTTTCTATATCATTAAGTTAAGAAAACTTCATTACTTTTTTTTTCTGTTTTAAAGGGCATTTTAAATAGTTGATCTCTACTGTTCTTGATCAAAATTCAGTCATCAAATCTGCTTGCACTTTGGGACTACAAAAAAAAGGCAGTTCCTAGGAATCTCTGAATCAAGTCTCTGCTTAGAAATTTCCAGCAATGTTAAAAGCGTGTATTGCAACAATTCATTATTACATTTTATGATAGACTGAAAGGCACAATTTTCAAATGACTAGCAAATTATTTATGCTTGTGAGCCTGGTGATTCTTTGTAGCATGTTTACAAGTGTAAAAACAACATGCAAAAGTCACTTGGCAAAAGAATGGCATACATGGCCCTCAATGTATGTGGTAAATTGGACACTAAAAGAAGACATGTGCCTGAATGTCAGGCAGAGATTTCTGGCTTGGAGATATAAATACTAAAATGAATAATTCTGGCAATCAAGTTGTTTACCAGATTTGCCCTTTGCAAATTCAAATAGGAGATATGCTTGCAATTTCTTCCGAACCATCTCTTCAGTATACAAAAATAATGAACATTTCTGAAGCATCATTCATTGACTGTCTGCAAAATACCACAATTGAAGATCAGTTGTGTTTGATTTAAATCTGAAGATCAGATTTAGTTTGGTTGCAAACTAAAAGGAATGCACACTGTTAATTCTTAGTGGCTGAGTGTTAGAACACATTATTTTATCACAGTAATTGTTCATCCCTTTGTCAACTGGGGCTTGACCTAAATGTGACAGTGAAAGAGCGATTGTGCCAGGAAAATCATAGTTCAGAAATTTGCTCTAGGCATGGTCGATGTCTTAGGGATGTTTGGAGTAAGAAGTACAGCTGTCATTGCCAGCCTCCATTCTCTGGGAAATACTTCTAGGAGTTGGATGAATGTTCTTGTAAATCATGTAAAAATAATGGCAGTGGCATTAATACAACTTAAAATTAGAATAAGAATGATATGAATATATCCATCACCCACCATTTACAGGTAAGATTACAGATCTATAGAGTGAACTTTTGGACTCTGGGGGAGAGAGAGGGGGAGAGAGAGAGGGAGAGAGTGGGATGAGATGGGAGAATGGCATTGAAACATGTATACTATCAAATAAGAAACGAATCGCCAGTCGATATCCGATGCAGGATGCAGGATGCTTGGGACTGGTGCAAGGAGAGGACCCAGAGAGATGGTATGGGGTGGGAGGTTGGAAGGGATTCATGTTTGGGAACGCTTGTACACTCGTGGTGAATTCATGTCAATATATGGTAAAACCAATAGAGTATTGTAAAGTAAAAAAAAATTAAATTAAAAAAAATAAAAATACATATGTTTTATGCTGAAATACCTATTTTTACATCATTCTCCAAATTCACTCAATATATCATTAAAAATTATCAGAATAATATGTTTTAGTTTTTAAATAAAATTCCCAAGGTTATGGTATTTGAGGAAAGCAGTTCTGGATGATAGTGTAGAATGAAAGGTATCAATGAGTTGAGGGTAATAAAAAAAAAAATACCTTGTTGGGGGGAAAGTATTGAAGCTGCTTGGCAGAGTTAGAGAAAAAGAAATAATTGTGAACACAAAGCAGTGTTCTCTATGGTGTTGGGACGACACTCTATAAAGCGATTGACAGATCAAAATAACAAGGAGGGAGAGAGCTTGATATAATTATTAACTTAAAAAAATGTTAAATGATTTTCAC
This sequence comes from Redunca redunca, assembly GCA_006410935.1. NCBI lineage: Eukaryota > Metazoa > Chordata > Mammalia > Artiodactyla > Bovidae > Redunca > Redunca redunca. The sequence goes on from SJYQ01005055.1 coordinate 48,108, forward strand.
ATGCTGAATGAGAGGCATTGATAAGGCAAGTTTACAAAGGAAGATATTTGGTCAGTGGATGAAGCACGAAGAAGGGCAACTTAAAAACAGTGTAACATTAGGCTACCTGAGGCTGATAGAGAATTTAAGAGAAATAGACTATTTCTACTTGAAAGTTTACTAAGGAATTTGAATCATCAAAGGAAAGTGAAGAGAAACATTGAAAAAATATAGGGAACATTTGATGTTTGGGAATGTGTGAAAGAATTTCTTTCAATGACAGTTCCAGATACCTGGCATGTAGAGTTAATAGAGGTCCTGGGTGAGAAAGGATCTAACAAAGGGCATCTAACAAACCTGGCATAGTTGGCAATGAAGGATGGGAAAATATGTAACAGATCCACAGTACATTTTGATCAAGAGAAGGGAATGCAGGTGAGCAGCCCAGGTGGCTGGATAAGGCTAGACTCAGGGCTATAACTGCAATTTTGTTGGGCAAACTTGAAGGGCTTCAACAAGGTCATTCTTCCGTGTGCTTGGGAAGACTCCATTGGAGCCAGACTTGAGGGGACTGTACCATAAATGCAATGGAAAAACTCATTAGGCTCCAAAATTCACTTAAGCCAATGATTCAAAAGGTAATTTTAGACTCCTTAGGAAGTTCTGAGTCTATTTCAGAGCTTAATCCCAGAAATATCCACTGGAGATACTCTCTATGTGACTGGGATCAAATTCCCATTTGAATCTACTGGCAGTGGTGATAAAAGATGTAAGAAGTTACCCCAACTCAAAGTGTAGCAGACAATTAAAATTAAGACAGGTAAGAAAAAAAAAAAAAAACAACACTCAAGTTTCTAATTTAGGGTGAATGAAAATGTAACTTAATTAAAAGCCTCTAAAGCATATATTTTAGCCTGTCCAAAGAATTTTAGAGAATATTTGGCCAGAAAGTCTCTACTATCTATTATAATACTAACTGGCACAGATGCAATCATATATTATGGGATATTATTTCAACACTTTTATCGTTATTGCATTGAATTATTTCCCAATATTTATTTATTAGTAACTTAACAGTATATAATATGAATAACTAAAATTTAAACATGTAAACACCTAATATTATTTTTTAAAACACTGAGCATATATCATTATTTTCTAGTTATGAAAATTTGCTTCGATTTGAAATCCCAGAAAATACCAAAATATTAGAATATTAGAAATATTCTGTATCTTTTTGAAAATAGTACTGTACCATTTTGTTAGGACTACCATAACAAAGAACCACAGCATGAGGGGCTTCAGCAATAGAAGTTTATTTTCCCAAAGTTCTAAAGGCTAAGTGGTCCCAATCAAGTTGTCAAGAGGACTGGTTTCTCTGAGGCCTCTGTTTAGTGCATTGTCAGCTGTCTCCCTATGTCTTCAACTTCCTTTCCTCTGTGGTATCTGTGCATCCTCTTTTCATAAGTACATCAGTCACTTTTGATCAGGACCTAAACTGACTCAATGGACACGCGTTTGAATAAACTCAGGGAACTGGTGACAGATAGAGTGGCCTGGCGTGCTGTAGTCCATGGGACTGCAAAGAGTTGGACAAGACTGAGCGACTGAACTAAATTGAAACTAGGCACTTCATTTAATCTTTACTATCTCTCTAAAGACCCTGTCTTCAGGGAAGTCACACTATCAGGTTAAAAGCATTAGGATTTCAAGATAAGAATGTTGTAGGGGAGTCACAGTTTAGCCCATTACACCCACACGGACTGAAGCAGACAATAAACTATTGAATATATAACTAGTATTTAGTTTTTATGTATGGGAGCATGTTGGCACACAATCATATTGACTTATATTTTCACTGCTTTGGAGATTGTTTAGAGAGTAAATGCAAGATGAGGAGTTCTGCATTAGTGAACAGGGATGTCAGTCTATAAGGAATCTGAAAAGTAACAACTGGGCAAAACTTCTCATAAATTAAATTAAAATTTCATTATAGTGGGTGACAGGGATATTGTGAATTTATGTGAAACGATTTTGTATGGACATTTGTCCATTGGAATTTTGTTAGGACTTGAAATTTTGTAGACACATTCCTTTGTAAAGCATATGTGCAATTCTGTTTAATTAATTGCACAGAAATATATGCTATGCAATGTTTGGGCTATAGGAAAACATAGCTTGTACAAGTGGGATTTGGAAAAGGTATCAGGTCAGTTCAGTCACTCAGTCGTGTCCGACTCTTTGCAACCCCATAAATCGCAGCATGCCAGGCCTCTCTGTCCAGGACCATCTACCAGAGTTCACTCAAAATCATGTCCACCGTGTCAGTGCTGCCATCCAGCATCTCATCCTCTGTCGTCCCCTTCTCCTCCTGCCCCCTATCTCTCCCAGCATCAGAGTCTTTTCCGATGAGTCAACTCTTTGCATGAGGTGGCCAAAGTACTGGAATTTCAGCTTTAGCATCCTTCCTTCCAAAGAACACCCAGGGCTGATCTCCATTGACTGGTTGGATCACCTTGCACTCCAAGGGACTCTCAAGAGTCTTCTCCAAAACCACAGTTCAAAAGCATCAATTCTTCAGTGCTCAGCCTTCTTCAGAGCCCAACTCTCACATCCATACATGACTACTGGAAAAATCATAGCCTTGACTAGATGCACCTTTGTTGGAAAAGGAATGTCTCTGCTTTTGAATATGCTATCTAGGTTGGTCATAACTTTCCTTCCAAGGAGTAAGCATCTTTTAATTTCATGGTTGGAGTCACCATTTGGAGTGATTTTGGAGCCCCCCCAAAATAAAGTCTGACACTGTTCCCAATGTTTCCCCATCTATTTCCCATGAAGTGATGGGACCAGATGACATGATCTTCGTTTTCTGAATGTTGAGCTTTAAGCCAACTTTTTCACTCTTCTTTTTCACTTTCATCAAAATGCGTTTTAGTTCCTCTTCACTTTCTGCAATAAGGGTGGTGTCTTCTGCATATCTGAGGTTACTGATATTTCTGCAGACAATCTTGAATCCAGCTTGTGCTTCTTCCAGCCCAGCGTTTCTCATGATATACTCTGCATATAAGTTAAATAAGCAGGGTGACAATATACAGCCTTGACGTACTCCTTTTCCTATTTGGAACCAGTCTGTTGTTCCATGTCCAGTTCTAATTGTTGCTTCCTGGCCTGCATATAGGTTTCTCAAGAAAGCTATATAGGTGCTCTGGTATTCCCATCTCTTTCAGAATTTTCCACAGTTTATTGTGATCCAAACAGTCAAAATCTTTGGCATAGTCAATGAAGCAGAAATAGATGTTTTTCTGGAACTCTCTTGCTTTTTCGATGATCCGGCAGATGTTGGCAATTTGATCTCTGGTTCCTCTGCCTTTTCTAAAACCAGCTTGAACATCTGGAAGTCAGTGGTTCACATATTGCTAAAGCCTGGCTTGGGGAATTTTGAGCATTACTTTACTAGTGTGTGAGATGAGTGCAATTGTATAGCAGTTTGACCATTATTTGGCATTGCCTTTCTTTGGGATTTGAATGAAAACTGATCTTTTCTAGTCCTGTGGTTATGCTAAGTTTTCCAAATTTGCTGGCATATTGAGTGCAGCACTTTCACAGCATCATCTTTCAGGATTTGAAACAGCTCAACTGGAGTTCCATCACCTCCACTAGCTTTGTTTGTAGTGATGCTTTCTAAAGCCCACTTGACTTCAGATTCCAGGATGTCTGGCTTTAGGTGAGTGATCACACCATCGTGATTACCTTGCTCTTGATGATCTTTTTTGTACAGTTCTTCTGTATATTCTTGCCACCTCTTCTTAATATAGTCTGCTTCTGTTAGGTCCATGCAATTTCTGGCCTTTATCGAGCCCGTCTTTGCATGAAATGTTCCCTTGGTATCTCTAATTTTCTTAAAGAGATCTCTAGTCTTTCCCATTCTGTTGTTTTCCTCTATTTCTTTTCATTGATCCCTGAGGAAGGCTTTCTTAGGTCTCCTTGCCATTCTTTGGATATCTGCATTTAGGTGCTTATATCTTTCCTTTTCTCCTTTGCTTTTTGCTTCTCTTCTTTTCACAGCTAATTATAAGGCCTCCTCAGACAGCCATTTTGCTCCTTTGCATTTCTTTTCCATGGGGATGATCTTGATACCTGTCTCCTCTACAATGTCATGGACCTCAGTCCATAGTTTATCAAGCACTCTATCTATCAGATCTAGTCCCTTAAATCTGTTTCTCACTTCCATTGTATAATCATAAGGGATTTTATTTATGTTATACCTGAATGATCTCGTGGTTTTCCCTACTTTCTTCAATTTAAGTCTGAATTTGGCAATAAGGAGTTCATGATCTGAGCCACAGTCAGCTGCTGGTTTTGTTTTTTCTGACTGTATAGAGCTTCTCCATCTTTGGCTTCAAAGAATATAAGCAATCTGATTTCAGTGTTGACCATCTGGTGATGGTTCATGTGTAGAGTCTTCTCTTGTGTTGTTGGAAGAGGGTGTTTATTATGACCAGTGCGTTCTCTTGACAAAAGTCTATGAGCCTTTGCCCCGCTTCATTCCATTTTCCAAGACCAAATTTGCTTGTTACTTCAGGTGTTTCTTGAATTCCTATTTTTGCATTCCAGTCCCCTATAATGAAAAGGACATCTTTTTTGGGTGTTTGTTCTAAAAGGTCTTGTAGGTCTTCATAAAACCATTCAACTTCAGCTTCTTCAGCATTACTGGTTGGGGCATAGACCTGGATTACTATATAGCAGCTAGAAAATGAAAATTTAAAAGTTTGTGCATAGCTTCTGAGAATCCAAGAAGTCTTCTATTTTTCCAAAGGATTTTGTATTAGGCTTTATTTCATTGATTTGATTTTACTGTGGAAATAATCAGTCTGAGTTCCATTCTCTTAGAACAAAATTTTAAGTATAAAATATATTATTTTTGACATAATATTTTGAAGTGCAACGCTGTTGAGCAGAATGCTAGTGCCTAATTTGTCTTGCTTGACTGAAACTTCATGCCCCAGTTTTTCTTCAAATGGTATAATATTTTCCTAGTTTGAGTCATTACCTTGGCTACATGGTAGGGTTAAACACAGCAAACATTTGAATGAGTCACATTGTATATTACCCCTGCAATGTCACCAGGGTATGTTGAAGAACTGGGACCTACATGTAGTTATCTACTCCCAAAACATAATTAACACATTTAGATAAAGTGTTATTGAATTATTAAATCCAGATAAAGTATTACTATAATCTGAATTAATACATTCAGTGTATCATAAAAATTAGCTAAAGCTCAAATACCAACAGTCATCAAAGTATTTTTAATAGTGTCATGTGATGTGTGTGTGTATACTCAGTTGTGTCCAAATCTTTGTGATCCCATGGACTGTAGCCCACCAGGCTCCTCTGTCCATGGGATTCTCCAGGCAAGAACACTGGAGTGGATTGCCATGTCCTCCTCCAGGTGATCTTCCCAACCCAGCGATTGAACCTGAGACTCTTATGTCTCCTGCATTGGTAGGTTCTTTACTACTAGTGTCACTTGGGAAGCCCTGTCTTGTGGTAAAAGGATGGAAAAACTGAGATTAAGTTTACTGAAATTAATTTTTTCCACTTAAATCCATCTTCATGAGGTACTATTTCTAAATTAAAATTACATTTTTTGAAAATTTTATGATATTAAAAATGAAAGAATTTAGGAAAAATCTATGACCAATGAAAACAATCTATGAATACAATGTATTTCAATCTAGTTGAAACACTGACTTTATTTTATCTTTATAAGCATAATTGTCCAGAAATAATTGACCAATGGCAATGACATATCTGTTTCCATGAGAAGTATATAAGTATTACTGCAAGTAGCTTCCTTTGTGAATGTGAAGAACCATTTTCAGGTAAAAATACACATGTATGTATATATACATACACACAGATAGTTTTAATTTTGTCATTTACTTCAGTTTAAACTTGAAATGTTTCATTTATTACTGATGAATACAACCTTAGTGATTATATACTCAGACTTTTTAGGGATAAAATTAAGAGATCAATATGATTAGCAATTAATTATTCTGCTACGTATTTCATAATATATAGATAATCTGGACACGTTAAACAGTCTTATTATCATGATAAAATATATTTTATTCTTAAGTACAAACATTCATTTAGAAATAGTGTATATTTTGCACATATTTGCAAAATTGTATCTACCATTTCTCCTTATATAACAAGTCATTTCTGGAAAACTCCCTTTCATAAAGAGTAAAAAAGTTTTATTCCTTCTGGAATGAATTTAAATATGTGAAACAAAATCATTTTTGAAACCAGCAGTACATTTTTTTTAACTTTTCATTAAATATTTAACAATGAAATTGTATTTAAACCATTCTTATCTTATTTTTGATCTCTCCTATAGTTTTCATATTCTGAGAAATATACCTGACCATCAGTATATTTAAAAATTATTTTGGGCAACGGTGTCTCCTGTCATGTGTAGACACCTAAAGCATCCTTTCCTAGTAAAAGTAAAAGTTATGTGTCTCTCAAACTGTGAAGAGTGATAGCTCAAAATGTTTCTCTTACACATACTTCCACCTACCATAGTTGAGATAGATTTGAAAGTTTAATAGGGTGTATCAGTTCAGTTCATTTCAGTTGCTCAGTTGTGTTCAACTCTTTACAACATAGTGGGCTTCAGCACCCCAGTCTTCCTTGTCCATCACCAACTCCTGGTGCTTAATCAAGCTCATGTCCATCAAGTCGGTAATGCCATCCAATAATCTCATCCTCTGTTGTCCCCTTCTCCTCCGGCCTTCAAACATTCCCAGGATCAGGGTCTTTTCCAATGGGTCAGTCCACATCAGATGGCCAAAATATTGAAAATCAGCTTCAGCATGAGTTCCTCCAATGAAAATTCAGGTCGGATTTCCATTAGGATTGACTGGTTGGATCTCCTTGCAGTCCAAGGGATTCTCAAGAGTCTCCTCCAACACCACAGCTCAAAAGCATCAGTTCTTCAGTTCTCAGCTTTATTTATAGTCCAACTCTCACGTCCATACAAGACTACTGGAAAAAACCATAGCTTTGACTAGATGGAACTTTGTCAGCAAAGTTATGTCTCTGCTTTTTACTATGCTGTCTAGATTGGTCGTAGCTTTTCTTCCAATGAGCAAGCACCTTTCAAGTTCATGGCTATAGTCACCATCTTCAGTGATTTTGGAGCCCTCAAAATTGAAGTCCCTCACTGTTTCCATTGTTTCCCCATCTATTTGCCATAAAGTGATGGGACCAGATGTCATGATTTTGGTTTTCTGAGTGTTGAATTTTAAGCCAAATTTTTCACTGTCTTTTTTCACTTTCATCAAGAGGATCTTTAATTATTCTTTGCTTTCTTCCATAAGGACGGTGTCATCTGTGTATCTGAGATTAGTGACATTTCTTCTGGCGATCTTTATTCCAGCTTGTGCTTCATTCAGCCTGGCATTTCACATGATGCACTCTGCATATAAGTAAATAGGCTGAGTGACAGTATACAGCCTTGATGTACTCCTTCCCATTCCATTGTTACAAATCAAGTTATAAATACTACTTCTTGACCTGCATACAGATTTCTCAGGGGGCAGGTGTGGTGGTCTAGTATTCCTGTCTTTTGAAGAAGTTTTCACAGTTTGTTGTGATCCACATAGTGAAAGGCTTTGGCGTAGTTAATAAAGTAGAAGTAGATGCTTTTCTGGAACTCTCTTGCTTTTTACTTCTTTCTTTTTTTTAAGTTATTTAAAATATACATTTATTTATTTTAACTGGGGGTTAATTACTTTACAATATTGTATTGGTTTTGCCATACTTCAGCATGAATCCGCCACAGGTATACACATGTTCCCCATCCGGAACACCCCCCTCCTCCCTCCCAGTACCATCCATCTGGGTCGTCCCAGTGCACAAGCCCCAAGCATCCAGTATCATCCACTGAATCTGGACTGGTGATTCTTTTCATATATGATATTTTCTTTCTCGATGATCCAATGTATACTGGCAATTTGATCTCTGGTTCTTCTGCCTTTTTAAAATCTACCTTGAACATCTTGAAATTCATGGTTCACATACTGTTGAAGCCTGGCTAGAATTTTGAGCATTACTTTGCTAGCATGTGAGATGAGTGCAATTGCATGGTAGTTTGACCATTCTTTGGCATTATCTTTCTTTGGTATTGGAAGGAAAATTGACTTTTTCCAGTACTCTGTCCACTGCTGTGTTTTTCAGATTTGTGGGCATACTTAGTGCAGCACTTTTATCGCATCATCTTTTAAGATTTGAAATACCTCAACTGGAATTCCATCCCCTCCACTAGCTTTGTTCATAGTGATGCTTCATATGGCCCACTTGACTTCACATTCTGGGATGTCTGGCTTTAGGTGAGTGATCATACATTTGTGGTTATCTTGGTCATTAATATCTTTTTTTTTTTTTTTTTTTGGTATAGTTCTTCTGTGTATTCTTGCCACCTCTTCTTAATATCGTCTGCTTCTGTTAGGTTCATATAATTTCTGTCCTTTATTGTGCCCACTTTGGCATGAACTATTCCCTTGATATATCTAGTTTTCTTGAAGAGATCTCTAGTCTTTTCCATTCTATTGTTTTCTTCTATTTCTTTGCATTGATTGCTGAGGAAGCCTTTCTTATCTCTCCTTGCTAGTCTTTGGAACTCTGCATTCAGATGGGTATATCTTTCCTTTTATCCTTTGCCTTTCACTTTTCTTCTTTTCTCAGTTATCTGTAAGGTCTCTTCAGACAAACATTTTTTCCTTTTTGCATTTCTTTTTCTTGGGGATGGTCTTGATCACTGGTCCCTGTACAATGTCAGGAACCTCAGTCCATAGTTTTTCAGGCACTCTGTCTATCAAGTCTAATCCCTTGAATCTATTTGTCACTTTCACTGTATAATCATATGGGATTTTATTTTTGCCATACCTGAATGATTTATTGGCTTTCCCTACTTTCTTCAATTTAGTCCTGCATTTGGCAATAAGGAGTTCATGATGTGAGCTTCAGTCCATTCCTGGTCTTATCTTTGCTGATTGTATAGAGCTCGTCCTTCTCTGACTGCAAATAATCAATCTGATTTTGGTATTGACCATCTTGTGTATCAGTCATTGCCTATAATAAGAGGGTATTGAGAGGGTATTATCCCCTATAATAAGAGGGTATTATTGCCTATAATAAGAGGGTATGTATGCTGTGAGTAAAAATGTCTTAAAGAAATGTTTTCAGAGCTTTTCCCTCAGGTAATTTATTTTCTTGAGATAGGATATGAGCTGAAACATGTTTTTCTTTAATATCTTACCACATTCTGAAGATGTATGAAGATCATATAATTTATCTTCCAAAACATGGCATTTTTTGACAGAAAATGAAAATGATATTCGCTCAGTTGTTTCTGACTCTTTGTGACCTCATGGACTATATAGTCCATGGAACTTTCCAGGCCAGAATTCTGGAGTGGGTATTATTTCCCTTCTCCAGAGGATCTTCCCAATCCAGGGATCAAACCCAGATCTCCCACACTGCAAGGCAAATTCTTTACCAGCTTAGCCACAAGGGAAGCCCCCTTCTGACAGAAGAAGTAGCAAAAAGAGTTCTATATATATTTTAAATATTTTTTATTCTCTGGCAAACTGATTTCATTAAACAGACAGACATATGAGGTAGCTCTATTCAAAATTTATTTTTAATCATATATTTTCCAAAGAAAATAATTTTTCCTCTGCAAATCAAAAGGATATTTTAAAACATATTTTAAATTGATTTTCTGTAACATTACAAATGGTATAAGAGAAGCTATGTATACTTTGTTTCTGAAGAATGAGTATTTTTTTCAATATGGTTTTATGGTTGTAATTTTTTGGAACTCTACATATACCCTCTTAAAAACTGCATTTATGATTAATAAATTTGAACTTGTTAATACTTTCAACTGGCTCTTCTGATAACTATGCTCTCTTAATTGAGGACATTTTCCCTGAGCACATGTTGAAGGTGAAGGTGAAAGTGAAGTCTCTCAGTCGTTTCTGACACTTTGCGACCCCATGGACTGTAGCCTACCAGGCTTTTCCATCCATGGGATTTTCCAGGCAAGAGTATTGGAGTGGGTTGCAATTTCCTTCTTCAGAGGATCTTTCTGACCCAAGGATTGAACCCAGGTCTCCCACATTGTAGGCAGACGCTTTACCATCTGAGCCACCAAGGAAGTCACATGTTGACGTTCCTGTTAATCTCAAATGAAAATATGGTAGTGTTAAGTATTCTCAATTTTATTTTCTTTTTTTCTGCCTAAAATACATCAATAAATTATTTCCATAGGAGCTATATTTTTATTCATTTCAGAGTTTTTTTTTTTTTTTTTTGCAAACATTTTCAAAGAGAATCCTAATGAAACAAGTGATCTCTACATACGATTCCTTTGGATGTCTGAAAAATCTTAGGTTGCTGTGTTTGAGTTCCTGCACAAAATTAATCTTTGAAACATAGGGTCTCCTTCAAATGTTGTATCCCACAGATGTAGCTATTACAAAGCCCAATTATAACATTTATAATCTCGAGCCGTTTTGAACTCATTGAACTTGTTAAGTGTCTTCATTGTATTGTATAAGGACAAGTTTTAATGTCTTAAAAAATAAGAATAATTAACTAAAAACCTTCAGAAAATTATCCTTGTACCTAACTTATTGTTTGTTTTTATTATCAAGTACTTGTAGCTGGTTTTGAATGAGATGCAACAAAAACTTACAAAATTGTTCACTAAAATGCCAAAACCTTCCTGAGATACTGTATTATTTTCAGTCATTATTCACAAGTCCAAACATTTCTAAAATTCAAATTGCTAATGGATGGCAGAAAGATAAAGCATATTTTGTTTTTTTTTTTCAATGTCAGCTTTATAGAAAAAATTGT
>SJYQ01005055.1:59438-81722 GCA_006410935.1 Redunca redunca
TAAAATAAATCATTGTATACTTTGATCTGAAGATTGCAATTTTTTTTTCTGTAATCAATAAGATAGTAAATATTTTATACATTCTGAGGCAAGTGGTATTATCACAGTAACTCAATTCTGCTATTGCAAGGTGAAATCATCCATAAGCAGTATGTAAATAAATTTATTTTATTATTTTCAATAAAATTTTATTTTCAAAAATAGGTGGAAGACCATATTTGGCCTACAGTTGTAATTTACCAACCTCTTTATACCATCCTCTATAGCAAAGATATATAGACTCTCTACAAATTCCATGACTGGAATGTTTGGCCTCAGTTTGCCTTTCATGTAAAACGTATACACATAACCCATAATTTCCTGAGGTTCCACTGACCCAGATTATTTGCATTGAGTAAAGACATGTAGTTATCACTAGTTAATGTTCAAGTTTCTCCTCATGGCAAATTAAATACTATTTGGGTATCCTATAAAAGGCCATGACTGAATTTAAAATACAAAGTAGAGATAAATGAAACACAATTGTTTACATAATGCAAATGTGAACAACAGTATTTAGTCAGATAAATATAGGATAAATGGTCATTTGATAACTTGGGAAAACTTATATCTCAGAAATAATGTGGCCCACAGCCTTGGCTAACTAAGTGAAATTATGAGCCATGGCTTGTAGGGCCACCCAAGATGGACATGTCATGGTGGATATTTCTGAGAAGACCTGGTGCACTGGTGAAAAGAGTGTCAAACCACTGCAGTATTCTTGCCTTGAGAACCCCAAGAATAGTATGAAAAGGCAAAAAGATATGACACTGAGAGATGAATTTCCCAGGTTGGTAAGTGCCCAATAAACTACTGGAGAAGAGCTGAGAAATAGCTCCAGAGGGAATGAAGAGGCTGAGACAAGCAGAAACAACACACAGTTGAGGATGTGTCTGGTGGTGAAAGTAAAGTCCAGTGGTGTAAAGAACAATGTTGCATAGGAATCTGGAATGTTAGGCCAATGAAGCAAGATAAATTGGAAGTGGTCAAGCAGGAGATGGCAAGAGTGGACATCAACATTTTAGGACTCCATCAACTAAAGTGGACAGGAATGGATGAATTTAACTCAGATGGCCATTATATCTACTACTGTGGGCAATAATCCCTTAGAAGAAATGGAATAGTCCTCATCACCTACGTAAGAGTCTGAAATGTAGTACTTAGGTGCAATCTCTAAAATGACAGACTGATCTCTGTCTGTTTCCAGGGCACAACATTCAATAACACAGTAATCCACGTCTATGCCCCAACCACTAATGGAAAAGATGCTGAAGTTGAACGGTTGTATGATGACCTACAAGACCTTCTAGAAATAACACTAAAAAAAAAAAAAAATAGTCCATTTCATCATAGGGCACTGGCATGCAAAAGTAGGAAGTCAAGAGATACCTGGAGTAACAAGCAACTTTGGCCTTGGAGTACAAAAAGAAGCAGGACAAAGCCTAAAAGAGTTTTGTGTTGTTCTTCCAACAATACAAGAAATGACTCTACACATGGACATCACCAGATGGTCTACATTGAAGTAAAATTGGTTATTTTCTTTGCACCTGAAAAAAGAGACACTCTACAGAGTAAGCAAAAACAAGACCAGGAGTTGACTGTGGCTCAGATCATGAACGCTTATTGCAAAATTCAGACTTAAAGAAAATAGGGAAAACCAATAGGCCACTCAGATATAACTTAAATCAAATTCCTTATGATTTTACAGTGTTAATGACAAAGAGGTCAAGGGATTAGATCTGACAGAAAGAGTGCCTGAAAGACTATTGACAGAGGTTTGTAACATTGTACAGGAGGCTGTGATCAAAACTATCCCCAATAAAAAGAAGTGCAAAAAGGCAAAATGGTTGTCTGAAGAGCTTACAAATACCTTACAAATAGCTGAGAAAAGAAGAGAATTGAAAGGCAAAGGAGAAAAGGAAAGATATACCCATCTGAATTCAGAGTTCCAAAGAATAGCAAGGAGAGGTAAGAAAGCTTCCTCAGTGATCAATAAAAATAGAGGAAAACAATAGAATGGGAGAAACTAGAGATCTCATCAAGAAAATTAGAGATACCAGGGGAACATTTCATGCAAAGATATGCTCAGTAAAGGAAAGGAATGGCATGAACCTAGTAGAAGCAGAAGACATTAAGAAGAGGTGGCAAGAATATGCAGAAAACTATATATATATTAAAAAACAAAAGAAAGAAAGAAAATCTTAATGACCCAGATAACCATGATGATGTGATCACTCAACCGGAGCCAGACATCTTGGAGTGTGAAAACCAGTGGGCCTTATAAAGCATCACTATGAATAAAGCTAGTGGAGGTGATGGAACTCCAGTTGAGCCATTTCAAGTCCCAAAAGATGATGCTGTGAAAGTGCTGCACTCAATATGCCAGCAAAGTTGGAAAACTCAGCAGTGGACCCAGGACTGGAAAAAGTCAGTTTTCATTCCAATTGCAATGAAAGGCTATGTCAAAAAATGATCAAACTAATGCACAATTGCACTCATCTTACCTGCTAGCAGAGTAATGCTCAAAATTCTCTAAGCTAGGCCTCAACAGTATGTGAACAAGAACATCTAGATGTTCAATGCAGATTTAGAAAAGGCAGAGGAACCAGAGATCAAATTACCAACATCTGTTTGATCATAGAAAAAGGAAGAGAATTCCAGAAAAAAAAAAAAAAATCTACTTCTGCTGTATTGACTACATGAAAGCCTTTGACTGTGTGAATCATAACAAACTGTGGAAAATTATTAAAGGGATGGGAAAGAGATGGGCTTTCCTGGTAGTTTAGCAGGTAAACAATCCACCTGCAATGCAGGAGACCCCAGTTTGATTTCTGGGTAGGGAAGATCCACTGGAGAAAGGATAGTCTACCCACTCTAGTATTCTTGGGCTTCCCTGGTGGCTCAGTTGGTAAAGAATCTGCCTACAATTCAGGAGACCTGGGCTTAATCCCTGAGTTGGGATGATCCCATGGAGAAAGGAACAGCTACCCACCCCAGTATTCTGGCCTGGAGAATTCTATGGACTGTATAGTCCACAGGGTTGCACAAAGTCAGACATGAGTGACAGACGTTCACTTTCACTTATCTGTCTCCTGAGAAATCTGTATGCAGGTCAAGAAGCAACAGTTAGAACCTGACCTGGGAGGGGGGTTCAGGATGGGGAACATGTGTAAACCCATGGTAGATTTATGTTGATGCATGGCAAAACCAATAAAATATTTTAAAGTAATTAGTCTCCAATTAAAATAAATGAATTTAAATTTAAAAAAAATCAGACCTGGAACAACAGACTAATGCCAAATTAGAAAGGTATTCATCAAGGCTGTATAGCAACTAAAGAACCTCTTGATGAAGGTGAAAGAGGTGAGTGAAAAAGCTAGCTTAAAACTAAACATTCAAAAAAACTAAGATCATAGCATCTGGTCCCATCACTTCATAGCAAATAGGTGGGGAAACTATGGAAAGAGTGTTGGACTTAATTTTCTCAGTCTCCTAAATCACTGCTGATGCAGCCATGAAATGAGAAGACATTTGCTCCTTGGGAAAAAAAATAACAAAACAAGATAGCAAATCAGAGACATTACTTTGCCAACAAAGGTCCATCTAGTCAAAGCTATGGGTTTTCCAGTATTCATATATGTTTGTGAGAATTGGTCCATAATGAAGAATGAGTGCTGAAGAACTGATGTTTTTGAACTGTGGGGTTGGCAAAGACTCTTGAGGGTTCCTTGGACTACAAGGAGATCAAACCAGTCAATTCTAATGAAAATCAATCCTGAATGTTCATTGGAAGGATTGATGCTGAAGCTGAAACTCCAATACTTTGGCCACCTTATGCGAAAAGTTGACTGATTGGAAAAGACCCTGAAGCTGGGAGGGATTGGGTGCAGGAGGAGAAGGGGACGACAAAGGATGAGATGGCTGGATAGCATCACCGACTTGATGCACATGACTTTGGGTGAACTCTGGGAGTTGATGATGGACAGGCAGGCCTGGGGTGCTGCAGTTCATGGGGTTGCAGAGTCGGACACGACTGAGCAACTGAACTGAACTGAACTGAAGCAACTAAGCATGAACGCACACATTACAGAAATTATCCTTTGTGTCAAAATTTCACTGCTCTTAAGTTTCACTGAAGACTTAAATTTTTGGAGTTAATATATTTTAGAATATTTTAGCTATGATGAGGGGATCAGTTTAATCATCTATATCTAATGAAATTTTACATCAAGATGGCAAAGAAATAAGTACAATCCTATTTTAAAACTACTGAGACTTTAAAAAAAAAATCCTGATTTTTAAGACACCTCAATATTGTGTAAGACTGTGAAAATAATAATTAGCCANTTCTTATGGTCAGTTCCAGATTTTCAAAACTCTTCAAAAATCGTTTGATATCGGAACAAGTGATTGTCAGAAAATAAGCTCTCAGTCTTAGTTTAGGATTAAGTGACAGCTGCAAATAATAGTTTTAGATTTGGGATTCAAGGTTTGTTTGGAAGCCGTGCTGTGATCTTTATACCAGAGACTAATAATTTTTGGAAGCCATGTCATCGCACTGGAAAAATAATTATTTTTCAGGACATGATAACCACAGGTATCATTCTAAGAGATAACCAATCTGATTAGTAAAGATTACTAAGAACATTTCATTAGAAGTTTAAAGCAGAGGGAGGCAGAACATTTTCCAAGGTAAAGAAAATTACCTCATTTTCAAAATCTCTACCAGTGGGTAGAATGAGAATAATATTTTGTCCATTTAAAGGAAAGCTAGCAGGAGGTAAATCAGATATATATTTTTTATTTTTAAAAATGAACTTTAATCTTATTTTGCAACTAAATTCTGATAAAGGCTGGAAAACTAATCTCAGTCCATTCCACCATGTCTCTAACCCCCTGCCAAGGAGAGAATTGAACTAGCCCTACTCTTGTAAGTATAATTTGTTAAGTATGGTAGATAAATAATCTTGTTACTTGAACCCAATTGGCACATTACAGGTACAATCAGCTTTATGGCTTAGTATTCATACAACTGAGAAGTAAAATTATGGCAAAGAGTTGGACAAGTTACACTCTTAATTATGCTTATTATTTTCTTAGTTGTTGACTAGAAAGGCTTTTATGTAATTTGGATTGTTATTTATATTGTAAAACCTTACTGTGTAGTATCTTTTTTTAAAAAAAAATTCTCTAGTCACTATGGTAATTATTGGCATTAATGATGACATGTTCTTCTAAGCACAGCATAATCCACAATAATATAAGACTAAAATAACTAAAGGTTCTGTATCCAATTGTTAACCCAAAGAATTTCCTTTGCTACCCTACTCCAGCCTGATAAGGGAACTGAAGCTTCTTTGTCCTACTGGTTTTTCTGGTGTCCTTCCTTTGAGATAAATTCCCTTTTGACTGATTAGCCAAATAATGCATACAGGAGCTCCTCATTCCACTGAAAACTGTCTCAGGATAATTTGGGTGTTGACTAAGTATGTGGTATATATTATTAATTTAATAAATGTTAATTATTAATAATTATGAGATATCAGGATGATCATGACTTCTTTTTTATTTTTTGTGTTAAGGAATGCAAGTATAAATTGATTACAAATAAAAGGGGTTGAATTCTCAATAAGCATAAATTTAGTTAAACTTCTGAAATATGTTGTTGTTGTTGTTTCTCAGGTCTGTCTGACTATTTGCAACCCCATGGACTGCCGCAAGCCAGGCTTCTCTGTCCTTCAACATCTCCCAGAGATGTTCAAACTCATGTCCATTGAGTCAGTGATGCCATCCAACCATCTCTTCCTCTATAGTCCCCTTCTTCTCTGCCTTTAATTTTTCCAGCATCAGGGACTTTTCTAGTGAGTCATCTCTTCCAATCAAGTGGCCAAAATACTGGAACTTCAACTTCAGCATCAGTCCTTCCAATCAATATTCAGGACTGATTTCCTTTAGGATTAACTGGTTTGATCTCCTTGCATTCCAAGGGACTCTTTAGAGTATTCTCCAATAAGGCAGGTCAAAAACAGCAGTCCTTTGGTGCTCAGCTTTCTTTTTTTTTTTTTTCTTTATGGTCTAACTGTCATATCCATAAATGACTACTGGAAAACATATAGATTTGATTAGATGGACCTTTGTAGGCAAAGTAATGTCTCTGATTTTTAATATGCTCTAGGTTGCTCAGAGCTTTTCTTCCAAGGAGCAAACCTCTTTAGGTTTCATGGCTGCAGTCACCATATACAGTGATTTTGGAGTCCAGCACTCTGTCACTCATTCCATTGTTCCCCCATCTATTTTCCATGAAGTGATGGCATCAGATGCCATGATCTTAGTCTTTTTTTAATGCTGAGTTTTAAGCCAGCTTTTTTACTCTCCTCTTTCACTTTCATCAAGAGGATCCTCAGTTACTCTTTGCTTTCTTCTGTAAGGATGGTGTCATCTGTTTATCTGAGGTTATTGGTATTTCTCCTGGCAATCTTGATTCCAGCTTGTGTTTCATCCAGCCTGGCATTTCACATGATGTACTCTGCATATAAGTTAAATAAGCAGGGTGACAATATACATCCTTGACATACATCTTTCCCAATTTTGAGCTAGTTCGTTGTTCCATGTCCAGTTCTAATTGTTGCTTCTTGACCTGCATACAGCTTTCTCAGGAGTCAGGTTAGATCTGGTATTCCAACCACTTTAAAAATTTTCCACAGTTTGTTGTGATCCATAAAATCAAAAGTTTTAGCGTTGTCAATGAAGCAGTAGATGCATTTTCTGGATGGAACTCTCTTGCTTTTCTTGTGATCCAGTGGATATTGGCGACTTGATTTCTGGTTCCTCTGCCTTTTCTAAGTCCAGATTGAACATCTGGAAGTTCTTGGTTCATGTACTATTGTAGCCAAACTTGGAAAATATTGATTATTAATTTGCTAGTGTGTGAAATGAATGAAATTTTGTGGTACTTTGAACATTCTTTGGTGTTTTCTTTCTTTGGGATTGGAATGGAAACTTACCTTTTCCAGTCCTGTGGCCACTGCTGAGTTTTCCAAATTTACTGGCATGTTGAGTGGAGTACTTTAACATCATCATATTTTAGGATTTAATATAACTCTGCTGAAATTCTATCACCTCTACTAATTCTTCCTAAGATCCACTTGGCTTCACACTCAGGATGTCTGGCCTTAGATGAGTAATCACACCATCCAGGTTATCTAGTTTATTAAGATCTCTTTTGTATAGTTCTTCTGTTTTTGAATGTTTAGTTTTAAGCCAGCTTTTTTATCTCCTATTTTACCTTCATCAAGAGGCTCTTTAGTTCCTTTTCGCTTTCTGCCTTAAGGTTGATGTTATTTGCATATCTGAATTTACTACCATTTATCCTGGCAATCTTTATTTCAGCTTGTGCTTCATGCATTTATTATCTCCAGTTATTCCCCAAGATTCCTTAGGATTTTCTTCTAAATAATTTTATTATCTGCAAATAAAGTTATCTTTATATCCCTTTCTAATATTATACCCTTTGATTTAATTTCATTGCCTTAGCTAGACACTCTGATACAGTGTTTAATAACAAACGAGGTATCCTCTTTTGTTACTGTTAAAAATATTCACTATTTCATCATCTAATGTTAACTGTATGTTTTACATAGATATCTTTGTCAAATAAAGAATCTCACTCTACTTACAGATTGTTGATAATTTTTTATAAGGATTGGATAATACATTTTGTCAAATGTTTTTCTTGCACATACTGAGATGATTTTATGATGTCTCAATTGACTACTTGCTTTTGTAACAATTGGAGTTAATTTATGAATTACAGATTTTCATATGCAACCAACATTGCAGTCCATGGCTATTATCTCAATTGGACATGAACTTTTTTTTTTATATGCTCTACATTTGGTTGATAATACTTTTAAAAAATATAAATTTATTTATTTTAATTGGAGGTTAATTACTTTACAATATTGTATTGGTTTTACCATACAGCAACATGAATCCACCACAGATATACATGTGTTCCCCAGCCTGAACCCCATCCCTCATCCCTCCCCGTACCATCCCTTTGGGTCGTCTCAGTGCACCATACCAACATTTGGTTGATAATACTTTTTAATAAGCTCTGTTTTTTTTTTTTTCTATTATATTTCTGTTATATTCCTGTGGGGTATTGATCTGTATAATTTTTCTAGTATTCCTTAACTTTGAAATGTAATAGTTAAGTTGGACTCTCAGTTTGAAACGCCTGCCTAAATGTGTAATGTCACTCATTGATGAAATCACTTAATACATAGCATATTTATTAGAAATTTTTTGATAAAATTATTTTTCACAGATGCAGCCATATTAATATTTTCCAGTCCTTATTGGTTGTGCTATTCAATGAAGTTTTTCATATTGCTTGGTGGATTTGGATCATAGTGTTCATAATATTATATTCTTGCTCTTTTAATATTTGTGGACTCAGAAGTAATGCCTATTAATTCATTCACAATGTTGATAATTTGTATTTTTCTTTTATCAAATTCATAGATTTTTTAATACTGTTGATCTTTTCAATGTACAAACATTGGCTTCATTAATTTATATTATTATTTTCTATTTTGCTCATTTCTTCTTATTCTACTTATTTTGGGTTTAATGTACTCATGTTTTCATTGACTTGTTAATCCTGTACACTGTCATTCAGTGTTTCTCAAAAATGTCAGTTATCATTTGCACTATTTCTTTTCTTTTATGTATGNTTTTTTACCATCTTGATAATTTAATACTATAATATTTCAAATATTGAATGTACTCTACTTACAGTGATTATATTTGTTCTACCTGGAGATTGCCAAACTTTTTGTAAGTTAATGATTTCATCATGTTTGTAAAGTGCTAAGCCATTATTTCAAATTATGTTTACTGCCAAAATCTCCTTTTCTTCTATAATTGCACATATGACAGACACTGTATTATCCTACTTTTCACTCTGACTGTGTTCATTTCTGTTCAGTCATTCTTTTCTCTGCTCTTCAGATTAATTCCTGTTGAGATATACATGTATGTATTCATTATGCTTCTTGGTGACTCAGTTCAGTTCAGTCACTCAGTCGTGTCTGACTTTTCAGCATCCCCTGGGTTACAGCACCTTGGCTTCCTGTCCTTCACTAAATCCAGGAGCTTGCTCAAATTCATTTCCATCGATTCAGTGATGCCATTCAACCATCTTAGCCTCTGTCATCCCCTTCTCCATTTGGCTTCAATCTTTTCCAGCATCAGGGTCTTTTACGATGAGTCAGTTCTTCACATCAGGTGGCCAAAGTATTGGAGTTTCACCTTCAGTATGGGTCCCTCCAATGAATAGTCAAGACTGATTTCCTTGAGGATTGACTGATTTAATCTTCTTGCAGTCCAAGGGATTCTCAAGAGTCTTTTCCAGCACCACAGTTCAAAATAATCAATTCTTTGGCACCCAGCTTTCTTTATAGTTCTACTCTCACATCTGTACATGACCACTGGAAAAACCATAACTTTGACTAAAGAGACCTTTGTCAGCAAAGCATGTGTCTTCTTTTTAATATGCTGTCTAAGTTGGTCATAGCTTTTCTTCCAAGGAACAAGCATCTTTTAATTTCATGGCTGCAGTCACCATAAGCAATGATTTTGGAGCCTCCCAAAATAAAATCTGTTATTGTTTCCACTAGGGTCGCAAAGAGTCAGACACGACCAAGCACCTTCACTTTCACTTTCATTTTCATTGTTTCCACTGTTTATCCATCTATTTGCCACGAAGTGACAGGACCAGATGCCATGATCTTAGTTTTCTGAGTATTGACTTTAAGCCAACTGTTTCACTCTCCTCTTTCACTTTCATCAAGAAGGTCTTTAGTTCTTTGCTTTCTGTAATAACAGTGGTGTCATCTGCTTATCTGAGGTTATTGATGTTTCCCCTGGCAGTCTTTAAACCTGCTTATGATTCATCCAGCCCAGCATTTCACATGATGTACTCTACAAATAAGTTAAATAAGCTGGGTGACAATATACAGCCTTGGCATACTCCTTTCCCAATTTGGAACCAGTCTGTTGTTCCATGTTTTGTTCTAACTGTTGGTTCTTGACCTGCATACAGGTTTTTCAGGAGGCAGGTATGGTGGTCTGGTATTCCCATCTCTTGAAGAATTTTTCCACAGTTTGTTGTGATCTACACAGTCAAAGGCTTTGGTGTAGTCAATGACCAGATGTTTTTCCAGAACACTCTTGGTTTTTTGATGATCCAGCAGGTGTTGGCAATTTGATCTCTGGTTCCTCTGCTTTTTCTAAATCCAGCTTGAACATCTGGAAGTTCTTGGTACACGTACTGTTGAAGCCTGGCTTGGAGAATTTTGAGCATCATTTTGCTAGCGTGTGAAGTAAGCCTAAATGTCCAGTAACTTGAACATTCTTTGGCACTGCCTTTCTTTGAGATTAGAAAGAAAGTTGACCTTTTACAGTCCTGTGGCAAGTGCTGAGTTTTCAAATTTTCTGGCATATGGAGTGCAGCATTTCACAGCAAAATCTTTTAGGATTTGAAATAGTTAAACTGGAATTCCATCACCTCCATTGGTTTTGTTCATAGTGATGCTTTCTAAGGACAATTTTGTTTCACATTCCAGGACGTCTAGCTCTAGGTGGTCGATTGCACCAGCATACTTATCTGGGTCATGAAAATATTTTTGTATAGTTCTTTTGTGTATTTTTGCCACCTCTTCTTAATATCTTCTGCTTCTATTCAATTCAGTTCAGTTGAGTTCAGTCACTCAGTTGTGTGTGACTCTGCGACCCAGTGAATTGCAACACACCAGGCCTCGCTGTTCATCACCAACACCCGGAGTTCACTCAAACTCACGTCCTTCGAGTCGGTGATACCATCCAGTCATCTCATCCTCTGTCTTCCCCTTCTCCTCCTGACCCCAATCCCTCCCAGCGTCAGAATCTTTTCCAAAGAATCAACTCTTCGCATGAGGTGGCCAAAGTACTGGAGTTTTACCTTTAGCATCATTCCTTCCAAAGAACATCTAGGACTGATCTCCTTTAGAATGGACTGGTTGGATCTCCTTGCAGNGACTGATTGGATCTCCTTGCAGTCCAAGGGACTCTCAAGAGTCTTCTCCAACACCACAGTTCAAAACCATCAATTCTTTGGTATTCAGCTTTTTTTCAGAGTCCAACTGTCGCATCCATACATGACCATTGGAAAAACCACAGCCTTGACTAGGTGGACCTTTGTTGGCAAAGTAATGTCTTTACTTTTCAATATACTATCTAGGTTGGTCATAACTTTTCTTCCAAGGAGTAAGTGTCTTTTAATTTTATGGTTGCAATCACCATCTGCAGTGATTTTGGAGCCCAAAGAAATAAAGTCTGACACTGTTACCACTGTTTCTCCATCTATTTCCCATGAAGTCATGGGACCAGATGCGATGATCTTCGTTTTCTGAATGTTGACCTTTAAGCCAACTTTTTCACTTTCTTCTTTCACTCTCATCAAGAGGCTTTTTAGTTTCTCTTCACTTTCTGCCATAAGGGTGGTGTCATCTGCATATCTGATGTTATAGATATTTCTCCCAGCAATCTTGATTCCAGCTTGTGTTTCTTCTAGCCCAGGGTTTCTCATGATGTACCCTGCATCTAAGTTAAATAAGCAGGGTGACAATATACAGCCTTGACGTACTCCTTTTCCTATTTGGAACCAGTCTGTTGTTCCATGTCCAGTTCTAACTGTTGCTTCCTGACCTACATATAGGTTTCTCAAGAGGCAGGTCAGGTTCTCTGGTATTCCCATCTCTTTCAGGATTTTCCACAGTTTATTGTGATCCACACAGTCAAAGGCTTTGGCATAATCAATAAAGTAGAAATAGATATTTTTCTGGAACTCTTCTGCCTTTTCTATGATCCAGCAGATGTTGGCAATTTGATATCTGGTTTCTCTGCCTTTTCTAAAACCAGCTTGAACATCTGTTCAAGTTCACAGTTCATGTATTGCTGAAGCCTGGCTTGGAGAATTTTGAGCATTACCTTACTAGCGTGTAAGAAGAGTGCAATTGTGTGGTAATTTGAGCATGCTTTGGCATTGCCTTTCTTTGGGATTGGAACAAAAACCGACCTTTTCCAGTCCTTGGCCACTGTTGAGTTTTCCAAATTTGCTGGCATATTTTTTAGGTTCATCCAATTTCTGTCCTTTATGGTGTTCATTTTTGCATGAAATTTTCATTTGATATCTCTAATTTTCTTAAAGAGATCTCTAGTCATTCTCATTCTATTTTTTTTTTTTTCCTGTATTTCTTTGCATTGATCACTGAGGAAGGCTTTCTTATCTCTCCTTTCTATTCTTTGGAACTGTACATTCAAATGGGTATATCTTTTCTTTTCTCCTTTTCCTTTGGCTTCTCTTCTTAGCTATCTGTATGGCCCCCTCAGACAACCATTTTGCCCTTTTGCATTTGCTTTTCCTGGAAATGGTCTTTATCACTGCCTCCTGTACAGTGTCACAAACCTCTGTCCATAGTTCTTCAGGTGGTCTATCAGATCTAATCCCTTGAACCCATTGGTTTTCCCTGCTAAGTTCCTTCATCTTATGTCTGAATTTGGCAATAAGGAGTTCATGATCTGAGCCACAGTCCGTTCCCTGGTGGCTCAGATGGTAAAGAATCTGCCTGCAATGAAGGAGACCCAGATTTGATCCCTGGGTGGGAAGATTCCCTAGAGAAGGGACTGGCTACCCACTCCCATATTTGTGCCTGAAAAGTCCCATGGACAGAGGAACCTAGTATGATACAGTCCATGGGGTTTCAAAGAATTGGACATGACTGACCAACTAAGCATAGAGACAAACACACAGAAATACACTCACATATATGTATATTTGTAAGTTAGTGCATTGTTGCTTTTTAATTCTGTTATTTTTTTTACTCTTCATGATCTTTGCATACCTTTTCCTTCAGTGTTTTTTTTTTTTCTCAGTTTTACAGCTTTCTATGAGCCAATAATAATAATAAAACAAAACTCTTCCTGTAGTAACACAATCACAAGTGTCAATATTTTTCTCCTGTGCTCTTGTTTTTATCTTTTTGTTTTGTTAGGTTTGTTTTCTTAATCTCTAAAATTCTTCTCTCTTTATGGTAAAGCAGGTAACTTTTCAGGGACCTTGAGCAAGGGCCTTCAGGTACACATATGTCATTTTAAACATCAAGTTAATATAATTAGGAATACAGTTCAATTTTCATCAGTGTGATCTACTCCACTTCCTATATTATTTTAGTTAATTCTAAATGAAATTTACAACTATAAATGAGCCAGCTTTTGTAAATGGAGCACTGTCAAGAAGCTGAACTCATTGTAAAATATAATTGAGGAGTTATGATAAATATATTATGTCCTGTTCAAATAATTTTGCTTAGTACAACCAAAAATGTGATTTTCATGTGTATAGATTTTTAAAAATTATGATTTTCTTTCTCAAAAGACTCTATAATTTCATTCTTATTAATATTAAATATCAGAGAGATGGACTTGAAAAATATGTAAAATTGATCGTTAGATTATAGAACAGTGAATTACAAATTTTAGCTATCTAATCTTTGGTTACTTCATCTACAAAATGAAGAAAATTTAGCACAGTTTCCTGCTTGCTGTGTATAATGGATGAGATCAGAAATGCAGCTTCCTGCTGCTGCTGCTAAGTCACTTCAGTCGTGTCCAACTCTATGCGACCCCATAGACGGCAGCCCACCAGGCTCCCCTGTCACTGGGATTCTCCAGGCAAGAACACTGGAGTGAGTTACCATTTCCTTCTCCAAAATGCAGCCTAGGTGTGATTAATAGAGCATAGCCATTAGACTTAAGCACCCTTTGTTCCAAGACCATGTCTACAACTCCCTGCCTCTTTGAGTTTTAAGATACTATTTAAGCTCTTCAAATTTTAATTGTTGATCTGGAACATTTGATAATTATCAATACTCATCTCGTGGGTTTGTCTTGAATTAAATGAAATAGTCAATGCTATTTTGTTAGTCACTTAGTCACGTCAGACTCTTTGGGACTCCATGGACTGTAGCCTGCCAAGTTCCTCTGTCCATTGGTTTCTCCAGGGAGGAATACTGAAGAGAGTAGCCATTCCCTTCTCCAGGAGATTTTTCCTGCCCCAGGTAAAAAACCTAGATCTCCTGCACTGCAGGCAGATTCTTTACCATCTGAGACACCAAGAATTCCGTGTTAACTACTTAGTAAAACTCTAGACTCTTAATAAACAGTCAATTAATTTTAGCTGTTGTTAGTTTGGCTGTTGTTTGGCATAGCAATTCTTTATTCAAGATTTTGTTTTCTTTTTTCTATTTTACTAATGTAGTTAAACCCAGTCTGATTTTTCCCCTAGCATTTGAGTATTTATACAGTTGTCTTCTACCTAGTTTTATAAACTTATTTTTCAATATTTCACTATACCAACTCAAAAGCTCTAATCTAATAGCTCTAGTGGTTACATTATGAAGTCACACATACACAATTCTCTGCTGC
Organism: Redunca redunca; assembly: GCA_006410935.1. NCBI lineage: Eukaryota > Metazoa > Chordata > Mammalia > Artiodactyla > Bovidae > Redunca > Redunca redunca. The sequence goes on from SJYQ01005055.1 coordinate 74,007, forward strand.
TACTCAATTTTTTTTTTTTAGAATGAGATTTTCCTTTTCCCCTCTTATTTCTCCATAAATTACTTCCTTTACTCCTTCTACTGATTTATTGATTTTCTCTCTTGTCAGTGCAGCCCACGATCTAGTCATACTATAGGCCCATCTTATAGCAAATAGAAGATATTTAGTAAATATTTCATAATCTAGAAAGTGAAAGACAGATGGTTGTTTTTAATCTTAAAGAAATTCCAAAGTATTATGATTTCCTTCAGACAGATGTACTTGAAGATAGGTGTGAAGCAAACTTTATTTTCAAACTGGAGTGACAGGTTATAATTGAGTATTGTACACTTTTGTTACCATATATAGAAAGGAAAGGAACACAGTTTTCTCTACATGTTTTATTAGGACCCCAAAAGGAATAAAGAAAGAAATAACATCATTTCTTAAAAATAAAAGGTGTGCTGTTTCTAAAAACAGCCACATAGATAATATAAATATTTGCTTATCTTTGACTCAAAATGTATTTATTTCACACATGACTGTTTATTCTAAAGTGAAAAAAAAAAAAAAACATAGAGTAGCTCTTGTTAGCATTGTAATATTGAATGCACCACTGCCTCCCTTTGTAGAATACTGAATTGGCTATCATTAGTGTCAGATGTTATATACATTGCAATAACACTGTCTATGTAATTTTGATAAATTTTCCACTTCTGATTTGTCAGTTTAACTGATAAAAATACCTGTGGCAGATTCATGTTGATGTATGGCAAAACCAATAAAATATTGTAAAATAATTAACCTTCAATTAAAAATAAATTTATATTAAAAAATCAATTGATGACTGCCTGAAAATGACTGATGCTTTTCTTCTATTAAGTAATTTCTACTGGTACAGTGCAAGTTGTTTTGTTTTGTTTTTTTTTAATGAGTTCTTGAATGCTGTTGAAGTCTGCATTTCCTAATCCTTTGTAAACAGTAAACAAGTGTGACAATTTACAGCAATCCAATGAGAAGCTTTCTCTAATCACTCCACCTTGGGATTTTAAAAAGTGTTTTATAGGGAAAAGCTATAAATCTATTTTTATATGCAGTAAGATTTTTTAACATATGACTTCGGTTTTTAGTTAGTGAAAAATCTTGAAAATGAAAATCTAGAAAGTGAAACTTACCAAATTATTTACCTTTAATCTATAGATAATTTTGTTATCATATTTTGTCTTTTATGCTCAATAATATTACAGTTTCAGATGCTGCCTCTAAATCCCAATGTAAGAATTTCTAAAGTATTGTTACAAACATTGCTTTTAATAGATATGGTCATGCTTGATCTTTTTTAGTATGCTGATTTTATTTCAGTTATCAAAAATTCCACTCTATGCATAGACTTCATTATGCCCAGGCTGATCCAACAGTTCTATCCACTTCATGCTTGCCAGGTTCCAGAGCAGTTTTAGAAATACTCTGTGATTGATTAAAGACAAATATTTGCAAATAACAAATTTTGATACCAAATTATGCATACATTCAGTGGAATTCTTCATCAAGCTAAAGAAGAACTTTAAAAGAATATGAGACGATAAATTAAAATGCACATTTTAATGAGCTATCAATTGGGTAATTTTGGAAAGAAAAATATTTCCTCTCATTTTTACATCAAATTTGATTCCAGCAGAGTCTGTCTCTGTCCCTGTTTATAGCCAACTTTCATTGCTATAGCTGACATCCTAGATATGCTACAGCTTAGATCTTTTAGGGAGCACTTTTCATAGACTTTATCCTGTTTTCTAACAGAATAGAAATAGCATGCATTAAGGCACATGAGCCCACCATTTGTTGCTCAGGGACTGAGGTTTCACTTCAGGTGCATGATTGCCAGGAACTGAAGCTTTTTTAAATCCACCACATCTACTTCTCAGAAAGTAACAGCTCCTACATGAGTGTAATCTTAATATTTCTCCCTGAAAACAGTGTCTCTTAATTCATTATTTTTAATAGGCATTATACTTGTAAAATGAAGAATTTCTTTCATTATGGTGGGCACTACAGAACAAACATCACTCTTTGCCTTCTGAAATCATATGACCAGGTCAATAATGTGTTATAATTATTTATTGTTTTCTGTGCTAAGGACACAATACTTGAATAAATTAAATTACTTCACCAAGAGATGATAATGCAGAGGTGTGTGTGTGTGTGTGTGTGTGTGAACAAACTAAACGTTATAAATCTAAATTTTAGGTAAGGTAAAACAATAACTTAAAAATCCAGTTAAATTCTGAGCAAAACTTAGATGTTAACATAAAAATATTGCTGCATTCTTATCAGCATTTGCTCATAAAAGTTTCACTCTCTGGCTATATCAATTAAATATAAAATTATTCCCAAATGTAACTATTTTACCCCTCACAAAATTTTGATAGACCAATGGTGGATACATGGAAGACGACAACTATTGATTAATTGAAAGAAAGAAGCTTTTTAATCTCTCTTGGTAGCAGTTGTTTTATAACCAAAATCCAAGAACTTCTAACTGCATTTGTCTAGTGTTTTGAAGTCTTTAGTGTTTACCTGTGCCCATGGCACTCAATGCTCACAGCTACCCTTTGACAAAAGAAACACAATAATCACCAAATATTTAATATATACTGGACAGTTTGGTAGACAGACTCTGACTGGGAATTGATTACTTCTTCCATGATAGATTTTTGATTTCTCAGCAACATCTGTTTTGAATGTTGATAAAATTTTATGAAGAAATTAAACTGTATTTCCTTCCTGGTGTCTTTGATCTGTATCTTTGCATTCTCTACAAAATAGAAGCCTCATTCTCCTTTATTCTTTTTTTAATGTTATTAGGAGACCTTTTCCCTTTTAAAAAAATTTCCTCCTTTATTGTTCCCTTCAGACCTTTCTGCTATTTTAATTCATATGCTCTTATATCTTCAGTTGTCTTATGGGACTTTTACTGGCTATCTATTACTATGAAACAAAAGAATCCTAAAGTTAGTAGCTTTAACCAATCAGCAGCTTTATTTTGTTTTTACTCTGGCCATTGTCATGTGGAGTGACTCAGGCTGCATGCCAGAATCATCTGAAGATGGCTTACAGTTTATAGCTATAATTTTGCAGTAGATACTGGCTCTTAGTTGTGATCTTAGCTGTGCTGTTGAATGCAATAGTTATATGTAATCTCTTACCATCTCCAAGATTCCATGACAAGCTTCCAGATAAAAGGATGAGCTTTATCACCTCTTATGACGTAGCCTTAGAAGTCACATAAATAATTCTCTCTACATTATTTGTATATGTATATTATAAAAGCTGAATCAAGTTGAAGGGAGGGAGAAAGTTCTTGAAGACCATGTTCAGTTGAAAAAATTGCTGTGCCCATTTTTGAAGTCACAGAACACTCTTTTTTTCTCTTTTATTCTGTGAAACCTAGGTATTTCTCTGACTTCCTCTTCTGCAGCCCACTACAGAAAAGGACACTCACTCCACCACATACTGTGCAGCATGAGGCCATTATATCTTCTTTCCAGCCAAAACCTGCATTTACCAGGCAACTGTTTATTGTTTCAGACATATTTTACAGAATCATTTTTTGAGCTTCATGCCACCTCACATTAAATGTGCTTCTGTTTTTAGCATTATCGTTTATTGTCTTCTTGGCTATTCATCATTAATTAATGGATCCAGAACCTAGTTTATAATGTTTCTTTCCCAAGCAAATTTTATTATCTCTATGTTAAGCTCTTACTTCAATTTTTTTCTTCTTCAGCTCCAAGGAGTAACAAAATGTTTGCTATAGTAACTCACACCCACAAAGATGCCAAGAACTTGTCATCATCCTGTAATATTAAGCTTTTCTACTGATTCTTTCACTTTTTATATCATTCTACATTTCCATATTGGGGTCTAAATTTTTTTATTCCCACTGTGGAAGCCATTTGTTTCAATACAAAAATTGTTTCTTTGAGTTCTAGATTTTGGAAATTATTCCACATCTACTGTTTATTAATCTAGACCAGGAAACTTAATATTCTTTTCTGAACTTTTGTTTCTTAACGTGCAGTAGTTGAAAACAAAAAGGATTGCTTTGATGTGTGAGTTAGATCTTGTATATAAAATCCTAGCATCTAGAAGGCATTATTAGAACATTGCTAGTTTCCACTGTGAGATGATTTTTTGTCTTCCATAGCTATAAAAACCCAGGTGTCACACATCTACTATATCCTATCATCCATATTGTTGTATTCAGAGCATGTGTTTTCTCTGCTCCTTTTCAAAGCTACCAACCACTGGTGGAGGGAATGCTAATCTTCTGTAGGGTTTACAAATGCATGTGTAGTCTTCAAATTCAGCATTTATCTCAAGACTGACCTGCTTTCTTTTTTAGAAGCTTTTCTTCTTTATGAGCTATATATATGAGTGGTGTCAGCTTAGTTCAGTCACTCAGTCGTGTCCGACTCTGCAACCCCATGGACTGCAGCACGCCAGGCTTTCCTGTCTATAACCAACTCCAGAAGCTTGCTAAAATTCGTGTCCATTGACTTGGTGATACCATCCAACCATCTCATCCTCTGTCATTGCCTTCTCCCACTGCCCTCAATTGCCGGAGTCCAGCTCCAGCAGCCAGGGATTCAACCTGAAGAGATGGACGGTGTCAGTGATGATAATGTAGCCTCTGACTCATAGTATGGGACTACATCATTGTCCACTGGATGTAGTCCTGTACTATGAGTCAGAGGCTATATCATTGTTCACCAGACGTAGTCCTGTACTATGAGTCAGAGGCTACATCATCATTGCTGACACCGTCCATCTCTCCAGGTTGCATCCCTGGCTGCTGGAGCTGGACTCCGGCAAGTGGCGCCCAAACAGGGGACATTGAAGAGTAAGTAATTTGTGACTGTAATGTGGGACAGTTAGGATTGTACCTGTGGGTGTCCGGCAGCCCTCTGCAGTTTAGGCAGGGTGAGGAGGGTACAGAATGAATAAGAATATTCTCTAGAAGAATGGGTTTCTCTGCATCTAAGAATAGACAAATGTTTATTAAAATATTACTTCATATGTTAGCGCATCGAGGCATTAAAGTAAGCACAGGAAGACTGTCTAAATTTCTACGTTTGTTTTATACTTTGTATGGGCCAGAAGAGGTTCCTGTAGATGTTTTTGTTCTGTGGAATATGATTAGAAACGTCCTGGACCCCCGTCATGAGGCTGTTAGATAGCCTATGGGGGAGGCTATAGCAGTGGATAGTGGGTCTCCACCTTCTGTGCACATCATATTTTCTGCCATTGATGAAGAAAAGGAGGGAGACTGTACTCTGCCTCTCAAGGAAGGAGAGAGCTTACAGGATGCTGCAGCCAGGTGCCCTGGTGAGACCCCTCCCCCTCTATTCAAACCTTTAAAAATTTATCCACCACTTTCTGATTCAAGGCAATCACTGCCACCTGTGTTTGTGCCTCAGATGCATGCACAATATACAGAGCTAAACCCCCTCAGGGGGTCCTCACCCAGGCTAAAAAATATTTAAAAAAAGAGAGAGAGAGAGAGAGATTAATCTTTATGTCCAGCCCCAGACAACAATAGGGGCAGATGTTTGAATCCCTCTATTCCCTTTGTTTCTTCTCAGAACTCCTCAGATCAACCCCAGGTAGTGCAGGACTGGACCTCAGTTCTGCCACCATAACAATATTAACCCCTGAATTATTGGTTACTCCAATTCCAACAGGAGTGGCTGGCCTCCTGCATGAGGGCATTGTAGGGCTTGTGCTACGGCATAGCTCGCTCTCTCTTCAAGGAATTTTGGTAGTGCCTGGTGTAGTAAATTCTGATTATACTGGGGAAATTAATGTTTTGATCTCACTGCCTGCCAAAAATGTGCAAATTAATAAAGGTCAAAGAATAGCACAGTTTTTGCTTTTACCTTATTATCAGACAAGAAAAACCTTGACTTCTTAAGCTAGGGGCCCCAGAGTATTTGGATCCAGTGATCCAGCTTTTGGGGTGCAGGAAATTACAGCTTCCAGGCCTTTGAAAGATCTTTTAATTCAAGGAAATAAAATGTCAGGGCTGTTAGATACTGGACCAGACGTCTCTTGCATTGCTGGAAAAGATTGGCCCTGGTCCTGGCGGACACCAATGCCGGCTTGGTAGGAATAGGGTCAGTGCCCTCAGTTGCTAAGAGCTCACAAATTTTGATATGGTCAGATGAGAAGGGGGCACATTTTGTACATATGTGATTCCTTCACTACCTTTTTCTTTATGGGGAGAGATATATTATCTTAGATGGGAATGCTTTTATACAGCCCGGATGAAAAGGTTACTAACCAAATGAAGCAAATGAGGTATAATCCTGACAAGGGGCTTGATAAAGATCAGCAGGTAATTGTGTCTCCATTAGACATGGTTCCTAACAAGAATAGAGAAGGTTTAGGATATTCAAATTTATCCTAGAGGCTGTTGCTCTTGCTGCCAACTCTATTACCTGGAAATCTGATGATCCAGTATGGGATCCAGCAATGGCTCTTAACAGCTGAAAAGCTGAAGGCAGCTGAGGATTTAGTTATGGAACAACTGCAAGCCAGGCATATAGAGCCTTCTAATAGCCCCTGGAATACTCCCATTTTTGTCATTAAGAAAAATCAGGAAAATGGAGATTGTTACAAGATTTGAGAGCTATAAATGCAACTATGGAAGACATGGGGGCCCTCAAGCCGGGCCTCCCTTCCCCAGTGGCTGTGCCTTTTCAATATAATACGATAGTTATAGATCTACAGGATTGTTTCTTTACCATCTCCCTAGCAGTTCAGGATTGTAAAAGGTTTGCTTTCAGTCTCCCTTCAGTTCAGTTCAGTTCAGTCGCTCAATCGTGTCTGACACTTTGAGACCCCATGAATCGCAACACACCAGGAATCCCTGTCCATCACCAACTCCCAGAGTTCACTCACACTCATGTCTATTGAGTCAGGGATGCCATCCAGCCATCTCATCCACTGTCGTCCCCTTCTCCTGCCTCCAATCCCTCCCAGCATCAGAGTATTTTCCAATGAGTCAACTCTTCACATGAGGTGGCCAAAGTACTGGAGTTTCAGCTTCAGCATCATTCCCTCCAAAGAAATCCCAGAGCTGATCTTCAGAATGGACTGGCTGGATCTCTCAAGAGTCTTCTCCAACACCACAGTTCAAAAGCATCAATTCTTCAGCACTCAGCTTTCTTCACAGTCCAACTTTCACATTCATACATGACCACTGGAAAAACCATAGCCTTGACTATGTCAAAACCCTTTGACTGTGTGGATCATAATAAACTGTGGAAAATCCTGAAAGAGATGGGAATACCAGAGTACCTGACTGGCCTCTTGAGAAACCTATATGCAGGTCAGGAAAACAGTTAGAACTGGACATGGAACAACAGACTGGTTCCAAATAGGAAAAGGAGTATGTCAAGGCTGTATATTGTCATCCTGCTTATTTAACTTATATGCAGAATACATCATGAGAAATGCTGGGCTGCAAGAAACACAAGCTGTAATCAAGATTGCCGGGAGAAATATCAATGACCTCAGATATGCAGATGACACCACCCTTATGGCAGAAAGTGAAGAGGAACTAAAAAGCCTCTTGATGAAAGTGGAAGAGGAGAGTGAAAAAGCTGGCCTAAAGCTCAACATTCAGAAAACGAAGATCATGGCATCTGGTCCCATCACTTCATGGGAAATAAATGG
>SJYQ01005058.1:0-34070 GCA_006410935.1 Redunca redunca
GTTTTGAGGCAGCAGTTCCTGAGGTGAGCAGAGTGATTTGCAAGGTTAAACCTCCTAGGCCAGTGTTTTGTGGGATGGGGAAGTGGTGCTGATGTTGCAGTAAGCCATGTGGGCAAAAATGGTTTCTGTTCATAGCTTCAGCCCTAGCTTATGACATCACACAGTAAAACGTAATGAAAATAGTTTCCTAGAAGTCAGCCGCATGCAGCCCAGGTGCCCACAATTCTTGCTAAATAAAGGGATAAAAACGTGCACGCGTTCCATCTTCAAGGAGGGGTAGGATTAAAGGGGAAATCGGGATGCAGGGGTGTGACAGACTCTGTGGGTGTCAGCAGGCTTGTGACCCTGGGCCCGTGCAATAGACTGAGAGCCTAAGAGCCCTTGTAATGTTTCCTCAATCAGGGGGTCCCCAACTTCCAGGACCTCAAAGGTGGAACTGATGTAATAATAACAGAAATAAAGTACACAATATAAATATAACACACTTGAATCATCCTAACCCCCCCATCACCACCACCACTACTGTCCATAGAAAAATTGTCTTCCTCGAAACCAGTTGCTGGTGCCAGCAAGGTTGGGGACTGCTACCCTAAATGACTCCTCCGGTGGAGAGGCGCCCCTGCAGCGGTCCTGCCTGCCTGACTGCCAGGTTGGGCAACTCTCTCACTGGGGCCAGAAAGGAAGTCACAGCAAGCCTGGCCTCCCCCTCAGCAACCCCTCCCAGGCCCTGCTTCTCCTGATTCATCCTGCCATTGTGGCAACCGTCCTGTTCTCTGTGGGGGTGTCTCTGGGGGTGGCCGGAACTCTGGGCAAGACTCTCTCCACTACCCTAGCCTGGCAGGATCACCGAAACCGCAGGGCTGCTCCATCACTTCTCCCCAGGGCCACTGATGCCAGCTTGTGATGCCGGGCGCTGTGCAGACCCCAACATGCTTGCGCCACTGCCCTCACCCAGGGCTCGCTGTGCCCCTAGCAGGCAGGCAGGTAGTATCATGCTGTTCTCCCTGGAGAAGAAGGAACTGAGGCTCAAGGCCAAGTGAGTGAAACAGCAGGTCAGCCACCAGGCCTTCTGCCTTAGTGCAGAACTGTTTCTGGGGTTAGAAACATCCTTGTATTCGTATCCCTAAAATAACTGTGACAAAATTGCTGTGTGAGGCTGTGGTTCCACATCCAAACAAGAGAAACTGGTTTGCATTTGTCTGCTGTCCATTCAGCCTTGCCGTTTAAACATTCACAAATACACGTGATTATTTTTTCCATGATAGTAGTAATAGAGCTCATTACAGAAAATATGATTAGAGAATAGATTTCTGTGCTTCAGGAGGAAAACTTTTGGACTGTTTTTTGGGGGAAGGTGACCTCATCTTGAATGAATGCTCCAGGGGGAGGGCGGGTCCTGTTCAGGGTTTTGTATTTCTAAGGAAAGACTCACCAGGCCCATCTTACTCTCCAGGAGGGTAAATAAGTAAATAAGTTCTTATGTTCTTAAGGGCTTAACAGACCATCTTGTCCTTTCCAACAAGCTGTTTAGACTTATTGCGTAAGATAAGAAAGAGAGATTTTGTGTAAAGAACCTGAGGGTATTGGGCATTGCTCCAAGGGGACAAAGATCAGTAATGGATGGCTCAGCAGCCACACTGCATCAGTGAGGGTGGTCTGAAGCTGGGCTCATGTCCTCAAAGTGCTCAATGACCGGACAGGGAGGAGAGCAGTAGGGGTATGTTCTGACATCCAGGGGCTGTGCTGGACCAGAAGCTGCTGGACCCCTTAGTAAGGGAGAGAAGACCACCCTCCCGATCCCAGACCGCATGACTGACTGATCAATGTGAAGCTTCACAGAAGCCTGCTCATGACACCTCCCCAGCCCAGGACACCTATAAGGCCTGGGAACCTGGTCTTACTTTGGGGGGTGGATTCCTCCTTCTGTATTTGGAGGTCAGACAAGAACACCGAGGGCAGCCTGAGCTAAGAAGGGAGGGGAAGAGAGGCCAGTGTTGAAACATACGTAAAGTTGCAACAATTCCACACACTTTCCCCTCCCAGCAAGCTCAGTTAACGGTCCCAGGCTCTGGAGAGCCTTCCACCGGTGATCCTTCCTGGAGATCAGGAGGAGCTGGCTCCAGCTCTTTCTCCAACACGGGCTGCAGCACCTGTGCAGATGCAGCCTTTAGCCAGAATGTTCCACCCTAGGAGAAAGGCAAGCCCCAACACTCAGGAGTACCAGTGACAGCGCCTTTTACCACCTTCCTTCTTCTCTAAGTCAGCAGCCTCTTGCAGCACCTCAAACGGATTAAAGCTGCCTGGGATTTGGCAATCCAGATCCTTGCAACAGAAGACACTTATAAGTGGAAAGGGTAAGCCCCAATGTCAGTAGAGCAGTGAGTGTAGTAAGGGGTTCTGAGCCTCTTAGCTCCAGGGTGCATGCAGGGTCTGTGATCCTGCTGTTTCCCTGCTTGGGGTCTCAGTGGGATGGAGCAACTTTGGGGTGACCCTTCAGACGTAATGAAAGTCCAACCATCTCTGTCTACTGCCTCTTTAGTTCTCAGAACCCCTGTGAGGCAGGTGATGGAATGTGACTGAATCTGGGCTTGTGTATTGTAAGGATCACATACATTTTTGTTTAAATTGAATTCAGTAATGTGTAAGCCACATGGGGGAGGGGAATAATGGCCCCCTCCATTGTTGTCTATGTCTTGATCCCCAGAATTTGTGACTCTGGTAGGTTGCATGGCAAAGGAGAATCAAGATTACAGGTTAAATTTAAGCTGCTGGGCCTTAGGAAGCATCACTACGAACAAAGCTAGTGGAGGTGATGGAATTCCAGTGGAACTATTTCAAATCCTAAAAGATGATGCTGTGAAAGTGCTCCACTCAATATGCCAGCAAATTTGGAAAACTCAGCAGTGGCCACAGGGCTGGAAAAGGTCAGTTTTCATTCCAATCCCAAAGAAAGGCAATACCAAAGAATACTCAAACTACCACACTATTGCACTGATCTCACACGCTAGTAAAGTAATGTTCAAAATTCTCCAAGCCAGACTTCATCAGTATGTGAACAGTGAACTTCCAGATGTTCAAGCTGGACTTAGAAAAGGCAGAGGAACCAGAGATCAAATTGCCAACATCCATTGGACCATCAAAAAAGAGAGAGTTCCAAAAAAACATCTATTTCTGCTTCATTGACTGTGCCAAAGTCTTTGACTATGTGAACTACAACAAACTGTGGAAAATTCTGAAAGAGATGGGAATTCCAGATCTCCTGACCTGCCTCCTGAGAAATCTGTATGCAGGTCAGGAAGCAACAGTTAGAACTGGACATGGAACAACAGACTGGTTCCAAATAGGAAAAGGAGTATGTCAAGGCTATATATTGTCACCCTGCGTATTTAACTTATATGCAGAGTACATCATGAGAAATGCTGGACTGGATGAAGCATAAGCTGGAATCAAGATTGCTGGGAGAAATATCAATAACCTCAGATATGCAGATGATACCACCCTTATGACAGAAAGTGAAGAACTAAAGAGCCTCTTGATGAAAGTGAAAGAGGAGAGTGAAAAAGTTGGCTTAAAACTCAACATTCAGAAAACTAAGATCACGGCATCTGGTCCCTTCACTTCATGGCAAATAGATGGAGAAGCAGTGGAAACAGTGTCAGATTTTATTTTCGGAGACTCCAAAATCCCTGCAGATGGTGACTGCAGCCATGAAATTAAAGACACTTTCTCCTTGGAAGAAAAGTTTATGACCAGCCTAGACAGCATATCAAAAAGCAGAGACATTACTTTGCCAACAAAGGTCCATCTAGCCAAAGCTATGGCTTTTCCAGTAGTGGTGTATGGATGTGAGAGGTGGACTATAAAGAAAGCTGAGCACCAAAGAATTGTTGCTTTTTAACTGTGGTGTTGGAGAAGACTCTTGAGAGTCCCTTGGACTGCAAGGAGATCCAACCAGTTCATCCTAAAGGAAATTAATCCTGAATATTCATTGGAAGGACTGATGCTGAAGCTGAAACTCCAATACTTTGGCCACCTGATGCAAAAAGCTGACTCATTTAAAAGACCTTGATGCTGGTAAAGATTGAAGGTGGGAGGAGAAGGGGACAACAGAGGATGAGATGGTTGGGTGGCATCACAGACTCAGTGGACATGAGTTGGAATAAACCCTGGGAGTTGATGATGGGCCAGGAGGCCTGGCATGCTGCAGTCCATGGTGTCGCAAAGAGTCAGATATGACTGAGCAACTAAACTGAACTGAATTGAAAACTGAGCCAAACAACTTTAAGATTGGAAGAATCCCAGATTATTCAAGTGAGCCCAATATGGTAACTAGGTCCTCAAATGTGGGGGAAGAGGGGACGAGAGGAAGTTGAAGTGGTGAAATGTGAGTGCTCAGTATACCCCTACCGAAACCTTGATTCTAGCCCAGGGTGACCCGTGTCTGACCTCTTACTTACAGAACTGTAAGATGATAAAGTTGTGCTGTCTATGCATGCATGCTAAGTCATTTCAGTTGTGTCCAACTCTCTGTGACCCTATGGACTGTAGCCTGCCACTCTCCTCTGTCCATGGGATTCTCCAGGCAAGAATACTGGAGTGGGTTGCCACAGAGGAGCCTGGTGGGCTATGGTGCATAGGGTCACAGAGAGTCAGACACAACTGAAATGACTTAGCGTGCGTGCATAGAGGTTGACACAGCACAACTTTATCATCCTGAAGTTCTGTAGGTAAGAGGTCTGACATGGGTCACCCTAGGCTAGCATCAAGTCTGTGGTAATTAGTTACAGCAGCCAGAGGAAACTAATACACTGTGTAGTTACAAATCTTCAAGAAACAGCTCTCTAAGCATAGATGAATGCTTCAGAGTTTTCTGATCTCTGCTTCAAACAAGGAGACCACTCTTGCTTTATTTTCTAGGTTTCTCCAGATCTTGTGTTTCAAGAAGAAAATATATTCTTAAAGTTCTTAGAATTCCTGGCTGCAAAAACAGCGAGGAATCTCAACTAAGTGGAGAGCAGAGTCTAAGAAGGTGTTCTTTTCTCCAGTCACCATCTCTGCCCATCCTGTACTGATGGAGGTTCCATAACCCACTGATCACACTCAGTATCTAACCCAGTCTGGGTCAAAACTCCAACCTCAGATCCAGTTTAAATCTCCCCTTTCCTGTCTCGACAGGGAAGTCAGGCTTCAGCTCGGGACTTGAAGTAGTTTGGTGTGTGGGACGTCCTCTCTTTCTTCACCATCCCTTTCAGGGTCAAGTTGCTATAAGCTAGAGGGGGACAGGGAAGAGGAGGAAGGGGGAATCAGGGCGATCTAAAATGACAGGTCACCTGTCTGTGCTGGGAAGATGTTGCTAGTCTCGCCTTGGCTCAGTCATGGTCCACATGATATTGGATATTTTGGCTGGTGCTCTGATCTCGTCACGGGTGGGGGTAAGATTTTCTCTGGCCCATTCCAGCTACTTCCGTTGACTGAGTTCCCCCTCGGAGCAGCTGTATTTCCTTTTGGCTAACATTGTTCTGTGCCTTTACTGTGCTCACTTGGCCTATTGGCTCATGGCCAAGCAGCTACCAGACAGGCCCCTCCCACCTCTACCCAAGCTGAGCCTGCAGGCCTCTGCCTGCAGAAACCTTCAGCTTTTGGTCTCCACACTCCAGGGACACGTGCTGGCCCCCCAGGAAATTCCCCAGTCTCACGACATTCTGCTTCACTCCGATGGCCCCCTCAGTCTTCCAGCACATCCAACTCTCCATGTCGCTTTGGGGAGGAAGTAACATTTTCCCATGAACACTGCCCAGGTGAAAACTTGTCCTCTTCCTCCTTCCCCTGGTTCTCCACTTATGTTGTACAGGAGAGCCCAGAGAGGTTGAGGGAGCTGGCAGGGCCAGGTCTGAAGCCTCTTATGAAGCCTTGAGTGAGTGGTCTGGCCCCTCCTTAGAAGGAGGCTCCGAAGACTCATGTTGGCAAGTACAGTGTGGACCTCCCTTTCCCATTCAGCTTTCCAAACCAGCAGCATTTCAAAAACTCCCATCTTTTGGTGATGCCTTTTCTAGAAGCCTGGGTTAATTTTAACAACCACTCTAACTAGTAAGACAGAGGACTTGAAACAAAGTTCTCTGTGAGCAAAGTCTATAAGAATTAGGTTTCAGGTGTAGTGAGATGTAAAAACCCAACCCTATCAAAGTAGAAATGAGAAAGAACTGGAGAGTTTTTCTAAATATGAAAGAACAGCTGGTGGGGAGAAACCAGACCTTTGAGCTCTAGGCACCTCCCAGGACACAGCCCTTACCTTCTCCGTCCGCACTTCCAGCTGCTAAGAAACTGACTTTGACTTCTGGGAGGAGCCCCGCTAGGGCTTGTACCTGTGCCTCACCAGTCAGCACTGAGTGTAGATGAAGCCACATTAACGATAACGTGAATCCACTTGTACCGGCCTCTTACCCTCCCATACAGGCTCTCTCCCGGCACCCACTGCCCGGTCGCAGAGGTCTCTGCATCCCCAGACAACCCCCGCCTGCCTGTGGAGATCCCTGGGCACAGCAGTCACTGTACTATACACTGCTCTCTGCTAAGCTGGAGCCTCAGGCAGTCTGTGGAAAGGACGTGGTCCTTTCCCCTCCATGTGCCCCAAGCTTAAGTGTCCCCAAGTAGTGCTCTTGTGCCCCTGGGTTTCCTCAGTTTGACAAACACTTGACATGTACGGTGTTCTAAGCAGTATGAAAGCCTTCACTCATTTGACTTCATAGCAACCTCTGAGCCGGGAACTACATATCACTAGTGGACAGCCAAGGAGCCCAGCACAGGGGGCTTAGGTAGCTCTCCCAAAGCCACTAAGTGAGTGAAACAAAACTGGAATTAAAATAATGATGCCCTTCCTCTTCCTGTGACCCAGAAAATACATCCAAGGGGCCAGGCTGAGGTTGGATTCCACTGTGCTGAAGTAGGAACCACGCCCGATCTCCAACACCTGAAGCTGTGTTCCAGGTGTGGCTCACTCTCCCTGGCTCTCTCCTTGGAACAGGTTCTCCAGAAGGTTCTCAACCCCTTAAAAGCCAACTGCTGGCAGGCAGCCCAAGCAGGCTGGGAGGCCCAAGCTCCCCACAGAGGAGGAAGAAACTGGATCCGTTGAGGCGAGTGTGGACCCCTTGATCTGATACAGGATGTGGGGTCTAGTTTGACTGCTCTCTTCTCAGGCAGGATCTTTGGAGAATGACCCTTCGTTGGCCTGAAAAAGACCAGTGAGGAGGAGCACCGTGGACTCCACAGGCCAGGCTGGAAGTACCCGCTCCCTGACTCCAAGCTCACCTCAGAAAAGTCCCTGGGCCCTGCCTGCTCAGGAGGAGAGCCCAACTGCAGAGGGAGCGCTAGGTCAGGAAGGGATATGTACCCTTTCCTGCCCTCCACTCTCTCCTGATTAGACAGTTCAGCTATGACGCTGTTGAAAAGAGGGGGCTGACAGTACACCTCAGGGAGCTTAGGTCTGTTCTAGTGTGAGGATGAAGGGGGTTTACACTGGGAAGTTCTCCTTGCTGCATTCAGAACCTGGGAGAAGTGGGGAGGGGGTGGCTGCCTGCTCGTCCTAGGGCCACTTCTACCCTAAGTTACTTTGACCCGGCAGCCCCAGGTCATGCTGAGCAGCATCACAGACTCCACCAACTGGAGGGCGGCTGACCACAGGCCAAATGTTTAGACGAACACGCACTCGGTGAAGGCAGCCTCCTTCCCCAGCCCTTCCTTCCTGCCAGAGTTTGGGCTGACTTCCCCCAATGCTAATGAACAGCTCAGAAATACTAACAAATGCCTTGGCACCCGGAATCCAGGCAGCATCACTTCCAACGTGAAGCTGGGCCAAGTCTTGGCCCCAGTGCAGTCTCAGGGGTTTCCTAGGCCCCATGGAGCCTGGTGGCGTGGGACAAGCAGAAAGCCTCATGAAGGCTGGCTCCCAGAAGGCTGGCTCATTACAGCCAAACGGGCTGCTCACAGACCCATTTCTAGGTCACAGAAACTTCCACCTGCCAGGTAGATGTGAACCCCGGCTCCTCCCTGATACTTGGAATATGGAGCAGGTTCAAGAAAGCCTGAGGTCAGATCCTGATCTCAGAGAACATTTATGCGAGGGTGAGAAGCAGGAATTACATGACATTTCTCCCCGGCACTCTGAGCCCGTCCTCAGGCTGTGAAGGCTCCATGTGTGAGGTTAATTCAAACCTGTTTTCCTGAGCCGTTGTGTGTTTTCAGAAGGAAACTTCTCTCCAGGCAGAGCTGTATGAAACAACACCTCCATTCCCCTGGCTCCCACCTCCCTACTGCCTGCTGGAGACAGAGGCCCACACCCCTGGGGTCACATTCCTCTCCCCGGGGGCTGGGTATCCATTTCACCGTTCCCACACATCCTGCTGGCTTTCTTCTGAGTGTGCACACCCCTGCCCAGCTGGGGCTGTGGGGGACGAGGCAGACAGATGCTATGAGGCCTTGCCCAGCTCCACTCCCACTCCCCTTTCTGCACCCTGCGCATTCTGCAACTCTGGATCTCTCTGTCTGCTGGAGCTCCGGCCTTCAGGTGGGGCAGACTTACCAGGGGCTGGTGCCCTCTACCAGTGAGTGACAGAGGGAACTCACCGACTGGTCCTTCAGCTTCCTCACCCAGGCTAGGGGGAGTCAACATCAGGACAGGTCTAGACCATCTCCTAGAGGTCCCCAGTGGGAACAGAGCATCTGTCTACACAGCACCCTGCCTGGTCCATGCACTTGGAATTTTATCCCCTTCATCATCAGCCCATTTAAACCCACAATGGGTAGGAAGTGTTAGAAAGAGGGAACATCAGAGAGAAAGTGTCTCCTTTAGGACCTCATCAAGCCCAAATCCAAGTGCAGACCTGGAAGAGGACTTTATTCGAGCAGTGGGTTTGGGTTATCCGACTGTCTTTGGGTCAATAATGACCTCTGTTGGGCTGCATGTCGTCTGAGGCCACCAACAACAGAAACCGTGGCACAGTTATCCTTTTCCTAAGGTGCCTGGCACAGGCTCTGTACAAGTAGGTTCTCAATAAACATTAAACTCAGTGGAGTTCCCTCACTCCAGGGAAGTTTGGAAGCAGCTTTCCAGAGACACCCGCGTGAGAGAGAATGGCTCTCAGACTTTCTGTCCAACTGAAGCCACCAACGAACAATAGTTTAGGCATCCCAACATCTCATTCGTCTCCATTACAGGAGCAGTCCGCATGCAGGTTCATGAGTGGACGCAGGGCCCTTGTGTGAGGACTCTGGGGTCATCTTCACAACAGGGAAACTTAGAACCCAGCCTCCCTCCAGGGCAGAAGGCCGAGGCCTAAACTGAATATTGCCCTGTGCCCAGAATGGCAACCAGGATGTCCAGGGCTCTTTTATGTGCTATTTCTCCAAGGCCCACTCTGGACACTGATCCATGATGTAATAATATTTGGTCATAGCATTTATTTATTATGCATAATTTATTATTGCACAGGGAACTGGGAGGGTGTTGAAAAATCCTGATTAGAATCTGAGCTTGGGAAGAGAATTGAGGAGTCCATTTTCTACAACCCTGCTGAAAAATTCCCTAAAAAGTTAAAGAAGGAAAAAGAAGAAAAAAATTCCATCGGCACTTGCAGTGAAGATCAGATCATCAAGTAGTATTTGTCACCTTCAGGTCTTAGACAACTGGTCCCAAGAGACTCCCAGTTACTGCCTTGAGATCTCAGTGTCTGCAAACACTGCTGGGTTAGTAAGCTTGGGAGGAATTGGTGAAACACCATGTCTGGGCTTTTCACTTCCTTGGCCTGAGTCATGCCAGGCAAGCTCACCTCTCCTTCCCAAGAAATGCAGAAAAATAAGGAAGGCACTCATATCTGGGCGTGGTGTTGCTGGGACCCAGCCAGCCCCCAGATTCTCTGGTTGCAGAGCGACCTGGCCAGCTCACACAGGTAGCACTCTTGTATTTTTAGAAGAAAAAAAGCATCCGAGTAAAAGTGGAGGTGGAGGGAAGGCTGGACAGGAACATGTTGCCAGTCTACTCTGCTTGGGAATTAAAAGTTTGCTGGGAAACACTTCTGATGGCTTTAAATATTACAAATGATACATTTCAGAGGGAACACAGTCCCCACTGGATGTGTCCCCTGGAAAGTATTTAATATCGCTGACCGTTGTGTTTTTCTACAACCAAACTAGACCCTCCTTGAAAACAGAGGCTGGTTTTCGCTGCTCATCTCCTATGCAGTGGTCCCCAACATTTTTGGCACCAGAAATGGACTTCATAGAAGACAATTTTTCCAGGGACCAGGGCAGAGGGATGGTTTCAGGATGATTCAAGCGTATTACATTTATTGTGCAGTTTATTTCTATTATTATCACATCAGCTCCACTTCAGATCACCAGGCATTAGATCCCAGAGGTTGGGGACCCCTGACCTACAGGTCCTTTCATGCAGGTGCTCAAGAGTATATTGATCTACTTTGATCTCCTGTTGTGTAAGACGATTTCCTTCGGGAAAGAACAAGTGGTGAATTCATGAAACTTGGTACAGATTTTGATCTCGATTTATAGATGGGAACATCTATAAAATGAAGCGGGTGGGGCCAGTCTGTGAGGCCAGTTCTGGCTCCAAATCGTGGCATTCTCTGAGTGTGGAAGAGTGTGGTCAGAGGGAGGTGACCAGCTGCTGGCCAATAGGGCAGGTGGGTGCTGGGTTCCAGGGCTCTTCAGAGACCAAGTCCGCATTCCCTTTTTGCCACCACCAGGATGTACACACAAAGTCACATCCCAAGGTATTGTCTCTGGGTATGTAGGCAAATACTGATTTAAATAATTTAATGAATTAGTATTTGCTGAGAACCTCCTGCAAACAATGGACTGAGGGGCTGGGTTGTGAGGGATACAAAAGGTGAGCATGTCAAAACCCTTGCCCTCAAGGAGGCTGGGCCCAAGTGCCAGCTCCATCTACAGCAGGCTGTGTGGCCCTGCACACACAACAAACTCTCTGTTTCCTCATCTGTGAAACAAGGAAAATCAAAGCAATTTTAGTTGTTAGAAAAATGAGAGATAATATTAATATATGTATGCTTGTTGGACTGCTTCTAGGATTGGATTGCTGTTAAGAAATAGATATTACATGTTAAGTTTCCAGGCAGTGCCTAGCACTTGGTAGGTATTAAGTAATTAGTAATGTAGGGAAGCAGAATTTGCCACTCCAAAACAGGTCTCTTTAGCATAAAGATTATTTTAGGCTGGTTATTTTATATTTTGATTTTTTTCCCTTTTTTAAAATTAAAATGCAATTGATTTATAATGTATTAGTTTCAGCTGTACAGCAGTGATTCAGGTCTCTCTATATATTCTTTCTCAGATTCTTTCCCCTTATAAGTTATTATAAAATATTGAATATAGTATCCTGTGCAATATAGTAGGCCCTTGTTGGTAATCTATTTTATATATAGTAGTTGAGAAGGCAGTGGCACCCCACTTCAGTACTTGCCTGGAAAATCCCATGGACGGAGGAGCCTGGTAAGCTGCAGTCCCTGGGGTCGCTAAGAGTCGGATACGACTGAGCGACTTCACTTTCAATTTTCACTTTCGTGCATTGGAGAAGGAAATGGCAACCCACTCCAGTGTTCTTGCCTGGAGAATCTGAGGGATGGGGGAGCCTGGTGGGCTGCCATCTATGGGGTCGCACAGAGTCGGACACGACTGAAGTGACTTAGCAGCAGCAGTGTGTATGTTAATCCCAAACTCCTAATTTGTCCCTTCTGTCTTTCCCCTTGAGTATTGTCTGTTTATTATTTTAAAAAAAGAAGATGTAGAAGAAGCTCTGAAAATCAAGAATTTACACCTTGTAAGAGACACTTACCTGTATAAGGGAATCTCGACTTGTAGGGGTGTCTCCCTTGCAGTACCAGAAAGAGTGAGGTTACTCAATTTCTTGAAACTCCTATCTGTGGAGAAGGCAAGGACTTAGATCTGCATGATTACCTTATTCTTATTACTGTGCTTTTCCCGATATCCTCTCATAACTCCCCTCTCCTCCAGCATCTTATCTTCAACTGAGAATGGTATTTTGGATGAGTGTTTCTACCATTTCAAGGAATTACTTGATTTTCCTGGGTCTCTCCCAAGTATACAGGACATAGGCATACTATTAAACTTTTGTTTGTCTTTCTATGTGTCTCATGGCAATTTAATAATTAGACCAGTAGAAGAACATAGACTGGAAGAAGGGAATGTTTTTCCTTCCCTACAGTAATGACTATAGCTGCTGTTAATATGCTCTTATCATTTTCTTAGCATGGGCCAAAGATAATAATACTTCCTGAAGAGAGGAGACCTGAGAGGCCCCAAAGGAGGGCAGGGCTCAGTGAACGGAAGCTCCATCCAAGAGAGCTTTGTTTACTAAACGCACCATCTTAGCCATCACACCCCCACCTGCGTTCCTAAGAAGCTACTCACATGCTTGTCATTCATTCTCCAGAACCCTTTCATTCACCCTTCCACAACTCTTTCTAGCAGGAAATACAACTGCCAGCAAATTTCTTTTTTAAGTTAAAATCAAGTATTAAGAAGAAGAGGTGGCAAGAATACACAGAAGAACTGTACAAAAAAGACCTTCACGACCAGATAGTCACGACAGTGTGACCACTCACCTAGAGCCAGACATCCTGGAATGCAAAGTCAAGTGAGCCTTAGGAAGCATCACTATGAACAGAGCTAGGGGAGGTGATGGAATTCCAGTTGAGCTATTTCAAATCCTAAACAATGATGCTGTGAAAGTGGCTCCACTCAATATGCTAGCAAATTTAGAAAATGCAGCAGTGGCCACAGGACTGGAAAAGATCAGTTCTCATTCCAGTCCTTTGCCAAAGAATGCTAAAACTATTGCACAGTTGCACTCCTCTCACACACTAGTAAAGTAATGCTCAAAATTCTCCAAGCCAGACTTCAATAGTACGTGAAACGTGAACTTCCGGATCTTCAAGCTGGATTTAGAAAAGGCAGAGGAACCAGAGATCAAATTGCCAACATCTGTTGGATCATCGAGAAAGCAAGAGAGTTCCAGAAAAACATCTACTTCTGCTTTATTGCCTATGCCAAAGCCTTTGACTGTGTGAACTGCAACAAACTGTGGAAAAGTCATAAAGAGATGGGAATACTAAACCTCCTGACCTGCCTCCTGAGAAGTCTGTATGCAGGTCAGGAAGCAACAGTTAGAGCTGAACACGGAACAACAGACTGGTTCCAAATAGGCAAAGGAGTATGTCAAGGCTGTATATTGTCACCCTGCTTATTTAACTTATATGCAGAGTACATCATGAGAAATGCTGGGCTGGAGGAAGCACAAGCTAGAATCAAGATTGCTGGGAGAAATATCAATAATCTCAGATATGCAGATGACACCACCCTTATGGCAGAAAGCAAAGAGCCTCTTGATGAAAGTGAAAGAGGAGAGTGAAAAAGTTGGCTTAAAACTCAACATTCTAAAACTGAAGATCATGGCATCCAGTACCATCACTTCATGGCAAGTAGATGGGGAAACAATGGAAACAATGACAGACTTATTTTCTTGGGNGCCCTAACTCTTCAGTTCAAGGAAGTCTGAGAGAGGGGATGAAACTGCAGAAGAAACTGGCACGTGGCACTCCGACTTTCTGGGCCCCACCTTCTTCAACTGTGGTCTGAGGTTAATCACACTTCTTAGTATCCTGTTTCTGTGAGGGGCAAAACATGTGCAAAGTTGCACAGTGGTGAGTCACAAAATACTAGAAATATTGATTCCTTCTCTCTCCCCTACCTCCTACCCTCCTTGTGTTGCCTTATTGCTGCTGAAATTTCAGTAGCTGAAGATATATTAATATTGAAATACGGAACCTGGAAAATACTGTATGTTTATAGAGACAGAAGTAAATGGAGTTAATCTTTTTTGCATGGCTATTTACACATTTTCTAAATATCCTGATTGATGGGGAAGGATGATCCAGAAAAGGAATCAGGGACTTTGCCCTAAATATTCATAAGCCTGGGCCTTGAGCTTTGGTTTCAGATGCTGTTGTGACCCTCAGAGCACACAGGCCAGAGAGCATCCGTGCTGTTATAAAATTATCTTCCCAAGGTCCAAAGACTGCAGCTTTGGAGACAACCATGAGTCAGCACCAGTAGTAAGGTATGAGTAGCGAGACCGTCACTGATAAGGAACGGATGACTCAACAACAGAGTCTTCAGTTAAGTATGACTACCTGAACAAAGGTGGCTCGGTGGTAAAGAATCTGCCTGCCAATGCAGGAGACACCGGAGACATGGGTTTGATCCCTGGCTCGGGAAGACCCCCTGAAGGAGTAAATAGCAACTCACTCCAGTGTTCTTGCCTGGAGAATTCCATGGAGAGAGGAGCCTGGCAGGCTACAGTCCATGGGGTTGCAGATTCTGACATGGCTGAGCACATGCGTGCGCACGCACACCCACACACACACACACCTGAACGAAACTCCGCATAGGTGGGTATGTTGTGCCAAGTTGGGGAGAAGGAACTCGGGAGGTGCTCCAGCGAACACCCACGCACCCCTCTCTGCAAGCCCCTGCTGCTCTCGGATCCCATTTTGCTCCAAGTATCATCCTCTTGGGGAAACATTTACTCACTTTACTCATTACTGCCACTTTCCTTTTTTTCTTCTCTAAACCACACTTCTAAATGCCAGGGCTCAGGAAAAGAGCCTCTCCCTTCTCTGCCCCTCCAGTGTTACAGAACTACAAGCACCTATCTTAGGAGGTCATGTGAATCACCCAGGCATTTCCCAGAAAGAGTCTGGCCCATTCTATTTATAAAAGCAGTCACAAAAGGAATTCCATGTTGCATTCAGTATAAACAGGTTTGATGCTGGATAGATCAGCATCTGCCTGGAGAGTCCTCAGGGGCACAAATTAACCATCTTATTTCTCTCCGAGCCTCAGTTGGCTCCTGCCTCCCACTCAGCTCCCAGAGCCCCGCATGCTAATGTGAATGACTTCTCAAGCAGCAGGGCAAGCAGTGAGATGCTGCAGGTTTTATTCAACAAGATTTTCAGCTCCAGTTCTGTGCTCTGGGGGACCTGCAGGCTTTGAATCAGGCTCTTCCCTTGGTCCTGGTGGGGACAGGGAGGAGCCAGGACAGGGTCTGACAGGAGAGGCTCCCCAGCCCAGCACGGCCCTGGTGGCCCTGGTGGCCTTGCGTCGCAGGTGATCTGCTTTCACCTTTGGCAGCTGGAGCCCAGATCTCCTCTTCTATCTGGGTGAGGATACACAGACCGCTTGCCCCAAAGTTGACAATGGCTGATCCCTTCTAGAGCTCTCTGCCTGCACCCCTCCTTCTGCCTATCTTTGTTCCCCTACTATTTCCTAGAAGGCCTTGTGTGGCCCTTACCTCCTTGGCTAATGAGACCAGGAAGTTCTGGAAGGCAGGGCTCTGGTCTGGCTTTCTCCCTCCCCAGCTCTCATCTCCCCGCTTGGAGCAAGGCTTCAGATCTACTTGATTGTTTCCAAAATGTCGACTCGACCAACTCCAAGTGAATCTTTACCTTCAAGGATCCCTCGACCAGATGCGTGTCCAAAGTTAGAGCTGTACCCATCGGACAGATCCACAGCTGTCGCTGGCTGTCTTATCTGGAGCTCTCTCCCTGGGCCCTGCATCCTCCTCAATAAACATCCCAGCAGAAGGTGAAGGCTGAAGGGATAAGAGGGACCTGCTAGGTCCAAGACCCATGGAGGAAACCGAGGGAAGCAAGAGGAAGGGAGAGAACAGAAAGAGATTCCAAAAAGGGGAAGAGGAGGGAGGCAGGCAGAGAGGAGAGTGACCGGAGCAGAGGACACAGAGGGACACACAGAGAAGCAGGGAAGACAAAGGGGACAGAGAAAGGCAAGGGAACCAGGGGCGAATGGCAGATGTCTCAGGTGGGCTGGGGGCCGTCGTGCCATAATTTGTGCTAATTCTTGAGTGCCTGCTGTGGGCCAGGATCTGTTGCAGACTCTCAGGGATACAGTGGTCAAGAAGACTCTGTGACAACCTAGAGGGGTGGGATTGGGTGTGAGGTGGGAAGGAGGCTCAAGAGAGAGGGGATATATGTATACCTATGGCTAAGCCATGTTGATGTATGGCAGAAACCAACACACTATTGTAATTATCCTCCAATTAAAAACAAAGAAACAGAATTTTTAAAAGACAAGCTCTTTGCTCAAGGTGTTTATATTCCCATGGATGACTGATTACAAATAAATCAGTATGTAATAAAAGTTGCTGAAGAAAAATATGCTAGTCTACTCTCAAATAGAAGGTTCTGACTCCTAGTCCAGTGCTATTGTGTTAATGCAAAAGACAAAACGCCCCAGACACTGAAGGAGATGCGTTTATTCGGTCTATTGCAACAGGGAGAATGTTCATTAAGGAGGAATATCTCAGAGAAAGGGAAGGGGCCTGGGGCTTCCTACAGGCAGGTGAACGAGGGAGTCATCCTGAACCTTCTGGGAGCCTTGAGGAAGGATGAAGATGGATCTGTCTCAGAATATTTGAGGGTGGTGGTCCTTTGAGGTTTCACCTATGGATCACAAAACGATGGTGGTTGGGTGGTGAACTCCAAAGGGTAGAGGATTTCTTAAGCGTGGCTGTTTTCCTCAGGTTAAGTTCAACCTTGTCACAAATATCACCCTAGCTCCATTATTCTAAAAGCTAAATCTGATTATTACCAGCCCCTTAGCTCTGGACTTCCTTCAAGCAGCATACAGGGCCCTCTGGGGACTGATTCCTCCCTGCTCCCAAGTAGCTGAACTGGGAAAGCGCAGGGAAGAGCACACAGGAGAGGACCCTGGGCTGGGCTCCCCCATCACCTCTGCACACCTGCCTCTGGCCAGAACTCAGTCACGTGGCCACACTCACCTGTGAGGGGGACTGGGACGCGTGGTCGAACTGTGCACCCAGAAAGAAGGAGAAGATGGATGTTAGTGGTCACAGCTAGCTGGCTTTTCAGGCTGTTCCATCTCTAGGAACATCCCTTTGCCCCCTTCCTGGACCTTTCCTGATTGTATGACACCTATGCAATCCTTCCAGAGTCATTTAAGCGTTCCATCCTTTAGAAAATCTTTTGACTACCAGTGTGGGCCAGGTACCCCCGAATGCCTCTGTAGCACCCAAGGGTCTGTCACAATACCAGTCACGCTAATCTACAACTGTTAATTTTCTCGTCGGTCTCCTTACACTGCTGAGGCAGGAGACTGCCTTCTGTCTCTCTGTCCTTGGTGCCTAAGCCCTGCTGGGGCACTGGGTACCCAGTGATCTGTAATGTCTGTCAAATAAATAAATGGACTCTGGTTTGCTTCTAAACTACCAGGATAATTTTAACCAAAAGAGACCAGAGGGTCCCCCTCGTAACCCTAATAAAAGGTTTAATTTGAGACCCGGGCCTGGATCAATTCTCACAGTGAGGCCTCCCAAAAAGACACCAAGCATTGTTGATATTAGGGTGTAAAGAAAACTCAGATGCCTTACTTTGAGTTCAGCTCACTAACCCTCTTTCACTGCCTGATTGGCCCTTAGAGAGAAAAGAGAACTGCATCCCCACTTCCTGGCAGATGAGGATGGAGGGAACAGGTACCCTTTGTGTGAGTTGGGCGAGGACCGTAGCAGACCTGGAGGGAAGGTGACAGGTTGCCGTGGCCTTATGCGCATCTGGGTAGTCAAGTGAACAGTTACACAGTGACACATGGGCAGAGCATCCGTGATCTCACCACTCCCAGCCAGTTTGAGTCAGGACCAAAGACAGTAAAATCGTATTAACACACGAGAGAAAGGCTGAGTCATTTCTATAATGACTGGCTTATGGCAGGAATCTTTACCAAGCCTGAGGATGAAAAAATAGCCTCTTTTCATGTCAAATTATTGGCTGGAGTCTCATCTTTATAACTTTTGAAGAAGGAATTACATGGCTCACACATCCGAGACAAGTAGGGAGATTACCTTAGGGCACATAAGTAACCAGACCACAAACAGGACTGGGGTCTAAGGCCTGAGGGGGCAGAGCAGCTGCCCACAGCACCCTCGGTCCCCAGTTCTATCCTGTGGAGTCCTGGTTATGTGCATTGGTTAGGCAGGAACATTGAACTGCCCAAGTGATAAAGATAATGATTATAGCTTACATTTACTAAAACTGAAAATGTACTAGGGGGCTTCCCTGGTGGATCAGTGGTAAAGACCACTCCTGATCTGTGGGTTGAGAAGATTCCCCGGAGAACTAAGTAGCAACCCATTCCAGTATTCTTGCCTGGGAAATCCCATGGACAGAGGAGCCTGGCGGGCTACAGTTCATGGTCAGACATAACTTAGCAACCAAACAACAATATAATGTACTAGGCACTAAGCTGGGAGATTTACATGTGCAATCTTGATTGATCTTTGCAATTACTACATAAAATTCTCAACTCTATCATTACTACATGCATTCATTGCTTTATGGGGGAAACATAGTGCGTGGAAGATGCTGAAAAATTCAGCTCACTCTGCTCCAGCCACACTGGGCTTTGTTTTCCGAAGATCACGTCAAGCTTGTTTCCCACTTCAGGGTCTTTGCACAGGCTGTTCCTTCTGTCTCAGCCACGCACTTTGCCCAGATCCTCCCCTGGGTTTACTCCTTACCTCATTCAGGCCTCTGCTCAAATGCCACCTTCTCCAAAGAGGCTTCCCTGATCTTCCCGCATGAAATAGACCCGACTCCCACCTGTTGTTCTCTATCTCATTAGTTCCCTTTGTCTTTCTTCATAGCATTTAATAGTACTCAAAATTATGCCAAAGATTTATTCATCACGTGATGAATGAAACAAGGACTTTTTCATACTTACACTGAGTCTCCAGGATCTTGAAGAGAGCCTGGCACATAGTGGGAGCTCAATAAATATTGGTTGGGTAAATGAATAAATACAGTCCCTGGAGAGCAGGGCCGCATCAACATCTGCTCAGAGCACACGATTCTTAACAAGAACCAACAAAGCAGGACTTCCTGGTGGGTACAGTGGATAAAAATCCAACTGCCAGTGCAGAGAACACAGGTTAGATCCCTGGTCTGGGAAGATGCCACATGCAGAGGAGCAACTAAAGACCGTGGGCCAAACTACTGAGCCTGCACGCTAGAGCCCGTGAGCTGCACTGCTGAAGCCTGTTCGCCTTCCTAGAGCTTTTGCTCCACAGGGAGAGAAGCCGCTGCAGTGAGAAACCCAGGCACTGTAACTAGAGGAGGCCAATGCTCAGCAACGAAGACACAGCACAGCCGGAAGAAAAAAGAACCAACAAGCAGAGGGGGGTGGATAAAGGAGAAGAAGGAGGCAGCAGAAAAGCTCTATTCAGATTTAAACTTAACTACATTTGTTTAGTTTTCCTTATGCATCAAACTTAGTGACCTACAGTATCTCTTTCAATTCTCAAATCCTGTAGTAGGCAATTATATGGAAAAAGGCGAAATATAAGACTAGAGAGCAGAAACACACTGACATCAATTCCTTGATAAACTCTTTATCCATAACAGAAAAGAGGCTTTTATATTAAAAAAAAACAAAACAAAACAAAACAAAAAAAAACAGATTCCCAATTGCATATCTTTGTATAGCCCAAACCACAGGATTTTGTGTTTATTTTTTTATGATTCAGCTTCATAAAACCCACAGGCTATTTAATTTACTGTGTTTACTTTTACTATAACTTCAAGACAAAAGATTTATTACTAACATCCACCCTTCCCTCAACTCAGCTTGCAGAATCTCTTCCATGGTTTACGTATGTTGATTCAATTCTCTGGATGCCTGTGCGTGTCCTCTATAAACTGTTTAGTCAACTTTTATGGAAAAGGAGGCTGAGTTTTTCTAAAGATGTGTCCAAACTAAAATTTCATTTTATAATAGCATTAAAACAGCATTTTAATTACATGTTAGAACAGTCTGACCTGACAAAATCTTGCAGGATCCTAGTCTGAAATCCTGGGGGCCTCTAACACCCCCACCCACCCAACACACACAAAATCCTCCCCCTTATTAAAATTAAGAATTCTTCAATGGGTGTGGCCTCTCCTTGTTCCCTTGTCTAGCAAGGCACAGGCTCTTCGGCTGGTCCATGGTTACAACTAAACTTATGCACTGAGGATGTGGCTACCATTACAGGGGTTGTACAAAATGGGGGAATCTGATGGGCTCTGAGCTTTGAGCAGGATCCCAGTTTATGTTACAGGCCCCAATCTATCAGCTCCCTAGGCCTATCTGCCAGCTGGTTAACTTGACTGGTCCCTCCACTCCACCCTCTCTGCACCAGTGGGAGCCCATAAATCCAAGCAGTGGCTAGGGTTAGGGTCAGAGGTCACCCTATTATGGCTCAGATGTACTTAGTGCTGCAGCAGCCCACAGCCTGCTTTCCAGAGGTGCCAGGAGCTCTTAAAGGAAAGTGCTTAGTTGCCCAGTCATGTCTGACTCTTTGTGACCCCATGACCTTGTAGCTTGCCAGGCTCCTCTGTCCATGGGATTCTCCAGGCAAGAATGGAGTGAGTAGCCATTCCCTTCTCCAAGGGATTTTCCCGACGTAGGGATAGACGCAGGTCTCCTGCACTGCAGGCAGTTTCCTTATTGTCTGAGCCAGCAGGGAAGCCCTCTTAAAGGAATGCTGCTGCTAAGTCACTTCAGTCGTGTCCGACTCTGTGCGACCCCATGGACTGCAACCTACCAGGCTCTCCCATCCCTGGGATTCTCCAGGCCAGAACACTGGAGTGGGTTGCCATTTCCTTCTCCACTTAAAGGAATAGTTATGCTGAAATAATAGCACATCTCTGACCAGAGACACTTAATCCCTGAACAATGTCAGGGAGATGGAAATGGTAAACCAGTGTAACTTCAGAGAGATTCTTTGGGTGCTCATCCCCTTCTTGGTGTCCTGATGAAGAGAAATTTGTGTATGCTGTTGAGCCCCAATTCTCATCCACCACACTAAGCTTCACAGAAGGAAATTTGGGGAGACTCCTTCTCCTTCGAACACTCCTCCTGTATCTACCAGAATTATCCCTTCCTGTAAACAACTCCTCTTCAAAACTTACTTCTGATTAAATATCTGCTAAAGCTGGGATGTGAGCCTCAGAAGGTGTTTTTTTAGTTAAACCAGCAAACATGACACAGCACCTTATGGCTTACAACAGGGTTCAATCCTTAACCCTGGATATTCTAACTACCTTTTTGATAGTGGGAAACCCAAAGCTGAGACCATAAAGAGAGATGAAGACTGCAGTTTGAGTTTCAATCACTTTTGACATCATAGGTTCCCTGGTGGCTCAGACGGTAAAGAGTCTGCCTATAGACCTTCGTTCAGTTCCTGGGTCAGGAAGATCCCCTGGAGAAGGAAACAGCAACCAACTCCAGTATTCTTGCCTGGGAAATCCCATGGACAGAGGTGCCTGGAGGGCTACAGTCCATGGGGTCACAAAGAGTTGGACACGACTGAGCAACTTCACTTTCTTTCTTTTGATATCATATTACAAGCAAGTAGGAGTAATGAGACTTCCCTGGTGGCGCAGGTGGTAAAGCATCTGCCTACAGTGCGGGAGACCCAGGTTTGATCTCTGGGTCAGGAAGATCCCCTGGAGAAGCAAATGGCACCCCACTCCAGTACTCTTGCCTGGAAAATCCCATGGACGGAGGAGCATGGTAGGCTGCAGTCCATGGGGTCACAAAGAATCCGACACAACTGAATGACTTCACTTTAGGAGTAATGAGAGCAAGCCTAAGTAAGCCTGGCTCTCTCAGAGACCCCACTGCCACTGCCAGACAAGGTGCCTAAACTTAGAGTTTACAGAGCATTCCCAGGCTCTTGTCCAGGAAATGACACTGGGGCTTACTGGACCACAGCTACGAGCCCATTGAGGGCAGGGGCAGACACCAACACACTCCAGTAGCCTCAAGGGCAAATTCAGAATGACCCCATAACTGATTTTCATAATGATGATCTTATGGGCAAATGGGACCCAATTTCCATTGCACTCGTGTTTCAGAAAACAGTGAGTATACAAGGAAGTTAGGAGAATCTTCCATCAGAAATGTTTAACACAGGCACTGCATTTCTCAAACGATAGGACTTAAGTAATTGAGTATGTGATTTCTCTGAAATGTCTTGTCCCCTGATGACCCCAGATTAATGAGGGGTTACCACGCATGCCCACTACTCTTCCAAACCTAAGTTCTAGCACAATATTTTTTAAAAATCTGTCCAAACTCTTGATGAAAGTGAAAGAGGAGAGTGAAAAAGTTGGCTTAAAGCTCAACATTCAGAAAACGCAGATCATGGCATCCAGTCCCATCACTTCATGGGAAATAGATGGGGAAACAGTGGAAACACTGTCAGACTTTATTTGGGGGGGCTCCAAAATCACTGCAGATGGTGATTACAGCCATGAAATTAAAAGACGCTTACTCCTTGGAAGAAAAGTTATAACCAACATAGACAGCATATTCAAAAGCAGAGACATTACTTTGCCAACAAAGGTCCGTCTAGTCAAGGCTATGGTTTTTCCAGTAGTCATGTATGGATGTGAGAGTTGGACTGTAAAGAAAGCTGAGCGCCAAAGAATTGATGCTTTTGAACTGTGGTGTTGAAGAAGTCCCTTGAAAGTCCCTTGGACTGCAAGGAGAGCCAACCAGTCCATTCTAAAGGAGATCAGCCCTGGGTGTTCTTTGGAAGGAATGATACTAAAGCTGAAACTCCAGTACTTTGACCACCTCATGTGAAGAGTTGACTCATTGGAAAAGACCCTGATGCTGGGAGGGATTGGGGGCAGGAGGAAAAGGGGACAACAGAGGGTGAGATGGCTGAATGGCATCACCGACTCGATGGACATGAGTCTGAGTGAACTCTGGGAGATGGTGATGGACAAGGAGGCCTGGTGTGCTGTGATTCATCGGGTCGCAAAGAGTTGGATACGACTGAGCAACTGAACTGAACTGAACTGAAAGTCGCCAGTAAACAATGAAAAAATTTTTAAATTTCCCCCATAAGCTTAAAGTCTTTTATTCTATTAAAATGAAAATAAAGTCGTCTTTTACCCAGTAAGCCTCCAAAATTCTCAAATTGTTGGCAAGGAATTAAAATAGTAATGTGACATATTGCCTTTATGGTGCCTTTATGCAACATTTTATTATTTTTCATTTTTGTGCACCATATTTTCAGTGAATGTCAGAGAAATAAACATTTTCTGCAATAAATATGTTTCAAATATATTTGCAATTCTTAGAGCTATAAGAGAGAAATCAACAGACCAATGCCCAGTTCCCCACGGCTGCCTGCCAACCCACAGAGGCCTGCTGGGGAAGGACTCAGGGTTTGGCATCTTATCAGGTACAGAGTTTTGTTTGCTCTCCTGGACCGGACATGCTTGTTGCTGAGTCAAGTTGATACTGCCTAAAATGACTCTAGGATTGTCCCTTATTAAGAATAAGTAACATGTTCTTGGGCCTGCTGGAGTTCTCCAGGGGTAGGAAGGATTAGCAATAGTAAACAGATCATACAGAATGCAGACAGACTACAAATAAAAACGCAGTTTGATTACTTTAGTCTGCTGTGTAAGACACAGGCTACTCCTGTTGATATTGATATTCACACAAACACAGATGTCCTGCAGGAAGTTGGAGAGACGTGCCCTTCCTCAGGAAGGCTTCAGATGTCACATCAGAGGGAGCCCCTTTGAGCTTCAGGTGACACAGGTGATGTGCCTGGCCGATTAGGGGAGGAGGCAGATTCTCTAAGGGGGACAAGACTCTGGCGATTTTTTCTTTGGGCCAGTTTCTTCTAATCTACAAGGAGGTCCAGCAAGGGAGCTCTACGGCTGGTTGAAGCTGGCCCAGACATAGTATTCCTGAGATCATGAAGGGTTATGACTTGAGACCTGTGGAGCTTCAAAGCACCCACTGGGGTTCCTCATGTCAAGCTTATGAGAGTGTTTCACCTTGGAGGACTGCTCATTCTTCCTTACTCTGTTGGGTGTAATGGAGGTGGGAAACTTTGCCTCTGAGCTGCCTTCAAGGAAAGATCCTGGAAAGGACTTGCTGTTTCTCCCAGGTTCCTCACCTTCATTGCTAACTCTGCCCCAACTCTACCAGACAGTCTTTCTGGCACGATGGCCATCACGACCAGGGCTTCCCAGGACTTACCTGACCAGATGTAAACAACATGTTCATCACACCTGAAACAGGGTTTTGTTTTGTTTTTTTTTTTAAATTACAAAGATTAAAATAAATAGAAATCAAGTAAGAGAGGGAAAAAAAATGGTGAGAAGCTACCAAGCACAGGGTTGTTCTGGGATAACCAATTCTAGCCACACCTTGTCTGGGTTGCTGACACAGCTTCTGGTCCTGGCTTCTTCTTCCCTTACTTCAGTAGCCCCTAAGAGACTACATCCCAAAGCCAGGTTTCAGTCCAGAAAGATTATATACATAGAGTTTGGGGGAAGAGGAAGGAGTCCACTCAAGTTCCAGTTTGGACAGTGGAGCTGCTGGAGGGGATAACAGAAACACACTCTCTTCTAGGTGGACAGTGATAAACAGAAGACATGGACATGAGGTCACATCCACTGGCAACCAGTCTCTCAGTCCCTCTTGTCTCATAATGGCTTTCACGTAAATTCATTCATGCCACGAACATCTCCTGAGCACCTACTGAATGCCTGGGCCTGGGTTAGGCGCTGGGTTAGGTGTTGATGGAAATATTAATAAATAAGTTTCGGCTCCTGCCTTTGAGAAGCTCAGATCTAAAGGGCAAGTCATTGTAATCTCTAGAATATTTTACTAGCTTTCTAGCTGTCTCCCTGCTTCCCAGCGTTCCCCCTTCAATCCATCCTCAGTTTAGTAATCACGGTGATTTCATTAAAACTTAATCACATCTTGTTACATATTTGCTCCCACAGCTTCCCATCTTGCTCATAATAAAAACCAGCATCTTTATAATGGCCTAACAGCTGAATATACTCTGACTTCCCTGTTGCCTCTCATCTTACTTCTTGCTTCTCTTCCTCTCATCCATTACAGCTGCCCAGCATGTTCCTGCCTCAGGATCTTTGCTCTTACACTTTGTTCTTCCTTGAATTATCCTCTCCCACATAATCCCTGGATCATTCTGCTGCATACTTCAGATATGCCCTTGAAAGCTATCTTTTCAGGGAGAACTTCTGTAAATCCCTGCAATGGACTGAACTGTGTTGGACTGAACTGTGACCCCTCAAAATTCATATGGTGATGTGACTACATTGGAGAGAGGGTCTTTAAGGAGGTGATTAAGGATAAGTGAGATTATGAGAGTAGAGCTCTGATTTGACAGAGCTGGGCCCCTTATAAGTAGAGGGAGAGACATCAAAGCCCTCTCCCTACCACGTGAGAACACAGAAAAAAACAGCCATCTGCAAGCCAGAAAGAGAGCCCTCACCAAACCCTGACCATGCTGGTAATCCAGACTGCTGACTCCAGAACTGTGAGAAAATGCTTTTTTGTTGTTTAAGCCACCCAGTTTCTGGTATTTTATAATCACAGCCTGAGCCGCGATTAATATACTCTCCTGCTGCTGCTGCTAAGTCACTTCCGTCGTGTCCGACTCTGTGCGACCCCATAAATGGCAGCCCACCAGGCTCCCCCGTCCCTGGGATTCTCCAGGCAAGAACACTGGAGTGGGTTGCCATTTCCTTCTCCAATGCATCCCACTCTTCGTGACCCCATGGACTGCAGCCTACCAGGCTCCTCTGTCCATGGGATTTTCCAGGCAAGAGTCCTGGAGTGGGGTGCCATTGCCTTCTCCGGGAATATACTCTCCTACCCTATATTAATTAGCTCAGGCTGCAATTTTTATTTCTACATCACATCCTAACTTTGCTCCTTATATCATTCATCATGGTCTAATAGACTACATATTCTGTTTATTTTATTGTCTTCTAGTACATAGGTTGGAGGAGACGGCGTGTCCCAGGAGCAGAGGGGATTGGGGCCGCCCCGGGTGCTGGGGGTAGCTGTCTGGACATGCCTTAGCTCCTGGGAACCGGGACATAAAAGGGCCTCCAGAGCCGCCCTGCGCCCTGGGTCCCTTTCATCCCCCTTAGATTGCTTTTACCCCAGGGTTTCCGGAGGAAGAGCTGAGATGGGGTATCAGAGGCTGGGGGTCCCCCTAAGGGAGGAGATTCTATCTGGCTGGGAGGGCTGTCGCCACAGAAGTAATGCCTTTGATGTGCCTCCTTATTAAGCCTTCAAGATCCAGTCTGATGGAGGCATAAAGGAAGAGGGGAAGAGGGCCAGAATCCCTCGACAGCTTCCAGCAAGACCGCTGGGGTGGAGGAGAGAGCTAGATGTGGGAAATCTAGGAAATCTCTTCTAAAAAAAATGGAGAAAGGAATTTGGTCAGGGAGTGGAACTAAGCCTTTCCCTCTCTAACTCTGATTCAGCCCTTATCTTTTGGTCTTTATAGAAATAAAGTTCAGTAGCCCACTCTGGTCTGTCACCCCAGGTAGGCCTTCAAGGCAGCCAGGAGCCCCTGCTCCAGAATTGATGTAGTTCCTCACCCTAAGTCCCTGGCATTTGCCTTGCCCTTAGGGATAGAAGGCAATGGAGAAGGAAATGGCAACCTACTTCAGTGTTCTTGCCTGGAGAATCCCAGGGACAGGGGAGCCTGGTGGGCTGCCATCTATGGGGTTGCACAGAGTCGGACACGACTGAAGTGACTTAGCAGTACCAGTACAATGTGATATGAATGAAGACATACAAAGAAAAAAAAAAAAAAAAGAAAGGGCAAGACACTCCTGTACAGAGAACGTCTAAGGGAGAATTTGGCAGCTGTTCACCCCCACCCCCACCCCTCAGCAGACTCTGAGACAGCTGAGCATGAAGGGTGCCCTTGGAGTCTAATCTGTGGAAGGGCAGGAGAGGCAGCAGAGTGGGCAGAGGAGAGGCCCAGTGGCAATGTGTGCCTGGAGATGGTGTCAGTGACCCACGGGAGCTCTGGCACTAAAAGGCCCTTCAGAGTTAGGTGGAGATCACTGCACAATCTGCACTGATCAACCATCTGGCCACCAGAAAGGGGCATGACTTGGGCAGCTGGGGCAAGCCCTGGGGAGCTGGACAGGGTCTACTGACAGCTCATCCCGCAGATGGGGCCACAAGCCCTGGGATTCGAGGGACTGGGGTGATGGATTGTAGCGCCCACCAGAGTGTTTGGAGAACAGCGAGGTGAGGATCAGAGGGAGTTTTAGTCTTCTACCCAGAAGAATCGTGACGGCTTCACTGAGAAGAGTCCCAGATGATGAGGACCACTTTTCAGGCAGACAAAGAGGGGCAGAAACACGAGATACAGTGCCGACGGATTATTGTTGCCTGGTGGACCGGGGAGCATGTGTTGAGAGGAGGTGAGAGAGTAATTCTCTCCTCACCCACCGTGGAGAGCTGACTTCATCTCTTCCATGTGAAGCAGGGGAGCCTCAACTTGTTCCATATACACCCAGTGAGCATAAACTATGGATAAATACTAAACCCCTGTGGCCAGAAAGATGATCAAATCATGACTGGCTGGCAAGAAACTCAACAGGATCTTTCAATCGGCAAATATTTAGTCTGTTAATAAACAGTCTGTCCCCCTCCCCGGACAGCGGGGCTGAAGCCCATCCCCTGCAATGGACAGGGAGAAATGGGCCCTGCACCCCAGACTGACCAGCTGGTTCTGTGTGATCTCAGCCCAGTCGCTTCACCTCTTGGGATCTATTATCTGTAAAGCAGAGCTAATATCTTCTTACTGGGTGCTGTGGCTTAAAGGTGATACTATTTTACATGGTGGGCCGTGGTACTGTTCTGCAGCCCTCAACAGCCCACTGGGCTGCAGGAAGTGCACCCGCA
This sequence comes from Redunca redunca, assembly GCA_006410935.1. Taxonomy (NCBI): domain Eukaryota; kingdom Metazoa; phylum Chordata; class Mammalia; order Artiodactyla; family Bovidae; genus Redunca; species Redunca redunca. Next base: position 27,898 of record SJYQ01005058.1, read on the forward strand.
TGCTTCAAGGCCACCGCGGATCCTGGCTGCTCTATCACCAAGAAACCATTAGGGCCAGAGCAAGCCCGAGGACATCGTTATGTAAGCCCCAGGACTGGTAACAAGCAGAAGTGGGAAACGAGCAGCCAGCCGTGGTTTTTCTCCTCTTGCTTGTCCTGGGCTGAGGTTAGACATGGTTGCTTAGCAACGCCGCTAATTCATCCCTGGAGCCATCGCGCCAAGGCCACCGGTTCCCACCAGGAAAGGAATGCCGAATGCCTCGGGGCCAGTCTGAGCTTCCTTTTGTGAGGATTATTTGGACACTTTTTGCTGAAGGGGCTTTTATTCTGAGGTAAACTGGGGACATTCCTCTGATGGAAATTACCACGAGATAAAAGAAGAGCTAGGAGATGGGGGTGGGGGGATGGGAGCTGCAACTTAGGGTTCCTGCCCACCCTTTTCATGAAGCAAATTGTTCCGGAACAGCACCGCGACTAAAGAGAAGCTCTACAAATGGGCCTTTGTTTCATGCTTGGCAGGGAGAGTGCTGGAACCCTTTTTTCAAGTCTGAGTCCCAGCCCTATGCTGCGCTGCCCTCGGACTCAAAGGCTCCTAAGCCACTCCGAAGTGGGGCTGAAGGAGATGAGTCAGGGCGCCTGCGGGCACCTGCCCTGGGCTGTGAGCTAGGAGTTTCTGGATTGCTCCCTCTGAGTTAGCGTCCCAGAACTGTCAGGTCCCCTCCACGCTAGGGAGGGCAAACACGGGTTACTCTATCATCCCACAGCCTGGATTCCAATTGCTTTTGAAGGTTGAGAACACTAAGGGGTGAGCCTGTAACAGTCCGATTTTCCCTAAGATTAAAAGGAATGAGCGACAACATTTTAAGAAAACACGATTTCCTGGGTCAGTTGCTTCAAATGCAAGGAGGAAAACATTGAAAAAAGCAGAGTTAAAGTAGCCTGGCTTGTTTTAAATTCATTTCATAATGCAAGTTTACAATTAAAGGACTCATCCTAAGGGCAACTAACTGAAGAAGTCAACTTTCAGTGAACTAAATGAAACAAATTTTCTGCAAATCACTCGACTGTCCAGCAGAACCCCGCCTTGAAGACAGAAGTATGCCGATCCCACTGGGACGTGTCAGTCACAACAGGGTCCTGCCCTCGGCAGGCGTGGCGCTCCACTCCCCCTGCACGGGCAGAATTTATACCCATTCAGCTGGGACTGTCCCTCATGGATAACACTCTGATCAGTAAGCACCAGGTGAGCTGAAACTGCCCTACAGTTCACAGCTGCTACCTGAACCTTTTATTTTGTTTTTTGTTTTTTTTTTTTAATAATGTCCGACAGCCTGATGTACAAATCAGAGACTAGTCTGTGTCACAGGGTGATGAGCCTTTTCTAGTTTCCGTCTCCTATAGTCTGAAAATCCAAAACGGCTTCTTGAGGAATTCCCTCCTCTCCTTTCTTACAAATCCCAGGGAGAAAAAAACATGGGAAGCAACCACTTCAAAGTGCCCATTAGTCCTTTCTCAGTAGGAAGGAGAACCCTGTGTACAAACTGCTAAGAGAACCAGAGATAAGGAGAGTGAAGTGTAATCATTGAGCCCTATAATTCAGGGATGGAATCAGTGTGAGGCTTGGAAGATTTGTAGGGTCACTGATGAGTTAGCAAACCCTATTAGCATGAGTATCCATTAAAGAATAATCTTAGATCCTCATCCCTGGCCTTACCTGCCCCCGCTCATGCCAGTCACTGGAAGAAAGGAAGGGTGGGGGAGAGAGTTGGACATCTACTCTGACTTTTCCAGTTTGGGGTGCAAGACATAGATATTTATCCAGGTCAAATCAAAAGAAGAGAATTTTATTATGAGAAGTGCACAGTAGCCCTTCCACCATGTTCTCGTCCTCTGTTCAGTCTTATTTTTGTCTCCTGGCTCATGCTTTGGGTGTTACCACCCCTCCCCCCGCCTTTAACTTTGGATGCCAAGACCATGGACCCTGCATGGTCCCAGCTTCATCTGCTTCTGAATGTGCCCTTCTGGGTTTTGCTCCTGATGTTGACTTGGCCCCTAGATATTTTTAGTTGAAACTCCTGGGTGAACCCATCATCTTGAGCTAGCTCATGTCTGAGGTTGGTGAACAGACTACATGACCTTGGGTCAGCAACTTATCCAAGGCCATTTCCTGTGGCTGGAGAGGCACAGAAAAACGATCTTGTGTATCAGATATGGCTAAGGCAGACCCTTCAGCAGATGACCCCAGTTTTCTGGTGTTTAATGTAGACAACCCTTCGGTTCTGGCTGAATAACATAGCACCAGTTTTCAGCAGTCCGTATTGGATAGTAAGCAAGCATCCTGGTGAGTATTTCATTTTGCCTGAAAACGTTCACATTCAAGGGTACAAACATGAACAAATTGTGAAGTGCTTTCAGTGTTCAATGAATTGTCGGTCTTTGGAGAAGACCAACCTAAGTGAGGCACAGTCACACAGAACTAAAAGGTTAGAGTGTCTAGAGTGTCTCAGCCTTTGGTGCAAAAGCCTTGGTCCTACAGCTCTACTTTAGGCCTCAGCTCTACTTTGGATCCAAGGAAATTTGGAGAAATAAGAAGAGCTCTGGGCTAGGGTTGAGGGAGAGAAACTGTCAAAGCTAAGTTCTCCAGATGAAGGAGAACTTCGCCCATCCCCAGACAACTGGTTCTCTTACCATCTCGCTCCTTCTCTCACTCCCACATGCCCCACACCCTCATCAGATGACTTCATCTATGCTTAAAGGAAGGTTTGACTGTGACAGTTCGTTCTTTTAGAAAAATCATCATTAGGGGCTGTAAGTCCTAGCCTCCCTGTAAAAGTTATGCTCTCATGCTCCTCATTCTGACCCCATAAAGGGGCTCTTTGTGCTTCATAAAGGAGAAAACCTCCTATGTTTCTCCTCTCAACACTCTGGTTTCAGTACTTCACTTCTGACACTCAGAGCACTTCCCCTCTGGTCACCAAATATGTGTGAATTTTTCTTCCATACCGAGAGATTTTCAGGTATCAGTTGGGTGTCCTCTACAATTTATTCACTTCTGACACTCTCTACCTAGAGATAACATTAGATCACACATGTGAAGGGTTCAGTCCCCCATTTCAAATGCCAGTTGCAAGTCCAGATTGTTACCTGTGCTTGTGACCAATAGGCTATAAATCAGAGGCTCCCATGACCCCTCTTAGGGCTCAAGTAATTTGCTAGAGTGGCTCAGAACTCAGGAAAACAGTTTACTTACTGTTTACCAGTTTATTGGGAAAGGATACATCCATAAAGTGTACAGATGAACATCCAGATGGAATGTTCATAGAACAAGTTATGTAGGAAAGGCTGTGGCGCTTCCATATCTTCTCTGGGCACCCCACTCTCCCGGCAACTCTGTGTGTTCACCCCAGCAGCTCTCCAACCCTTGTACATTTGGGATTTTTATGGAAGCCTCATCCCATAGGCATGCTTGATTATTAACTCTATTTTTGGTCTCTCTCCCCTCTCTGGAGAATGGGGGGTAGAGCTGAAAATTCCAAGCTTCTAATCATCAGTTGGTCTTTCTGGTGACCAGCCCCCATCCAGAAGCCCACCAAGAATCACCTCATTTGAAAAAAGATGTTACTCTCACCCAGGAAATTCCAAGGGATTTAAGAACTCTGTGTTAGGAACTGGGATCAAAGACCAAATATGGGATCAAAAGCGGTTCCTAATGTTTTTCTCACTTAAGAAATCAAAAGGGTTTTAGGAACTCTGTGCCAGGAACCCAGGACAGAAACCAATATATATCTTTTCTTCTATTTTCTCACACGGTGCTTCTGACCACTGGCTATAGATTGGAGGTTCCCATGGCCCCCCTCTTTGGGTTTAGTCATATCCTAGAGCTGCTCACAGAACTCAGGAAAACAATTTACCTACTGTATTAACAGTGTACTATAAAAGGATATAGTCTTCTCCTGTAGCTCAGTAGGTAAAGAATCTGCCTGAAATGCAGGAGACTCGGGTTTGATCCTTTGATCAGGAAGATCCCTGGAGAAGGAAATGGCAGCCCACTCCAGTATTTTTGCCTGAAGAATCCTATGGACAGAGTAGACTGGCAGGCTACAGTCCATGGAATCACAAGAGTTGGACATGACTTAGCTACTAAACAATGAAAGGATGTAACTCCAGAACAGCCAGATGGAAGAGATGCACAGGGCAAGGTGTGGGAAGGAGGCAGGAAGCTTCCAAGCCTTCTCCAGGTGCCCTACCCTTCCAGCGTCTCTATGGATAAGAAACTCTCCAAACTATGCCCTCTTGGGTTTTTATGGAGGCTTCATTCCAAGGTCTAGTTGATTAAATTATTAGTCATTGGCAAGTAAGTCAATCTCCAGCCCCTCTCTCCTCCCCATAAGAGGGAGGGGAGGACTGAATATTCCAAGCCTCTAGTTGTGTGGTTGGTTCTCTTAGAAACCAGCTCTTATCCTGTGACTGTCTAGGGGCTTTCCAAAATTCATCCCATTAACATAAACTCAGATGTGGTTGAAAGGAGTTTGTTATGAATAACATATCAATTTCATGCTTGTAATTTTGAAGCTATTTCAGGAACTGAAGACAAAAATCAAACGTTATAACAAAAGATTCCTGTATCACTCTAATCAATCACAACAGCACATGCTTCTTAGCAAAAGGGGGACTCAGTAAGTGGTAATGGGTCATCAGTGTTGGGGGTACTGAGAGTTCCTGACATCACAGTGATCACCCCACATGAATAGCAAAATATAGTTTCTTATTTGAAAGAATTTTGAGAAGGCATTCTTTCCAACTTTGGGTTTCCCTGGTGGCTTGGGGGTAGAGAACGCACCTGCCAATGCAGGAGATGTGGGTTCAATCCCTGGGTCAAGAAAATCCCCCCTGGAGAAGAAAATGGCAACCTACTCCAGTATTCTTGCCTGGGAAATCCCCTGGAAAGAGGAGCCTGCCAGACTATGGTCCATGCAGTCGCAAAAGAGTTGGACACAACTTAGCAACTAACCAACCACAGCAATTCTTTCCAGCTTTAAGTTTCTTGAATGTCAAATAGTGTCTTAATTTATATTTAAATCACTTTTAATATCAATAAATGAAAACATGGGTTCAATTTTCCTTTTAAATGTAATTTTTAATGAAGAAAAAATACACAACTAGCTTCATTTTAACATTTTTTATGACTCCACCACCTCATGATATTCCTTCTGATAAGCTCAAAATATATCCATATTCCTACATCATTACTATCATAAGACAAACCAATTAAACCAGTTTTGTTCTTTCATTGAAAATATCTAGGTGATTCAATTAATTTATTTGCATTCTTATTAAAAATCCATGGGAAAACTTTCATCATCAACCAATCAGTATAAAAATAAAGAACAACTAGAACGCTTAAAGAACTGCTAACACTTCAGTGCTCAAGAGGCATTTCTGTGGCCTGTGTCCCTTGCGTCTGAGTTTTCTCAGCCACCCTATAAGATTAGGTGACTATAAGAAATTTCAGATCACTAAGTAAAGTATATAAAACCCATGCCAGCTGGTAATCACCACTGCCATCTTGCTGAAAAGAACCTATGCTTTCCTGAAATCTTTGTGAACAAAAGTAGTTTAGCTGATAGCCCACATGACCCCAGCAGGAGTACCTGTAAAGGTTCATAACCTCATAACATAACCTCACAACAAGGTTCATAATAATTTGTCAGTGGTGTCCAAAATTCCTGATATAAAAAGCTATAAATCATTAGGCCTCTAAGAATCATGAACACTTGACTGTGTTTGCCATAGATGTCATCATGGAAAATTTTGAAAAGTCTTGAAGGGCTTGGGTGTGCTCAGTCACTCAGCTGTGTCTGAGTCTTTGCAGCCCCTTGGGACTGTAGCCCACCAGCCTCCTCTGTCTATGGGGTTTTCCAGGAAAGAATACTGGAGTGGGTTGGATTTCCTTCTCCAAGGGATCTTCCTCACCCAGGGATCAAGCTCACGTCTCTTGCATCTCCTGCATTAGAAGGCTGATTCTTTACCACTGAGCCACCTAAGAAGCCCTAAAGGGCTTTCTCCCCATATAAGTTGTAAATGCAGAAAGGGTGAAAGCTTAAGTGGGGGATATTGGACTGGACGCAGAAAAGAATTTGGCCAATGAATTCAGATTCACTTTCCATATATCAT
>SJYQ01005058.1:34674-76664 GCA_006410935.1 Redunca redunca
TTTTTTTTCCCCCCAAACTTTGTAAGTATTCCAGTAATGTGTTGGTGGTTTCTAAAAGAACATCTGGAAAACAAATTACTGATTTCTCAGATTGAGCGGGTACCTATTCTCTGGTTCAAGAGCATCAGTCTCCTGATAAAATTCATGGAAAGGCTTGACATACAAAAATATGATGATGATAACATTTTTCCAGTTTTGTTGAGAAATTATTGACATACATCACTATATAAGTTTAAGGTATTCAGCATGATGTTTAGATTTACATATATTGTGAAATGATTACCACTATAGATTCAGCTAACATTCAGTTCAGTTCAGTCGCTCAGTCGTGTCCGACTCTCAGAGACCCCATGAATCGTAGCACGCCAGGCCACCCTGTCCATCACCAACTCATGGAGTTCACACAAATTCATGTTCATCCAGTTGGTGATACCATCCAGCCATCTCATCCTCTGTCGTCCCCCTTTCCTCCTGCCCCCAATCCCTCCCAGCATCAGGGTCTCTTCCAATGAGTCAACTCTTTGCATGAGATGGCCCAAGTACTGGAGTTTCAGCTTTAGCATCATTCCTTCCAGTGAACACCCAGAACTGATCTCCTTTAGAATGGACTGGTTGGATCTCCTTGCAGTCCAAGGGACTCTCAAGAGTCTTCTCCAACACCACAGTTCAAACGCATCCATTCTTCGGCGCCCAGCCTTCTTCACAGTCCAACTCTCACATCCATACATGACCACAGGAAAAACCATAGCCTTGACTAGATGGACCTTTGTTGGCAAAGTAATGTCTCTGTTTTTTAATATGCTATCTATGGTGATAACTTTCCTTCCAAGGAGTAAGCATTTTTTAATCTCATGGCTGCAATCACCATTATCTCCCCATATAGATTCAATAGAAAGAAAGGAAGGAGGAAAAAGTTTCTCCTTGTGATGAGAACTCTTTCCTATGTGTCTCACAGCAGTGCTCACTGTAGTCACCATGTTGTACAGTGCGTCCTTAGTACTTAGCTATCTTACAGTTGGAAGTTTGCACCTTGTGACCGCCTTCCTCCAATTCCCCCTCCACTCTCCACGTCTGGTAACCACGAGTCTGACCTCTCTTTCCATGATTCTGTGAGTTTGAGATCATATTGTATTTGTCTTTGTCAGACTTACCTCTCTTGGCATAATGCCATCAAGTTCCATCCATGTTGTTGCAAATGGAAGGATTTCTTAATTTTTCAGGCTGTGTATGTGTGTGTGTGTGTGTGTGTGTGAGCAAACTCTAGGAATTGGTGATGGACAGGGAAGCCTGGCGTGCTACAGTCCATGGGGTCACTTCTTTATCTATTCATTCATCGATGGACAGTTAGGTTGCATGATGATAATACTTAGGGCAGCTATAATATTAAAAAGAAATCTAAAAATAGAATAATAACAATAATGTTCTGTGTAGACCCTGAAAGCATTAAAGATATAGAGAGTTCTTATTCCTACCCATGACTATCAGTTCTTTAAGCCAACACTTTCCGTGCTTTTAACTTTTTGTGCCAGTCACTGTGTACTTTAATTTGCTTTCAAAATTAATCTTCACAATTACTCTATGAGGTAGGTAATAGAGCCTTCCCCTGTTTACAGATGAGGAAACTGGGCTTAGAGAGGTTAGTGCCTTGCAGAAATTACATGGTTATGAGTGACAGAGCTGGAACTTGAATCCCACCCCGACCTGCAGCTTGAGCATCTGCCTCCGCTATGTCCACTGCTCTTGTACGTGGAAGCTGCCCATGAAAACTGCCAGTGAGGCCAAATAAGCCTAAACTCAGAGGCACTGCCAGGCCTGGGAGAGGCAGAGACTTAAGCTGCTAACCCCAAAGTAAAGACAACTTCCACTGAATGTACTGAAAATAATGAAAACTAGTTCTCCAACAATTTAGGGGACAATATCAGCATTAAAATGTGGTCGTGGTTTTGTCTCTCTTTTTAAGCTGGTGAAGGGAATTCTACTGGAGAGCGAGGACTATTATGCCCATTGAATATTTACTTTGTGCTGTTAGGTGTTAGGAATAAAGAAGTGAACAAAACTGGTTCCTACATCAAAACATATAAACATGTGACCACTGCATCTTTGACACTGGGCAAATTGTTTTTCCTCTTAAATCTGCATTTATTATGAATTCCTAGTCAATCTCTTAAGGATTAATAACCCATAATGGATATCTCTTTGTCTAAACTGCTAAAATGTATTCTTCCCTACCATATGTAAGTTATTCATGAATAACACCATCAAGTGACCGAATAATAGTGCGGACTTTTTTTCCTTTAAAAGTTCATTTGAAAATTTTCTGAGTGAACTATAGGTTTAATTTTCTCCTACAGACTTTTCCCACATTTATGTAAGTCTCTCCTTCCATCTTGCCAGGTAGAGTAGCCTTGTGCTAAAATCAAGCTCAAAAACAGATTTATGTTAGGCAGGATCCCAGTGAGACAGAATTCTAGAAAGTGAGAGCCAAAGGAGTAGAACTAGCCATGTAGGACACCTGATCCTATTTCTTCTTTGAAAAATGGAATTACTGAAACTTTGAGAAATGAAGTGTCTTGCCTATGCTCAGAAAGAAATAACTAACAAATCCAAGATTTAAACCCAGGCCGTCTTTTTTTTTTTTTCCTACAGTCCTATGGTTCATGTCAAATTTAATCCTAAGGTCGTAAAAGACCCTAGTGTGTGCTCTGGCCCATCACTTTTTCACAATTCTTGGATGGCATCACCAACTCAATTGGACATGAGTTTGAGCAAACTCTAGGAATTGGTGATGGACAGGGAAGCCTGGCGTGCTACAGTCCATGGGGTCGCAAAGAGTCAGACACGACTGAATGACTGAACTGAACTGAACTGGAACAGGCAGATTCTTAGTGGGAAAGTTGGTTGAGTAAATACATGTGAGGGGACTCCCAGCTTCTGGTGTAATCCCAGTTACCTCCCCATTAGCCATCTCTGTGCTGCATCTCCCCTGCCTTCTTGGACCAAATTATTCAACAATGCTAATACCTCTCTTGCCTGAGCAGCAATAGCAAGCACAGCACCTACAGAGATATATATATATTACTTGGGCAGAGGTGGAGAGCACTCAGAGCTATTTAACCAGTTCATTTACAAGGACGTATTGACCCCCCTAGACATGCCACACAGATACTGATGCAAGAATGTTTCAGTAGTAGGAGCTGGTGACAAATCTAGGGCATAGAGAATAGAGAAAAGTGAGAGGGGATGTCACAAAGTGAAAGTGAAGGTCGCCAAAGCATACAAAAGCAGGAGAAAATTGGAGGCTTAACTGTCTTGATCAAGGTCACATAGCCGCTTGGTACCAGAGTAGGGATTTGAACTCTGGCGTTAAGATTAGTCTGGCAGCTTCACATGCTGCTACTCTTCCAATAGACCAGAAGCCATGGTGCCTAGTTTGGGAAATACTTAAATAGGGATAAAGAGTGGTACAGAAGCATAAAGGGCAAGGGACAAAAGAAGATGCATATAATCAGTGAAAATGTTTATGGAGAACCTAATTCCTGTGTGTCAGGCACTTATTATGGACTAAACTGTGTCCCTCCCACATCCATATGTTGAAGCCTTAACCCTCAGTGTGACTATATTTGGAGACAAAGCCTTTAGGGAGATAATTAAGGTTAAGTCAGATCATCAGTATGGTGCCCTAATCCAGCAGGATAGACGTCCTTATAAGAAGAGGAAGACACCACTGGAGAATGTGTACACCGGGAAAAGGCCATGTAAGACCTCAAACCTCTGGAGCTGTGAGTAAACCAGTTTCAGTTGGCTAAGCCGCCTAGTCTGCAGCAGTTTGTTACAGCACCCTGAGCAAACTAATACAGCAAAGATGAACAAAGGTGAGGGGCTTCTGGGGACAAATTCTATCTCAGTCTCCTGCTCCAAGCTTGCCTGGGCCCAGAGAGGAGATGGGGAGCTGACACAGGCAGCTGAAACTTCACCGGGTATTTTCAGGTTACTCAGTGCCATGCTGAAACAAACAGGTAAAAAGATATAAGTAATGATGAAAGTTGTAGAAAGTGATCAACAATTTATCATTTTCTGTGGCTTATCTGTTTGTACGTACTTTGTCTCCTTGGTGGTTTTACAAAAACAAATATTTGTCTCAGAAAACTCCTTTCTTGAAAACTCAGAACAAATCTAAACTATTTGGGGCTTCAGATTATCAGTCAAGAATGAATTTCATTGGAAGAATCTGTAGAGGGATGTCAGCAAAAACAGCAGAGAAAAGACCTCTGGAATAATCTTTTCTATAAAGCAGTTAGAACACTGGCAAAAAATTGTCAGAATCAACTTTTTTCAAAACTCTGGAAATTAATCAAAGACTTGTGGCAAACTGAGAAGAGTTTATTCAAGAAACAAGGCTGAATTTCAGAAAGAGCAGCAAGTTGTGTGACATTTCAACTTGCTATATTTCCCCTCCCCAACTTAACAGCAGCTCTGATAATCAATAGCCCACAAGTACAGTGAAAATCAGCAGCCTGGCAACCACAGGAGGAGGCAGAATAGGGCTGGAACCCCTTCAAAGCCCTATTCCCAGGTGATTGCTACTATTTGATCTATCTGGTGGTTCTTGGGAGACCCACTCACAAAGTTGTCTTTATTTAAATTGACGTGAAGTTTTACTCACTGTGAAAAAATCCTTTGCCCAGAGGTATTAGTTGAAAACAGTACAGCTGCCTAAGGTGGCAAATAATATTTGGGTCAAACAGTAGACTAGCCAAAAATCTTAGAAGAAACATCTGGGGAATGAGATATCTATGCTGCTGCTGCTGCTGCTAAGTCGCTTCAGTCGTGTCTGACTCTGTGCGGCCCCATAGACGGCAGCCCACCAGGCTCCCCCGTCCCTGGGATTCTCCAGGCAAGAACACTGGAGTGGGTTGCCATTTCCTTCTCCAGTGCATGAAAGTGAAAAGTGAAAGTGAAGTCGCTCAGTCGCGTCTGATTCCTAGCGACCCCATGGACTGCAGCCTACCAGGCTCCTCCGTCCATGGGATTTGCCAGGCAAGAATACTGGAGTGGGGTGCCATTGCCTTCTCCGGAGATATCTACAGAGAACCTTGAAAAACTTTGACATGTTCCTGGGAATCTAGAGTGCTACATGCATGTCCAGGGCTATGCACATGCTCAGGAAAGACCCAAGAGGGACCAGGCTGACCCTGAGTCTCTACACAAGCAGGAAGTTAAGGCTAAGACAGAGTTGGAATCTGCCTGTCTGAATGTCAAAGGTGTTTCCCAGAGACTCGCAGAGTTCCTCAGCAAAGACTGTGAGGCTTACCAGTCGTAGGCATTTACTCAGGTTTCTGGGGCTTCCCTGGTGGCGCGAGGTACAGAATCGACATTCCAATGCAGGAGACATGGGTTCGATTCCTGACCTGAGAAGATCCCACATGCTGCAGAGAAACTAAGCCCACATACAACTACTGAGCTTATGCAGGAGAGCTTGGGAGCCGCAACTACCGAGACCACGCGCCGCGGCTGCTGAAGCCCTCACGCCCTGGCGCCTGTGCTCCACAACCAGAGGAGCCTCGCACTGCAACAGGAGAGCGGCCCCACTCACCGCAGCAAGCGCAAAGCAACACAGCGACGAAGACCCAGCACGGCCGGAAACAAATATGGAAGAGCTAAGTCAAATTATTTTTTAAAAACCAGGCTTCTGTCCAATCATTAACCACAAAGCTAAATAAGCGGAGACTTTCAGAGCCACACAAGACAAAATATACAGAATTACACTACAGAATTAGTTCAGAAAACAGGTCATCACTAAACAAAGTACCAACAACACTAGATGCTGAGTGGAGAGACATTGATTTCCAGAGTTACCCTGTTATGTTTTTTAATGTACCATGTTCAACAACAACAAAAATATGAAACATTTAAAGAAACAAGAAAGTTTGGCCGTACTCAGAGGAAAAAGCAGTCAATAGAAACTGTCTGTGTGGGAGCCCAGATGATGGGCTTACTGAACAAAGGCTTTAAATTAGCTATTTGAAATATGTTCAAAGAATTTAGGAAAACTATGCCTAAAGAACTAAAGCAAAATATGAGAAAAATGGCTTATCAAATAAAGAGATGAAAATTATTAAAAAGAACCAAGTAGAAACTCTGGAGTTAAGAAGTACAGTACTGAAACAGAAAAAGTCACTAGAGGAGCTCAATAGCATATTAGAGCTGGCAACAGGAAAAAAATCAATGAACTTTGAGACAGGTCAGTTGACATTATCCAGTTTGAGGAAAAGAAAAAAACAAATGAAGAAAAATGACCAGAGTATCAGAGAGCTGAGGGACAATACAAGAATAGCAAAATGTGCATAGTGGGAGTACCAGAAGAAGAAAAGAGAAAGGATCAAAAGGAAAAATGAAGAAATAATGGCTGGAAACATCCCAAATTCGATGAAAAACACTAATCACCCAAGAAGCTGAAAACAACAAAAACAACTCCAAGTAGGATGAATTTAAAAAATGAACACAGATAATAATCAGATCATAATCTAAGAGAACACTTAGGTCATAACCAAAGCTTAAGGGAAAGAAAGAATCTTGAAAGCAGCAAGAAAGTGGTTCATCATGTACAGAAGACTTTCAATAAGATTAAAAACTGATTTCTCATTGGAAGCCATGGAAACCAGAAGGCAGTGGGATGATGTATTCAAAATACTGAGAGAAAGACTGTCCCTCAAGAATTCTAGGTCCAGCAAAACTACCTTTCAAAAATGAGAAAGAAAGCAAGATATTCCCGGATAAACAAAAACTGAAAAAGAAAATCTGTTACTAGCAAACCTGCCCTACAAAAAAATACTGAAAGGACTTTCAAGCTTAAGTGAAAGCTCTAGACAGTAACATGAATCCATATGGAGAAATAAAGAGCACTGGCAAAAGATAACTACGGAATAAATATAAAAGGCAGCATAACTGTGTTTTTTGTTTTTAATTCTTTTTTCCTTCTATTTGATTTGAAAGACAGCCATATAAAATAACTATAAATCTGTGCTGACAGTCAAACAACGTAAGAAGATGTGATTTGTTTGACAACAACAGCAAAGGAGATGGGAGAGAATGGAGCTACACTGGAGCAAAGTTTTTGTTTACTTATTGTTAAGCTGTTATTAATTCAAAATGGACTTCCCTGGTGGCACTAGTGGTAAAGAATCCACCTGCCAATGCAGGAGACGCAGAGACTTGGGTTCCATTGCTGGCTCTGGAAGGTCCTCTGGAGGAGGAGATAGCCACTCCCTCCAGTATTCTTGCCTGGGAAATCCCATGGACAGAGGAACCTGGCAGGCTACAGTCCATGGGGTCACAAAGAGTTGGATATGACAGTGACTGAAAATTCAAACTAGACTGTTATAAATTAAGATGATAATTGTAACTCCTGAGTCAACCATTAAGAAAACTTTGGAATAATCTGTGGTACAGATGATTAAATCCAGCAAAGCCTCACTAGTACAAGCAAGACAGTGGTAAAGCCAGTATGAATTGGTGAAATCTCTAAAGAAAGGAAATTCTCCATTGAGGACATCATTTTTATTAACTAATTAACCAATTAGTTTATCAATACACAGTAACTGGAAGAGCCTAAAAGATGTTCTTTCACTTGCCTTAGACTGAGGGTCTATTATGTGTCAGGCACTATTTGATACTATAGAATAGATGCTTAGCTGTCTTAATGAAGAGCTTCCCTTGTGGACCATAGCTTCTAGCAAGGTGTCTATTTCTATTATTTTAATTTCCTAATAACGCTGGTCTCCCTTGATAGTCTCCCTCATTAAACATCTTCACATCTAATCTAATCCATTTACTCACTCAGCAAATATGTGCTGAATTCCTGCTATGTGTCATCTGTTAACGATACAGTGGGGAACAAGGCAGGTGGCATTCTTGTCCTCCTGGCCTCAGGGAGCTTCCACGTCATGTGTCATGCTGTGCGATATATGGCAAGGGGTGAATGTGCTAGGAAGAAAATTAAAACCCAGGTATAGGGAGGGGATGCTTTTAGGTAAGGTGATAAGGAAAGAATAGAAACCTCAGTTCCGTTCAGTTCAGTCACTCAGTCGTGTCCAACTCTTTGCGACCCCATGAATTGCAGCACACCAGGCCTCCTTGTCCATCACCATCCCCCGGAGTTCACTCAGACTCACATTCATTGAGTCGGTGATGCCATCCAGCCATCTCATCCTCGGTCGTCCCCTTCTCCTCCTGCCCCCAATCCCTCCCAGCATCAGAGTCTTTTCCAATGAGTCAACTCTTCACATGAGATGGCCAAANCCTCTTCACTTTCTGCCATAAGGGTGGTGTCATCTGCATACCTGAGGTTATTGATATTTCTCCCAGCAATCTTGATTCCAGCTTGTGTTTCTTCCAGCCCAGCATTTCTCATGATATACTCTGCATAGAAGTTAAAGAAGCAGGGTGACAATATACAGCCTTGACGTACTCCTTTTCCTATTTGGAACCAGTCTGTTGTTCCATGTCCAGTTCTAACTGTTGCTTCCTGACCTGCATATAGATTTCTCAAGAGGCNGTATTCCCATCTCTTTCAGAATTTTCCACAGTTTATTGTGATCCACACAGTCAAAGGCTTTGGCATAGTCAATAAAGCAGAAATAGATGTTTTTCTGGAACTCTCTTGCTTTTTCCATGATCCAACAAAATGGAAAGATCTGGGAAGGAGTGTTTCAGGAAGGGGAATAACTATAAAAACTGAGGGGGCTACTGAAGCCTGAAAGCTCTAGAGCCTGTGCTCTGCAACAAGAGAAGCCACCGCAATGAGAAGCCTGGGCCCCACAACTAAAGGATAGACCATGCTCACCACAGCCAGAGGAAAGCCTGTGGAGCAACGAAGACCCAGCACAGCCAAGTAAGTAAACAAATACATAAAATTAGTTTTTAAAAAACTGAGGCAGAAAGAGCTATACCTGTGAGGATTAGGAAGATGGCCAACGCGAGTGGGGTCTCTTCTTTCAACATTCAGCCTGCCTTCTGTGCCTCCGACTACAATCCAGTCCTTAGCTGTGGCGCTCACATCTAAGTTACTTCAAGAATCTTCTTATTCTTTTTGCCCAAAGTCTGTGTCCCACGTAATTTATTCTACACTCCACTGCCAGAAACATTTTCCAGAACACTTTCATCTTGTCACCTCACAGTTGAGAGTTTCAGTGGCCCCTACTGCGGCCAAGCCCCTCCGCCCCCCCACAGCATTTGCTGGCTTCCGACCTTGTACCGGACACTTTTTTGGCACTGTGCTTCCACCAGTGCAGCACGAAGACCAGCTTCCTGCTCTCACAGGGCTTTTGTTCCTGAAGGACAAGACAGACACCAGACACATATCAAGATAATTTCAGATAATAGTGTTGTTGTTAGTCAGCCATATCCAAGTCTTTGTTACCCCATGGACTGTAGTCTGTCTGTGGAATTCTCCAGGCAAGAATACTGGAGTGGGTAGCCATTCCCTTCTCCAAGGGATCTTCCTGACCCAGGAACTGAACCCACGTCTTCCACATTGCAGGCAGATTTTTAACATCTGAGCCATCAGGGAAGCCCAAGGCAATAGTAAGTGGCAACAAGAAAACAGAGAAATTGTGACAGAGGGGATGACCTGAAGAGTTCTGAGGTGGTCTGGAAAATCTGGGGGTGGAATCTGTTCCAAGAGTGGGAACAGCAGGTACCAAAACCCTAACGTGGGGCCCTTCAGGGGCTGGCCTCCTTGGGGAAGTGTCCATCCTTCTAGCTGAGTGCTTGTCAGAATGGTCAAGTGTGTCACCCTCCTGAAGACTACAAGACCGTAGAGCACAAGAACCCTTTCTAATTCTTACCAGACCACCTGGAGTGCTGTGGGTCACTGGTGACCACCTGGGGAACTGAACTGAATCAAGCTCAGTGTCCTAATCTGGCAGGTGGGGTCAAAGAGTGTTGAGCTCCAATCCAACCTTAACTCACATTCCTGAACCTTTTTAAGCTAGCATCCTCTCTGTCCTCCCCTCTCTGGGTAAAACTTGGCAAAGTATATAAACTTAAATAAATCAATATTATATGAATATAAAATTTCAGAACACAAGTTATTCTTTACCTCATTAGATAAATCTCCTCTCAAGAATGAAAAGGTTTGACCTGCTGGACTGATTTAGTCAACTCTTTGAAAAAGCATTTAAACTTTTGAAATTGATATTGACAATAGTGACTTGTGGAAAAAGCTTTATCTTGATGTAGCAGTTTTGTTTAAAGATGTTTGTTGAAAGGCTGTCACTGCTTTACTCATTGAATTAATATTAATAATTAATATTAACTTTGTGCTTCCCCTGGTGGCTCAGTGGTAAAGAGCCTGCATTGCTGGAAATATAATGAGATACAAGTTCAATCCCTGGGTAAGATCCCTTAGAAGGGGGCATGGCAACCCACTCCAGTATTCTTGCCTGGAGAATCCCATGGACAGAGGAGCCTGGCAAGCTAGGGTTACAAAGAGTCGGACACGAGTGAAATGACTCAGTACACAGGCAATATTACCTTGAAGCACTTCTGTGTTTTAGGTATGGCACATATTCCTGGGTATACAAGGATGAGTAAAATATACACATTCTGTTGCCCTTATAGTTTACAATCTTGTTGGAGAAACACGTTAGGAAATAATAAAAGAGACAAATACAGAATTTTGGCTTATGATACGTTCTATTAAAGAAACAAACAGCATACAGGACAGAGAATAACAGGGAAAATTTTACATAGAAATTTGTGGTCAGGGAACACCTTACCTTTAAACATTGACTCAGCTGTGCAAACAAAAGGGATGAATTTCACAAATTTTATTAAATTCTAAATAATTTGCTTAACACTGACAGGTAGTTTCCGATGTTCTGTGGCCAGTATACCTTTGTACATTCTTACAGAAAGGCTGGATTAGCTGTGTCCTACAACCACTCACCACTCACCATGTGTTTATAGTATATTATCATTGTAAAGTAAAAATACTCACCAAGGGGGTGACACTCTGTTCTTTGTATCCCTGGAGCATATTCTCTACCAGTCATTTGAGCTGGATAGAGTGACAGTGTGTTTCCCAATGAGATCTATCCCTCTGAGGAGTTCCAAGCATGCAGATGGCTGTGGTCTCCAGGTGGTCAGGTCCCACAGCTACATAGGAGAGGCCCTGCAGGGCACACACTTCGCCTGGCTAGAATGTGGTGTCCACAGAACATGTGGGGGACACTGGGGTTGGAGACCGGTGACTATGTCAGTCCCATGGCCGCAGGCCTCATCCCTCCCTTGACCAGAGACTTCACAGCCCTAGGCTGTGGGCCCTGTGAGGCCCACAGGAGAGCACAGACGAATTAGGGCGATACTTCAGGGCCTCACCGAGTTAGTACAGGAAGGCACTTATGAGTCCAGTTAAATGGTTTCTTCTGAAGCAGCTGCCCCAGTCTTCTCAGGAGCATGAGAAGCATGAAGCAGGCTTGGAGAGCTGTGTCTGTGCATGCCCAGCGCAGACAGAAATTATTGTGAATACCAGCAACCAACGAACACATGTGGAGCATCCCTCCCTGCATTCCTGAAGGGAATGTGGAAACACTAATAATGAGAAGGACAATTCGAAAGTCACAGGACAGACTTTGTTTGGTGAGATCCCTGAGCTGGTTTTAAGCAATCTGAGGTGTTCTGAGCAGGAGCCCCCAGCAAAGAAACATGTCTAGGATTGTCGGACGACTATCAGTTAGTGGTTCATCCGATAAAACAAAAGTGTTTCTAGTCCAGGCCTGCAACAGGTGGAAAATGATAAGGATAGCAGTCAGGGAGTCAAGGGGGAGACCCCTGTGTGAGGCCGAGTAACCCGGATGTGTGGCCATTTCATTTCTCTTCAGATGAGTTCCCAGGGCAGGGAACATTTACCTAGTCCTAAGACTACACTCAAATAAGAACCTTAGGTATAAATTAATCACTGTTATGTGAGCCAGTAATTCCCATAAGCATTTCTGGCCCAGGATGGTTCCTTCCTTTTATTCATTCACCAACATGTGTTGAGCTCCTACTATGTGCCAGGTACTACTGCTGCTCTGTCATCAGTGCCTCCAAAGGTCAAAGAGACAGTCTCTGCCCTCACAGAGCTCACATTCTAGTGGAGTCGGGTGGGGGGAGACAGAAAATAGACTAATGAATGAGCAAGTGCTACGAAAAGCACGAAAGCAGGTAAGAAGGGGATGAGAGTGCAGGGTGATGCCAAGGGGGCCTTCAGAAAAACCCTCTTTAAGGGATAGTGCATAGAGGGATCAAGGAGGCCCTTCTGACAAGTGACATCTGTGTAGACAGTACAGAGTAAACTGTCTGGGAAGATGTAGGGAGAGGATTCCCACAGAACAGGAGAAGCAAGTGCAAACCCTGAGGCAAGGAGTGTTCTTGGCATGGTCGAGGAAAAGCAAGAAGCTGTGTGGCTGAGCAAATGAGGGAGAGGATGGTAGGGAGTGAGATCAGAGATGTAGGCAGGGTTTGGACTGTGTTAAGCTACGAAAAGACTGGGGTAGGAGCTGTGGAAATGTTTTGAGCAGAGAACTGATGGTATCTACTTCAGACTTTAAAGAAGTCACTCTGGCTGAGTGTGGGAGGACACAAGGGAGTTAGATCATTCACAGGTTGTTAACATGAGATTCCCCAGCCATACCAGGAAGGCTTGGTGAAGGTGAGTTAAGAATGAGTCACATTTCAAAATTATAGAATTTCAGTTAATCAGAAAGTCTGTGAATGCCACAGTCTTATATAGTAGCCACTAACCACATGTATATATTGACAACTTGAAATGCAACTAGTCTGAATTGAGATGTTCTGTGAGTGTAAACTACACTGAGTTTCAAAGACTTGGTGCCAAAAAAAAAGAAAGAAAACAAAGGAAAAAAACAGAAATTAGAATGTGAAGCATTTCATTAAAAATTTTATACTGTACTAATTAAGAGTCGAAATGATAATGTTTCTAATATACTGAGTTGAATAAAACATACTCTTTTCTCTCCTTAGATTCTTTTATCACATAATAGCACATATGTCACATGTTAACCTTTTACTATATATTGTATTCCCAGGTGGCTCAGTGGTGAAGAATCTGCCTGCTAAGGCAGGAGAAACAGGTTCAGTCCTTGAGTTGGGAAGATCCCCTGGAGAAGGAAATGGCAACCTACCCCAGTATTTTGCCTGGGAAATCCCATGGACAGAGGAGCCTGGTGGGCTATAGTCCATGGGGTTGCCAAAGAGTCAGACATGACTGAGTGACTAGATAACAACCACAGCCCTGTTAGCCACACAGTTTAAATGCTTGATCTTGGATTGAAAGGAAGGTCATGAGTGCCAAGCTGTTGGCAAGCTGCTCCGAGAATTTTCAAGTTTGTCTTAACGTGGGCATTCATAGAGCAAGCTATAGACAAGTTTTGATAAAAAGAATAATATGGCCTCTCTTCTCAAAGGACTTAATTTAGCAAAGTAATGACAAAGGAAAGTAATCTCATTTAAATTAGGACCACATTTTTCAAATGAAGTCAAATGCTTCCATTACAGGCTCTTTCTCTTTTTCCTGCTACCTCTGACACCATGGCCTGGAAACCACTTTCCTTGTGGTGGAGTTCAGTCGTTAACGTATGTAAATATGACTTACCTTAGGGCTCATGGAATCCAGACATTAGAGCTAAAGTTTATCCCCTCAACCAGGAGGAAGCAAATCCTTCTTAGACTTGGAAAAACCTGCTCTAGAAATTAACTTCACCTATTTCTTTTTACTTTTTAAAATGGAGCTACTAGGAAATTTAAAATTAAAATTTGTGGCTCACATTATATTTCTGTTGGACATCACAGTATTATAAACTGACTTACTTATACAAAGAAATCCTTTGTGATTTCAAGACTTGAACATTTTTCTAAAATGTGTTGTCCATTTTCTGGTTTTAGTAGACAAAGTTATGCAAAATATAGCTAACGTAATTAGACTTACTTTCATTAAGCAGCTGAGCGTGTCAGTGATTTTGCATCATCAAAGCTTTGTTCTAAACATCTCTCAGTGTTCCGGTTCTCGTAAAGATGGTAAAATGGCTCTTCCGCACTGGCTTTGCCCTTGGAGGGGCCCCTGGCCTGGAGACCTGAGCTATACACGTTCAGAACATGAACTTCAGAGGTTTCCTGGCTGAGCTCCTAAGGACAAATTTCTCAAGAGTTCATATGAGAACAGTGACTTCCCAAAAGGACAGGCTTTTCTGGGTCATTCTATCTGGCTTCTTGCTAATTAATTTTTCCACCTGCCAAAGGTATCATGGGTTGGGCCCCAAATCCAGGTGGGGCAATGCGAGCTACAGGGTGGATCCATTGCTCAGGGGCCAAGCTATGCTAAAGATGAACGGCTTTACACATGCAAGGCTGTGGTGTGGGAACGGGGTGGGCAGACCTCACAGAGACGGCCACTAACATGAGCTCACCTCAGCTGTATGTCTCCCAGTCCCCCCCAGCTTTCCAACATCTCGCTTCCTAGGAATAATCGAGCTTTAGAGGAACAAGTTAAACTGTTCAGATCCTCTAAAGGTGGCCATACCCACTCAGAAAGCAACTTAATAAGAAAGGAATCATCAGGAACCAGAGCATCTGGGTTAGATGATCCCTTCGCTCTGCTCTCTGTGGGAGAGATTGTTCAGGAGGGCAAATCCATCAGTATTTGGAGTCTGCTTGGTAGGCAAAGACTATGAGTAGCAGAGATAGAAGGGTGTCCTAAACATTTGGAAAAAGGAGAGGGGTTAAATCATAACACCAAATCGCCCAGTAGGTTGAAAAGCCATTTCTATTGCTTAGCGTGGAGTAAATATTCAAGAGATATTTGTGGTCTGCATGCATGTCCAATGTAAGAGTCAAGTGAGACAGAATGATTCCTGGGGCAGAGCAAGACACGACTGAAGTATTAACATATTTTATGGAGGAATGAGTTAATCACCCACAGAAGCACAGAAAGGAGGGAGTTTCAGAAACAAGATTTGGCTGTGCCTTTTGGTATCATCCCAGGAGACTAGGGTGAATTTATTGGAGGTGGATTAGAGGTCAATGAGGACATAGAGGGCCCAACTGAGGAGAAGGACATATCTGGCTGTCAGAGCCCAGATCATCCAATATCTGAGTCCTAGAACTATTAATATGTTACTAGGTTCTTAATCCAGGATCACTCAACTGACAGTTCGACTTCCTGCAGCTTTCCACTGTGAAAGACTGTGCTAATGAGGTTTATTTGATTATCTAGCCTGTCTAAGAGTTATATTTTTCTATCCTGGTTAGTTAATTGAATTCATAGTTAAAGATAGCAACATTTTTGAGCATAGAATTTATTCACACAGTGAAGCATTTAAATGAATTGTGCCTCCAAGTCCACGAGACTTACTCAAATGGCTGATTCAGTAAGTCCAGCTAGTGCATCCTTCCTACTGAGATCCCTGTGTGTTACTGAATTCCACTGCCTTCCAATGCAGTCTTCAGCAGTGAGTACAAAGAATCACATTCCAGTCTGACTGAGATGGCCAACTTGGAAACTGTAAGTCCAATGAGCTGACCACAGCCCCACAATTTGGATAGCTATGTGGACTACAGGGGTTGTTGTTCAGTCAGTCTCTCAACTGTGCCTGACTCTTTGCAGCCCCATGGACTGCAGCACGCCAGGCTTCCCTGTCCTTCACCATCTCCCAGAGTTTGCTCAAACTCATGTCCATTGAATCAGTGATGCCATCCATCCATCTCATCCTCTGTCGTCCCCTTCTTTTCCTGCCTTCAATCTTTCCCAGCATCAGGGTCTTTTCTAATGAGTCAGCTCTTAGCATGGAGTAGCTAAGTATTGGAGCTTTAGCTTCACCATCAGTCCTTCCAATGAATATACAGGATTGATTTCCTTTAGGATTGACTGGTTTGATCTCCTTGCAGTCCAAGGGACTCTCAAGGTGTTGAGAAGAGAAAGAAACTGAGCTGAATGTTTACTTACCTGAAAACAGCTCTTGGAGGTTTTTCAAAGGTCAGTCTCTGTTATCAGCATTTTGATGTATGAAAATATAAAATCAGTGTTGTAGTTTATTCATGCCTGCTGTATAGTCAGGCCACTCAAGATGGGTGCTCTCTTGCTCTCTGTACATCCTCTGCTCAAACAGTGCCTGCTACACCTACACCATACTCACATGACTGACCTTCCTACATACTGGCCCCAGTATTGATTTTGAATCAATATTGATTCAAAAATACTGATTATTTTCGAATCAGTGTTTCATATAACTTTTTCTCTTTTTAAAATGTTTTATTATTTTAATATTTATCTCATTTTATTTTTCCCTGGTGGCACAGATGGTAAAGAATCCACCTGAAATGCAGAAGACCCAGGTTTGATCCCTGGGCTGGGAAGATCCCCTAGAGGAGGAAATGGCTGCCCACTTCAGTATTCTTGACTGGAAAATTCCATGAACAGAGGCAGACTACAGTCCACGGGGTTGCAAAGCATCAGATGTGACTGAGAACACATGCGTATGCATATTGGTTATGAAGGTAATGTCAGAGCTGAGAAGCCAAAGAGGACACAGGAAAGAAATCTTGAGAGGAACAAAAGTGGACATTTCTATTTCCCCTGGGGACGGAGAGACAACAGGTGGTGTCCCAGGGTTAGGACTATCTCACTGGGTCCATGAAGGAGACGCAGCCAGCAGTGGGCACACAAACCAAAGTAGGGGCTGGGGATGGGTGGAAATACCTCAGCTTCTCCCTTCCTCTTGCCTTGTAGTCTTCTACCAATTCCTCCCAATGAATGAATTTAGCAGTGAGGAGGCAAGGGAGCCTGGAAAATACATTTCCCTACTTTAAAGGGCTAGACAGAGAAGGGCCAATCTTGAATCTAACAGCAAGTAGACACTATGCAAAAATCAGCAATGTAGTGGTAAGTAAGCCACAACTATAGCAATGGGTGGATGGGGATGGGGAAAAGAGAGACTGAAAGTTTACTGTAGCCAGTGATTAAAGAGAGGAGTTGGCCCACAAGGACTTTCCTCGGTTTATCTTGAGCAAACATGATTATCAAATATTTTAAAGGATTTTTAGGAAAGTGAGGGAGAGTATCATTAGAATGAGCTAAAATCCAGGAAGCAGAAACTAGTAGGAAGTATTAAAGAATAATGCATGCTTGGTTTACAAAATAAAAGATTTAGAAGTAGCACTGAACTAACTTCTTATGGATACAATTCATTATGATAAAAGTAGTCTAGAAGGGTGGAGATTAAAAACAGAGTGAGTTTCATCCTGACTGAGGAGGAACCCCAAACCAGGACAGAGTCAGCCGCAGCTCTGGAAGAGAGTAGAAGGCTATAGGTCTGGACCCCCATGTGCCTCACTCTAGGATTGCAGAGGGCAATCCCAGCTGACGTTTGCAAGGCTGTCTCATCCCTGGGGTGAGTAACCATCGTTTAGTTACTCATTCCACGTTGACTCCCTGTAGTGTACTGAGAACTATTCTAAGCAATGCCAAGAAGAAAGCAAGCAAATAATAGGAACGCCTCAACCCTTCATGGGAGTCAGAACAGTATAGTCTATCCCACTGGGAGGAGGAGAGGGAGGGATGCACCTGGCAGGGAGTGATTAGAAAGAACATTCAATCCCTACTTCCTGGGTTACTCCTAGTTCTGGTAGACACATTTATGGTAGTTAAACATGCACTAGGGACACATCTTTGTCCTTAATAAAGATAATACTCCAAAGTCCAGTATTTCCCCCTGGGTCCTAGTTTATTCAGTTTAATTCAGCAAATGTTTGTTTGCATGCAAGCTAAGTTGCTTAAGTTGTGTTCAACTCTTTGTGACCCCATGGACTGTAGCCTGCCAGGCTCCTCTGTCCATGGGATCCTTCAGGCAGGAATACTGGAGTGGGTTTCCATGCCCTCCTCCAGGGAATCTGCCTCACCCACAGATCAAACCCACATTGCTTACATCTCCTGCATTGGCACGTGGCTTCCTTACCACTAGTGCCATCTGGGAAGCCCAACAAACATTTCAGTTCAGTTCAGTCACTCAGTCGTGTCCAACTCTTTGTGTCCCCAGGAACTGCAGCACGGCAGGCCTCCCTGTCCATCACCAACTCCTGGAGTTTACTCAAACTCATGTCCATCGAGTAACATTTATGGTGTATCGATTCTGTGCCCAGAACTAGAGATACAGAGACAAACATTTTCTTTAAAAAGCATGGATCCTGCCCTCAGGAGCAAAATCCATCCGGTTTCAATCCAGAAATTGCTGCCAGAGAGTTGAGTCCTCTGCGGGTTCTTGCAGAGGGTAGGAAGTGACTTCCCCACCAACACAAAGTGGTGGTGTAGTCAGGGCAATGTGAAGCTGACCTGAGCCGGTTCTACAGCCCTCCAGTCACTCCAGCTGAGGGCTGGGTCTCAAGAAGGGAAAGGTTTTTTGACTTAGCCTCTTAAAAAGAAGTTCAGTGCTCTTTTCAGCAGCACTACAGTAAAATTAGAGACATGGAGAAGATGAGCACAGCCCCTGAGGAAGAATAACATACAAATTCAAATGAAGCATTTCATATTTTTCTAAA
The DNA here is from genome assembly GCA_006410935.1 of Redunca redunca. Taxonomy (NCBI): domain Eukaryota; kingdom Metazoa; phylum Chordata; class Mammalia; order Artiodactyla; family Bovidae; genus Redunca; species Redunca redunca. The sequence goes on from SJYQ01005058.1 coordinate 53,266, forward strand.
TAGGTGGAGCATGGGCTTCCCTGGTAGCTTAGAAGGTAGAGAAACTGCCTGCAATGCAGGAGACCCAGGTGCAGCTCCTGGGTCAGGAAGATCCTCTGGAGAAGGGAATGACCGCCCACTCCAGTATTCTTGCCTGGAGAATCCCATGGACAGAGGAGCTCAGTGGGCTATGTAGTCCATGGGGTTGAAAAGAGATGGACATGTCTGAAGCGACTAACACACAGAGGGTTTTTAGGGCAGTGAAATACTCTGCATGATGCCATAATAATGGATGCATGTCATCACATTTGTCCAATCCCATAGAATGTGTACCATCAGGAGAGCACCGTAATGTGAACCATGGACTTTGGGTGACACCAACGTCACTGCAGGTTCACATGTGGTAACAAATGTCCACTCTGGTCGGGGATGTTGATCACAGTGGAGGCTGTGCATGTAGGGACCAGCAAAGGGGTTGGGGGGATTGTGGGGAAATCTCTGTACCTTTGACTCAACTTTGCTGTCAACCTAAAATGGCTCTTTTAAAAAATAGTCTTAATTTTTTGTACGACTAAAAATAAACAAAAGAAGTTAAGGCAGCTGAATAAACTCCCTGGAACAGCCAGACAGAGGTGAGGCAGGCCCTTGAGCCACTCTGCAGGGGCCTGAGGAAGTTCAAACAGTTCTACAGCGTGAGGACCACACAGGCCAGCTCTGCCTCCCCATCTGGCAGGGGGAAGGGGGTGGAGACTGGCATATCGTAGTCTAATTTCCCCGTTATACTGATGCTTTGCAAGAAAACCTAAGTAATTTAGCTTACTCCAGTATTATCATTTACTTTTTGATTTACTAATAAGTAGGGGGAAAATATATCTGAACAAATTTCTTATATTGTAAATCTTTTTCTTCATAAAACAAGTCATGTCCAAACCTGGACATCCTTGGTATAGAATCTCATCTACTGGAACATCTATTTGCCTCGGAAAATTAAATTTGTAAGCATAATCAAGGCCGTAGATAGCCAGCCAAGTGTGTCTGCTTACTCAGTCATGGGATATTGAGTATCACATAAACAGCAACTTGAGCAGAGCTTGCAATCTGTGTGTTCCAGAAAGCAGAAGTGGTCCTGGAGTTCTGCTGGGGCCTTCCCCACCCTCCACCCCTACTAGGTCTGAAGCCTGGAGCTGAGTGGGTTCATCCAGGAAGCATCTCTCACCTACTCTAGCCCAGGGCAGACCTTCTCACCCACCTCACCCCTGGTTTCCTGCTGCCTCATTCTGAGTTAATTTGTCTAGAAAAAAAAAGTTACCTGCCGGATCTGTTCATAAATAGCATTTTAATCATGACACTAATCTAAAGGTTTGTGTTCCTTTCAACAGCTGGAGACATCAGTGAACATTCAGACTTTGTCTAAACAGTATCACTATTGTCATTGGCTGGAATGACTAAGTCAAAACATTGCACATTGATCCAAAAACTGTTTGGGGATGAACTTGAGGGTTGGGTGAATTTTTGGTTTGTTTGATTTTTCGGCTTGTTGGTTAAAGCAACTGGAGTTTAACAGATATGGGAGGGCAGGGTCAATTTCAGGGCCTGCTCTTCCTCCCTGGAATTAATTAAAAAGTTATATATCAAGGTTAATGCCTCGGCAAGCAGCAAGCGATGAACTTAGCTTTTAGTAGAAGCTGAATCCACCTTTAGAGAGAATAGACAATACAAGGAAAAACAACAACAAAAAAGAACAGAAGAGCATCCAAACATTCATTCCCTGCCTACCACTCACCAGGGGACTCAAATAAGGAAACAGCCTCTGGAATTTTATTTAAAGCCCTACACTGTCTTTGTTTGTTTGAAAGGGCACTTTTCCCTAGTTTTCAAAGTCTGAGTTGTCATTTTAAAATATATTAATTTAAGAAAGCCAAGTGAGATTGAAAAAATAAGATAGCTCCCCACCAAGAACTGATGGACAGAGGAGCCTAGCAAGCTGCAGTCATGGGGTCACAAAGAGTTGGACACAACTGAGCGCACACACACACACACACACAACATTCCTCTCTCGAGTGCCTTCAGCACTTGTTCTAACCAGGTCTAGGACAGCATCTTCTGGGTTACAGCACATACATCTGTCTTCACCTCTCTAGGCCCCCTTGAGGGCAGCGGGGACATCTTGATCTTCCTGGTACGCCCCCTGGTAACTTGCCCTGAGCTGGCTCATAGTGGGTGCTAAGGGTGCGGTGCTAGCAGGCTGGGTCATGGTGAAGTGTACATGTCTGCAATCAAAGTACCTGCTTTGAACAACGGCTCTAACACATCCCAGTGTGTGACCTTGAACAAGTTTCCTTAGCCTTGTGGAAGACTAAGCGGGAACAATTACAGTACCTGCTTCTCAGGAATTTCATGAGAAGTAAATTAGATAATCCCAGGTCACAGCAAGCACTCAATACACCCTTTGACTAAATCATGATGACCTAGACAGAAAAATTTATCCATGCTAATAAAACGATTAGTATTTATCTCTCTCTCTCTCTCTCTCTTTTTTTAGTACTTATCTCTGAAGTGTTCAGGAAAAGGGAAACCTACTGATCTCAACCAGTGCTTACTACAGATGGGAGTGATAGGAAGTGGATATCAGGAAAAAACACACTACTTGTCCAGTATTATCAAGAAGGCTTTAAAGAATTGAGGTCTCAAGAGCTAATTCACAAGGCCTTCATTGAAGAGAGTTTGCCCAGGAGAGTCTTACAGGCAAGGGAGAGAATCCCTGAAACTCACTCTGTGCCTGGCTCTGTGAGCTGTCCCTCTAAGGTTCTGTCTTCCCGAAAGCTCTCCTGAGGCAGCATATCACTGCTGGATTTGGAGAGGGATGGACACAGAGGAGGTTCAGAGCCTGCTGTGCAGTCATTGGCCTCCCAGCCTTGCCCTGGGACATCGCCCACCCCATCTCCTATGTGTAACATGCTCCACAAGTGTACCTGCCTACGTCATTCTGCCTGGGACCTGTATATTCATTGTCTGCCAACTGCACAGCTGTGTCTTAGTAACACTAGACACTGCTAAGCCTGTGATAACCAGAATCATTGTGTGTGCCAGTGCGGAAATAAAATAAGCAGACCCACAGCAAACGGCTCCTAATATCTCAATTAATTCAGTGACAAAGAAATAGTGAGTCTGAATCTGGTCTCACAGTCTCATAACCAGTTTATATCTGGAAACACTGGGTGTTTTGAACGCAGTCAGTTTAGAAGGTATGTTCACAGAAACTGAACTATAATCCTTAGAAAATAAATATTAATTTTAAAAGTCATTTAGAAATAGTAATATTTTATACAACCAATATATATCAGCCATGAATATAAGCTCTGGACCACATTTCCAAGTCTCTAAGATAACAAAAAATAGACTGTGAGGTTTGGACCACTGTGTCTTTTGTGCCTGTCTTACAGGTGGGAAAAAGTAAAATCCAGAGAAACCAAATGGCTTACATAGCTGCATCCGTGTACACAGAACACATACATTGCTCCCTCTTACTGGAAGGAGCACATGCCACTTTTCCATGACCACTTTTGATTTTAAGACTCGGCTAATTCACAAGGCCTCAAAATCCGGTTGGCTTTGCTCTTGGATTAACTGTGCTATTTGAACTAAAGGCTTAACTTGTTCTTAATCTTCTTTTGGAAATGCTGACTTAGAGAATTAGTGCCCTGCCCAACAGGTCCCAGGCACAGATGAAGCAAAGAGCCAGCACACACACTTTTCTAGCAACAGAGAGTGCTTGGTTGGGAGATCTGGGGACGAGATTGTCAGGGCGCCTGTGTTAGAGCCAGCATACCAGGGTTAGAGATCAAAGCAAAGACAAGGATAGTGGAGGTTATCTGGGGAGTCATCAGATGATACGATCAGAAAAGAGCATTGTGGCCAGAGCCAAGACTTTAGTGATGGCAGCAGTCTCTTGAGTAACTCAGAGTGGCTGGACTTCTCTATGAAGGAGAACCACAGAGAGGGTGCCTTTCACGTGCCTGCTGTTATGGTTATCCATCACTGATGAAGGATGGGGGAGCCTGGAGTGCTGTAGTCCATGGGGTCGCAGAGCTGGACATGACTTAGAGGCTGAACAACAGCAACAATCACTGATGAGGCTGTGGAACCATCCATGCCCCACCCGGTTTACAAGCAGCTGGGAATCAGAATCTATGAGTACTACCTGGTAAAACTGAAGTATGTCTCCAGTTATAGCATGACATGTGTACCCTATGTAGATGGGTATGGAGGCAAAGTGACTTTCTCAGGTACAGGGACAAGGCACTCCTTTCCGTGTGGATATTTGAGTGCAGCTGGTAAGAACTTGTGATTTGTGTCCATACAGTCAGCTCCAAACTCCTCCATTATCAAAAGAAAATTCTCTCCATCTGACCCCACAGCTCCCTGACATCACACACGCTATCTCATTCAACTCCAGTTGCCCCTGTGGGGTTTTTCTCTCCTGGCTGCCCTTAATGATGATTGGAACCTTATTCCTAAGGGATAATCACGTTTCTGATGAGAGGAAGGGAACCCAAGGTGATTTTTTTCCCCTAGGATCAGCCTCAGTTAGGGGTTCTCAGGCACCATCAACATTTTTCTAGGTAGCTTTAAAGGTGATGCAAAAGTGGCCACATAGGCAGGGCACAAAGCTAGTAACTTCAATAAGCAAGGAGGGCCTGGACATCCAGGCACTGGTGTCTCATGACTCCCAGAAGCAGGCTTGGAGATTGGTATGAAGCACTCTGGACTGCATTTGGGGAAGTGACACCCCATGGAGGAGTCAGTTCCGCGGTGGAGGCGGCCCCTGTACCCCACGGTGGGAATGGAGCGGCAGAAGCCCTCCAGGGCTCTCTCTCAAGAGGGATCATCAGATAGAGACATGTGGAAATACAGGTGACTCCAACAAGCTCCATCCTGAGCCTGGGTATTTGCATCATGATGACATGAATTTGTAAGTTAGAAAAAGCGTGTAGAAGGCAGATAAGTGGAGGTGATTGTGGATTAAACAAACACATCAGCTCCATTATGCCGTAAGCAAAAAGTAGGTCAGAAGGACCCTCCTGACCCAAACTCTTAATTTATTCATCATAATCATGATCTTTGTTTCTTAACTGGCACCAGAAATGCTGAGGAACATTTAAATTCATGCTGTCAGGGCAAAATAAGCCATTTTAAGGTACAGTCTCTTTTTTTACTGGTCTAGAGAGGGAAAAACAATCTGAATGTGGAAAAACATTAAGGACAAAGTGAGTTGGAAATAAAGCAAAAGAAGCCCTTTATTCTCAAAGAAGGCCAGATTTTGGCTTGACTTTCTTTGGGAAATCCGCACCCCCCCACCCCCCACCCCCCAACTTTTTTTAAGCCTGGAACCTCAGAGAGGGTCAGCTTTCACAAGGTAGAAAATATTGAGGAAAAAGAAAAAAGGACTTGAATCCAAGAGGTGTTTTCCGCAGAGCTTTCATGGGACATGTGCACACTTTAGTGTTGTCCCTGGGGAGGGCAGCACATACCCCATAGCTCAACTGCCGGTGCTCAAGTCCCAGCTCTGCCTCTTGTCAGCTGCATAACCATGGACACATTCCAAAACCTCTCTGGGCTTTGAGTTAACTCAAGTTATAAAATTCTACCTGCCTCTTACAGAGTTGTTGTGAGGATTAAATAAGCTAATACCTAGAGGATGCTAGAATGATATTTTACAGACATTTTTACTAGTTGCAAATAACAGAAATAGATTGCTGATAAGGGTCACTGAATATTTCCAAATACTCATTTGTTTCTCCACTGGCATCATGAAATCACCTAAGAAGAAATAAAAGGCTAATTATAGAGGGAACAAAGCTAGTTTGCAGATTTCCTGGATTCTCAGAAAGTGACATCATATCAGAGCTATGTCTAGTGTGTTGTCCATTCATCTGGCAAATATTTGATAGGAGCGTCTAAGCGTTGGAGGTCCTGGCCTTCAGTGGGGGAGCAAGGCAGACATGTTCCCACCTGCATGATGCTTAGACCCAGGCAGAAGAGAACCGCATCCTCATAACCTCAGTACAGGGCAGTGACAGAGCAAGAGGTTAAGTATGGGATTCTGACTGCTGGCCAGATGGAAGGCTGTGTCTTGAACAGACCCAGCTCCCCGGGTGCCCAGCATAGGCCAGACACACAGTAGGTGCTCAATAAACATTCAAGGAACTAATGGATACAGCATTGTATTGTGTGTCTCATGTTGTCCTTTATTTCCAATCTTCAGAGCAAATCTTCATTTTTGCAACCCGAGCACCTAACATCATGCCTAGCACACAGGATGGTGGTGGTGGTTTAATGGTTAGGTCATGTCTGACTCTTGTGATCCCATGGCCCCTTGTCCATGGGATTTTCTGGGGAAGAATACAGGAGTGGGTAGCCATTTCTTTCTCCAGGGGATCTACCCAACCCAGGGATCAAACCAGGTCTTCTGCATTACAGGTGTATCCTTTACCAACTGAGTGTGCCACTAGGGAAGCCTCCTAACACATAGGGTATGGGGGTGATAAATGTTTGTTGAATTGTTATGAATGACGAATATGCCTAATGTGTCTCTCCCCCTGTTCAACTGTGGAGGCCTTTCTTGCTTTAATCCAGAAGTGAGAAACTTGACAAGATTGGTAGCCAAGTTATTCCCAGGAGCTGGATCTTTTCATACCACTAAAATTATATACCTTACTGGTTTTCTGTTCACTCTCAGCTGCCATGGCCTCTTCTTTCTTATGAAAACTCTCCTCCTTTAGGGTTAGGGTCCCACCTGTCCTCTTGCATTCTTCTGGAAACTTTTCTATCTCCCCTTGCTCCCAGGTCATCAGCCTCCCCAGCAAAATAGCATGATCACCTCCCAGTCTCAGTCCTAAGCCTAGTGGTAGCTGTTGTTGCTGTCAGGTCACTAACATTATCAGCCTGCTCCCTCTAGAAGCAGAGCCACCCCTTGACCCCAGGAGTGGACATGCGGCCAGACCTGTACTCCTCTGGCAACAGTGCTTGGTCCAAGGAGGAGACACGTGCTTCAAGCAGGGACAAAGTACTTCCCGGTCATAATGGCTGGACCCTGGTGTGATGAAGCTGAAAGGATGTCACCCTGGCAGCAACCAGGCCCTACCACATGGAGTCCCCCTACAGAAACAAATGGAGGCCAACTGACGAGTGGGAGATGGGAGACAGAATAGACAAGAGCTAGAGAGAGACACAGTCTTAGAGACTCTCGTTTCTGCTTCCGAGACTCATAAGCCTGTGCATTCCCCTGTAACATGAGGTAGGCGGAGCAGGGTGCTGCTGCTGGCCAAGCGGTTTGCTGTCACCATAGACCCTCCTCTGAGACCTTGTCCACTTTTACAGCTTTGACCAAACTCCTAAGCAGAATGGTTCCCAATTTCTATCCCTAACCTCTATCTCTTCACAAGCCTGTACCCCATCTCTAACTCTCCATGCATGGCATTTTTCCTGGATGTCACTGCCCACCTCCCAACTTCAACTTGTGTAAAGCTCTTCATTGCTGAGCCAACAACTCCAGACTCTATCTTAACCTGTGGTGCCACGTTTCTCTCCTCTAAGACCTTCCTCCTCTCTCTCCTTCATGCCCCCACCCACAATCAAGCACTGCAGTTTCTTCCTTCACACTGCCTACCCTCCTTCCTAGTCCTCAGCCACCACTTGGGTTAGGGGCTTAGCTTCCTGATGTGGCCCCCTGACTCAATTCTTTTGGCACAGAGTGACCAGGGGAGTAAGCGTCCTGAGGTTTTTTCTGCTGAATCAGGTCCAGGCTTCTTAGCTGAACCCAAAAGCTGCCCATGAGCCGTTGTCCTAGCTTCCGGCCACACTTTTCACCTACAGGATTTAGAACTATGAGTTACTAAAACATTGTAACTTAAAGGGTGATGGTTTAGGAAGGCAATCAGAACTAGCCAAACATTATAAACATGCTCCCAGTGTAGAAATAACTTGGCTAATTCAGGAATTACTTCCCAACTTGAAAGCTCTGTTTTGCCAGAGGAATTGATAGAAGAGGATGGAGCATTATTCATTAAAGTCAGCAAGAGATTGGATGCTGCTGCTGCTGCTGCTAAGTCCCTTCAGTCATGTCCGACTCTGTGAGACCCCATAGACAGCAAGCAGCCTATCAGGCTCCTCTCTCCCTGGGATTCTCCAGCCAAGAAGACTGGAGTGGGTTGCCATTTCCTTCTCCAATGCACACATGCATGCTAAGTTGCTTCAGTCGTGTCCAGCTCTGTGCAACCCCATGGACAGCAACCCACCAGGCTCCTCTGTCCACAGGATTCTCTAGGCAAGAATACTGTAGTGGGTTGCTATTTCCTTCTCCAAGAGATTGGATGAGGGATGGGCTAAAATTTTGGAGCATCTGTCACCTATACTATTTTCTAAAATGTCAGCAAATGAATTATTTTTTAAAAATGAATCTTCCTATGCAAATGTTTTTAAACTGGTTATTTCATTATTTAAAAAAATATTTCATCTGAGGTGGTTATTTCAATTTTTTTTTGCATTTTTCATCTGAAGAAATCCACACCTAATTATTTTTTACTATTAGACTTACTTTTTTAATAGAATTGCCTTTCTGGACTGCAATTCATTTTCTTCCACATACAAAACTTTGAGAGTTCATCAATACACCCAACCTGATAAAGTATATGTACTTCATTCAAGCCCATAGCTAATTTTCTGAGTTAAAGACACCTGTTTGATGGACTGACTATGATATACCTAGAGCCTTTTCTAAAAAATTTGCATGAAATGAAATTTGTTAATAAATAACATTATTAAGGTTTTTCATATCCAATCCAAAATGCAGACAGAAAACTATACAAAACCATTATAAAGGAGTGATTTTATATATATATATATAACAGGAGAAAGGTTATTTTTATTTTATACCCAGATTCTAGCAGAGAACGCAGCATCAGGCAAGATACTCCAGCATTTATTGACTGAGTAGATTTTCTACTCCTCAGGTTATTGCATGTGTTACTGTAAGCCCAGGCACTCAAGACGGGAGGTCTCTTGCTCTTGGTACATCCTCTGCTTGATCAGCACTTGCTTGTGTGCATGCTAAGTCACTTCAGTCGTGCCCAACTGCAACCCCATGGACTGTAGCTTGCCAGGCTCCTCTGTCCATGGAATTCTCCAGGCAAGAATACTGGAGTGGGTTGCCATGCCCTCCTCCAGGGGATCTTCCTGACCCAGGGATTGATTCCGCCTCTCTTAGCATCATCTACATTGGCAGGTGGGTTCTTTACCACTAGCGCCACCTGAGAAGCCCCCAGCACCTGCTTGACCACGGGACTATCCAGTCCTCCGAATTATAGGGCTTAATTAGTCCCTGGAAACTGATGAGACAACCTGATGTCAATTTCCCCTGTAAATAGTTGCCTCCTCCTCCCACAAGAAATGCTGCCATTTCCTGCTCACTGTTTGCTGAACATGGTGGTGTGTCTCTCCAGGACCCTTAGTGTAAGATTCCCCCATCCATTAAACCATTAATGTCTTTGTCACTGTCTCCCAGCTTTTTCATCAGTCTGCATCGCCAGGCTGGGCAACTGCAAGGCCTACAGTCCCACAGGGTGCAGCCACACTGTCAGGTATAAGGAGTTATAGAAGGGAGGAATTCAGGGATGTTTCCATAAAATGATACTATATAAAAATTTTTAAATCATCTGTGTTATAATAAGAAGGACATGTTAAAGGTTTAAATTTTAAATGATTTTTTCTTACTAAAACAAATATCTACTATTTACATTTATGATTTATCTTGTCAACATGGTATGCAGAGAATGTATGATGAATATTTACTGTTTCTCAAAATGAAATATGGCAGGTAGTTTGATAAGCCTTAAGCTTATCAAAAGAGTTGTGTGCTGAAAAAATAATCTACTCCAAGGTTTGAACTGGAAGCTTTTTCTCTAAAATTATACTTTTCAGAATACTGGTTCTATGGGATAATGTATTTACCAAAGTTGCTTGTAAGGTATCCTAGACAGCTAATGGATGTATTTTTGACCGGGATAATATATTCCATTGTATGGGCTGTCAACTATTTAATTTCTGTCTAAATGTTAACTGTTGGACTAGTATATATTTTCACAAAATGCAAAATCATGACTGTCAGTTTTTCCATGACTAACTATTCCCTGCCAGATGTTTTTTAGGTTCTGCTAAGTCACATTTTTTTTTTCTCCCAGAACTCGGTGTTCCCACTCCTATTCCCTTTGGTCTTTTTCCTATTTTGCCTTTTACCTGAATTTTGGGCAAAATGTTTTTATTGCTTTTTTTACTATTTCATATGAATATAATAGTTTCCCATAAATTACTCCCAATTTCACCTTTTGTCATGAAGTTTAACCCATCCTTTTCCAGGGGAGAGATACATTTTGTGCAATTTATTCAAAGGAGTTATTAAGCCTTTCTATGCAAGAAAAGCTATCAGATGACTGAAAATCTTCTGAATCACTCCAATATCAAATCTTTTAGGAAACTGAAAATGAAAACCAGTTCACAAATTTTGCATTTGCTTTCTAGTCTTCAGCTGCTTCTCCTGATTAGCTTTTCTGGCTGTAGCAAGGATTATTACTCATTAGTTAGATCCTTGGAGCTCATTGTAAAGTGATGCTTTACAACACATGGTTGATTTGTATTTTCTTACCAAGTTGAGTTCATATGGAATATTCACTTCAGGCCAGCAGACAGAAAAATTTCAATGACAAATTTCATCTCTAGAATGCCAGGGAAAATATCTGGCTGCATGCGTGGTTTCAAAAAGTGTTTATTGATTCAAAACATATTAAAAGCCTACCATGTGATTAAAATTGTATGAGAAATGTAAAGAAGAAACCTAGTCCTTATTCCCCCAAGGAACTGTAATGGGAAAGACAGACAACAAACACAAGTTGAAATCAAGTAAAATATTTGATGAAATTAGGTTTGTGAAATCAGTGGGAAGTGCCATAAAAGTACAGAGGAAACACTGGAACATTATCCCAGCCACTCTCACACTCCTCATTGCCCAGATTTCATCACTGGTTATGCAAAGGCAATGCAATCTCTTCTACATGACCTCACACAAGTGTGTTTGAAGGAGAAACCATCAGAATATTCCTGTTGGAGAACAATGAGGTCTCTAAACTGCAAATATTTTATACTCCAACTGCAGAGCATTATTGGATGCCTATGGATGAATAAAATAAAGCGAGCCTCAATTTACGACCTAATCTCACTTCCATGCTTGGAGAGAAGAAAGTGTGGTTGTGGAAAGAAAGCTCCTGGGGTCAGAGAGCAGATCTGCATTGTGAGATGACACAAGCAGGTTCATGCAGGCCAGCTGAGCACGGGATCTTTGTCTGTGAATGCATGTCTGTGAGGTACCCCCGCAGGTCTGACATTCTCAAATCTCAAATAAGTGGATTGGTCAGGCCAGCCTGATTATCATTATAGCTTAGGAACTTTTCTAACTTCTGAATTTCCTAGGTGTATCATATAGAAGGAAACTTTGGTAACTGCTGAGCTCCACTTTATTGAAGAGGATAAAAATATTGTTTTAATAATTTGTCTCTATGCAAAAATTATCAACAGTAAAATTTTAGGAATGTACTTTGTGTAGAGCAGCATTGGAAATCATTTGGCCACAGTCTGATCAACCAGGAAAAAAACTTTACTATGCAATGTTAATTTACCATAGCCAGATTTCTTCCTCTTCTTCTTGAAAATGGTAAATTTTTTTTAGCATTTTCTGAATCTTAGAAAATGTCATTCTATATTCACTCAAAAACCCATGCTAACACCCAACAAATTCCTCTTCCCTGCCTAATAACTTCAGTGAATATGCAAAATATATATTCATCTAATTTACCAACCTTTATGGCAACTTTTGTATCACAATATAACATTAAACATAATTTTTCTTATTGAATTGCTGATCTTGACATTGTTTAAAGCCCTTCATGATTTCAGGAGAGTCGGTGGCTCCAAATACAATCCAAACACAACTCCAAATACAATTACAGTGCAGAAAGAGCAACAATTCCTTGCATCTTGTATGGCAGTGGTCCCCAGCATTTTAGGCACCAGGGGATGATTTTGCGGAGGACAATTTTCCATTGATTGGGGTAGGGGGTGGTTTCGGGATGACTTAAGCACATTACATTTACTGTGCATTTTATTTCTATCATTATTACATCAGCTCCACCTCAGATCACCAGGCATTAGACCCCGGAGGTTGGGGACCACTGTTGTAAGGCATTAGGTTGAAGTGCAACATTTTCTCCCAGCTGTTTTCAACTCCAGAGTACAAAGAATCACAACCCAGGTGGCCAAAGATCTGTTAGGGAAAATGCCTCAGGCCAAAGACTGCAAAAAGGAGACTTGCATGGCTTGGTTTTGCAAATATAAGCTTTGTGGGTTTTAGAGTTGGAAGAGAGCTCAAAGAGGAAACCAGCAAGTGCAGCTTTCAGTTTCTAGGAAGGAAGGACTCTGCTAAACCTGGACGTGCTATTTCAGTTCAAGGATAGGAGAAAATTAAATTTCGCAAAGAAGTATGCCTTTTAAAGTGATTTAATGCGATGCCTCAACAGGCGATATGAAAATGTGTGTACAGTGTGCACTGAAATGAAGGGCTGATTTCCCTGGCGGGAGAAAAATGAGAGAGGAGAGAAAACACACTCTATTCTCCTAAACTCTCCAGTCTGACTCGGAGGCAACTGCAGAGTAACAGTGATGACAGATGATCATACTTTGACAAGACCCCGTACAGAGTCACCCAGCGGAATGAGAGTTAACCTTCTCCTGCCTTATAACTTTACAGCAAAGCTCAGAAGAGGAAGCCAGAAGAATCAGAAAGCTTGATGATTACATTAAAATTTTTCATTTAATGGTTTCTTTAATTTGAGCGGAACTAACTCAATCCCACGAATGTCTTCTTCAACGTGAGAACAATCCTTTCGGGAACCACAAGGCGGCACATGTCACGCCGGAATTCTCCCAGAGGCGAACCGCCAGATTTAGGACAGTCCTTCCTCGGTCACTAACACGAATTGGTCTGCGTTGTGCCTGGACTGACTGACCTTCGGACCGGTCGCAACACTTGCATTGGCAAAAATAGGCTAAGGGCCCCGGGAGGTGGGCAGGCCAGGTATCATTGCCTTGGGTGCGAACGACGAAACTGCAGATGCTGGCAGAAGGCTCTGCTCCTCGTCGTGCAGTTACTTGGCTGCAGATTCTAAGCTCGCCCGACGTGGGCATAGCGCCCCAGAAATGCTCTCTGGGGCCAGAGAGGAGCCCGCGGCCAGTACTTTCTATTAATCTTGGTAGGTGCTGCGCTCCCGCCGGCCTGGACATTGCATCGCCAAATGGAAGGGCGGGAATCCCTCTCTTCCTCCCCAAACTCCTTCCATCCGCCCTCTATTTCTTCCCCACAGACCTGCCGCCCACTCAGGCGGGACATCTGGATAGGTGATCCCGGGGCCAGGAAGCTGGGGCGTCACGGGATCTGAGCGGCTGGGGACCCTGGTTGCCCTCAGCACCTGGACCGACCAGCAGCCGAAGGACATTCGCGCTCGGCGGCGGGTTGAATCACGGGTGAATCAGTCCTTGCAGGGTCCCGGAGTTTCCTACTGGGAGGAGGCGGGTTGGGGTGTGGACTCGCCGGGGGCCGCCCACCGAGGCGACGAAGGCGGGCCGGGGGCGGGGAGTCTGGAGTAGAGGCGGGGGCGGACTCCGCACAGGCGGAGGCGCAAACGTGCGCCCAGCTCTTTAAAGCGCGGCGGGGACGGGCTCCCACAAACTCTGGGCTCTCCGCGTCCCTCCCGGTTCATCCTGCAGCCCCAGGTGCCTCCAGCCCAGCCTCCGCAGCATCCTCACTTCTCCAGCCTCCGGGGCTCAGCAGAATCTTTGAGACCTCGCCGTCAGCGCAGGGACATGGCGACCCCCAACGGGCCCCGGGTGCCCTGCCCCCAGGCCGCCGTCGCTCGGGCTCTTCTATTCGGCTTAGTCCTCATCCAGGTGGCCGGAGTCGCCGGTGAGTGGCACCCGCCTCGAAGAGCCCTGGGGTGAGCCACCGGGAGGAGGGAGGACGGGTCTGGCTGACCGCGGGCTCTCCCTGCCGCCCCGAGGTGCGGCTCGCCCGGGACCCGCCGCCCCTTCTGCTCGAGATGCTTGCCCTGGGCATCCATTGTTGTCTAAGTGCCTCTGGGGCTCTCGCTTTAGTTTCNCCAGAGCCAGCCGCCCCACCACCAGCCTGTCCCCAGACACAGGGCGCCACAGCTGTGCCTGGAGCTCCAACTGCATTTTTCCCTTTTGGAAACAGCTTTCAGTCGCAAAGTGTTACTGGCTCAAGCCTTGCCACCCAACCATGCCCTGAAATACTGGTTCCATAAATTCTAAATTGGAACTTCCAGAGCTTGTAGAAAATAACCTGCTCCTTAATTGGTGGGTCTGAATTCTGTTGGGATTTTTTAGAAGTTCAGGCGGGACTTTTATTATTTCCAAATCAGGAGATTTTGCAATACCCAGAGGAACCTCGGAGGCGTTTATAGTGTTAATGCTGATAATAGCAGTCAAGAGGAACTGACTGCAGAATTGCCCCTTCCCAACCAATTCGCAGTACTTAAAAGCTCTATAACTTCTGGTGATTATTACCTGTGCTAAATTTTTCCAGAGGTCTGTGGTTCCTCCTGTGAGCTGAAGGAACCACAAATGCTATCTCTCAAGTGGAATGTAGCCACAGCACCCAGAAGTGTTTCTCCTGTTATCTGAACAACTTGTTTGCCATAGCAGTGGAGAAGAATCATCAGGTTCTTGTTCACTTTTTAAAACAGAAATGATGCCGTTTTTTAAAATGCATTCTGGTCATTCTGGAATTAAGGCTGCATCTCTACTTTTATCACAGAAAATTAGAGAAATTCAAGAGTATGTAAACATACTTCTGTCTTAATCTTAGTTTGTGAATTTATGGACCAAGAGTATGTTTATCCACACCCTCTTAGCCTGGTTATTTAGTTCAGACTCTTAAAAGATTCTTATTTATGATTCTTATGCCTGGATTTAGACAGTTAAATCCATATGGCAGCTTGTTTCCTCCCCAGTTCAGCCTCTAAATGTAAACCATTTAAGGCTCCACAAATCCCGGCCATGTGCAAGCCCTAAAGCCCCACTGTGTGATGGAGGAGCACAAGGCCTGGAAGTACCAGGCTCACTTAAGTGCTTTAATGAGATATCCGTGCTGGGGCCAGGGGAGGGAAAAATCAGTTCTGAGCAAGGAGATCTGGAGTTTCCTGTAGAAGGTGGGACTGGAGTGTGGCCTGAAATGATGGGCAGGACACTCTGGGGGTTGATGATGGGGAATAGCAGAGCGGTTGTCAACTCGCCTGGGACACTTGTCAGTGCATCGAGTGGCACTGACATTTTTCTAGGAATTGTTTCAGTTCTGTAGAATAGTTCCACGTTTTTCATAGAACTTCTTTATATCATTTCAGGCTAATTTCATTTTTAGTGCTTCTTTAAATCATTTTCTCTTCAATGATATCTTACAAAAGAAAATTTTGTCTTAAGAGACAGACTCAGATCTGTCTCTTAGTCTCAGACTTTGACAGACACTACCTGTATTGTTACTCTATAATTTTTGATGGCTCATCCTGTGAAAGTGAGAGAGGCAAGTATTGATCGTATAATGAGAAGAACAGACCCAGCTCTCATCTCATAAGCTGTAAGACCTTATACAAGTTACCTGGCAGCTCTGAGCTTCAGTATCCTCATATGTGAGAAAGAGCCAGTACTTTCTTGAAAGGATTAATACCAAACGAAGTAACATGTTTAAGGGTCCAATAGCGTGCCTGGCTTATGGTAGGTTTTAAACTGTTAAGTAACCACACCAATAATGGTCACAATAGAATGTAATAGAATAGAATGTATTATTATATAGACTCTACGACTGCATTGACTATATTTGACATAGAATACAGAATGTGATAAATAGAATATAATGATATAATAAGTAGACTAATAAATAATTGAGTCTTGATGGAAAGTTGTCCCTTCTCCCACATAGTCATGACAAATCATCTACATTTTAAGAAAGGTATTTAACAAAATGATTCAGAGCACACACCCCGTAGTCAAACTGCTGTCTGGCTCAAAAATACAGCTGTGTGACTTTGCTCAGTGGCCTTATGTGTAAGAACAAAGACAATTACAAAGCGCCACCCCCCCGCCCCACCAAAGGTTGCTGAGAGGACCTGAAGTGCTCAGCATAGCAAAGACCTCCCCAGGATTGCTTGTGGAAGTCAGTGTTGGAACACAGCAGGCCAGCCAGAAAACAGTTACCTTGTTGGATGCAAATCATAATGTTCCATTTCTCTTGCTTCCTTTCCTCAGCCCTAGATTAGGAAACTGGAAAAACAAATGCATTTCCACAAGAGACACGGAGTGTGACGTCACTGATGAGATTGGGAAAAATGTGAAAGAGACATATTTGGCGAGGGTCCTTTCCTACCCGCTGGACAGCAGCAGTTTCGCTGTGGAGCCTCCGTTTACCAACTCCCCGGAGTTCACACCCTACCTAGAGAGTAAGTAGCTCAATTTGTAGTAACATTTCATTCTTGTTTTCATAAACTTCTAAATATTCTGTGAGCTTGTGACCCTTAGGAATGATTACATTAAAAAAATGTTTATCCATAAACACATCTTGTTTTCTCAGAAAGTAGTTGAGTGCCACAGCCCTCTTCGCTCATTCTGGATGTGGTAGGAGGCTCATGGGACTTGAACTTTGGAGTTGATAAAAATGTCATCAAGTAGCTTTCTCCACCAATCTGTCCCCAGACCCTACCAGTAACTGGCTGGATAAGGGGCAGAGAGTAGGAAATTCACAAAAGGCTGGCAGTTCCAGTATTTCCCCATATATATTGGTGACCAAAAAGTTCCATAAGACCTTATGGAAAAGCCCAAATGAAATTTTTGACTGACCCAATATTTAGGAGATTTTATATATCTTCTGAATTTTGTGTCCCATCATCAGACCAGAAGTCCCAATTAGGGTTTCTCACAGAAGGTTACAGATCCACGGGGAAAGTTCAGTTTCCCTCCCATCCCGTCATTGGGCTTACTGACCTTTTTCCTCACTTGACCAGGATTTGAGTCCTGTGATGTGCTGGCGCTTGCCGGGCTAGCTCGCATCCTGCTTCCTTTGTGCTGCTCTTGAAAACACGGAATGCTTTTCTCCCCCGCCTTTGCTAAGGGAGTTCAAAGGATTCCTGCCAAGTAGGAGATACAGATTTTTTCATCATGGCTATGGTTCTGAACTAAGTATTTGAAATAAACACACATATGTAGCACATTGAGAAGAGTGAAATCAGCGGCTCTGGTAGAAGATTTAGAATGAAAGTGTTGTGTTATTGGTGTTTTTATGTTTACCCCGCTGATACTCCACGGGGAGTTTCTCCAGGCAGGGGTGGGGAGAATGGGGCAGAGGAACATGCAGCCCCTTTCCCCTTAGTGTCTACTCTGAGGGTGGAAACAGGGGGCAGCCTCACCCCAGGTGAATTGGACTACCTGCCCTGAGCCTCTGTCTGCCAGAGCCTGTCTTGAAACTCCATAGTGCTTTTAGCTGTGTGCCTCCCCCGGTTCTAAGCTTAGACCCCACCCATGACCACCTACAGTAACTACAGGCTCATTGATATTTAGTCTCCCTCCATGGGCAGCATCTTCACGATGTCTTTTTATAGTTCTTGAGGATTTTTAAAAATAATTTTTATCTATTTTTATTTTTGGCTGTGCTGGGTCCTCCTTGCTGCATGGGCTCCTCTCTGGTGCGGTGCACAGGCTTCTCACTTCGATGGCTTCTCTTGTTGAGCGCCGGCTCTAGGGCACATGGCCTCGGTAACTGGTTTCTGGGCTCTAGAGCACAGGCTCAGTAGTTGCGGCGCAAGGGCTGAGTTGCTCTGAGGCATGTGGGATCTAACCAGGTCAGGGATCGAGTCCCTGTCCCCTGCATTGGCCGGCAGGGAAGCCCCGTTCTCGAGCTTTTTGTAAGCCACTTCAAATCCTTTTTTGGTGCAAGAGAGAAAATAGTTTATATTTCTGTGTGCTCGTACACACACATCCTTGCCTATAATTCCTATTGAATTATGAGGATTTGTTTCACTATTATTCAACCAAAGCACATGAGATAATTGAGCCATCGAAGAGACCTGTGGTTAAAAGTGATTTTTTGAGATACCAAGGACATTTCATGGCCTTTCCCACAGCCTCTATTGTATCTAAAATATGGAATCTTTTGCAGCTGTTTGGTTAACCACATGTGGCTGTTGAGCCTTGAATTGTCAGCTAATGCCATATGTGTAAAATATACACTGGATTTTGAGAAAGATCTCAACATTTTCATGTTGATTAAATGTTAAAGTTATAATATTTTAGCCATATTGGGTTAAGTGAAATAGATTAACTTCACTCATTCCTTTTTACTTTTTCTAATGTGACCACAAGGAGATTTAAAGTGACATCTGTGGCTCCCAGTACATTTCTGCTAGACAGCACGGCTGTAGAATGTCTCTTGGTTCAGCTCCAGTGCCAGGGAGCTGGTTCTTTGAGGTATTTCGTGAGGGATGACTAGGTGGTTATTAATCATGATAATTCAATGGGGTTCTACTTTGTATAGAACTCTTTAGTCCCAACGAAGCTCATTTTCTGTGTTTTAGCAAACCTTGGACAGCCAACAATTCAGAGTTTTGAACAAGTTGGGACAAAACTGAATGTGACCGTACAAGATGCACGTACCTTAGTCAGAGCGAACAGCACATTTCTAAGCCTCCGGGATGTTTTTGGCAAGGACTTGAATTATACACTTTATTACTGGAAAGCTTCCAGTACAGGAAAGGTGAGCATTCTTTTGTTTTTAAGACTTTTTTAAAATTGCAAATCCTTGATTTCACTTCTTCTCCAAGTCAAATATCAAAGCAAGTGGTTGACAGGGCAGTGTTGTGGAGTGGGAAGCAGACTGCTGTCTTGGTTCTGCCTGTGACTTCAGCTGCTTTGGACTGGCCTGCCTCGGGTACCCAGATTCCCAGCCAAGGGGCAGGACCAGTCATCTCTAAGATTCCCACCAGCTCCCACATTTCTTCTTCTATTAAGGATCCCAGAGACAGAATTTGTTTTTCATTCAACAATTAGTACTTCTTTCCTTTATCCTTTCTTGCAGATATCTTCTAATGGGGCTAAATATTGGGTTGACTATATCCAAAGTGGATGTCTTTATCCTTGGGGAAAAAAATCCTTAGCAGTTATCAGGGGGAGCTTGATGAGCCAACTGACTTCCAATCTTTATGTCAGATGTGTCCACATAGGCTGGGCTTCCCTGGTGGCTCAGACCGTAAAGAATCTGCCTGCAATGCAGGAGACCCAGGTTCTATCCCTGAGCTGGAAAGATCCCCTGGAAGAGGGAATGGCTACCCACTCCAGTATTCTTGCCTGGAGAATTCCATGGACTGAGGAGCCTGGTGGGCTACAGTCCATGGGGTTGCAAAGAGTCAGACACATCTGAGCGACTAACACTTTCATTTTACTACCGCACGGACTTAGTAAAGGCAACAGAATTCACTCTGAGCCTGGATGAATAAAGAACTCTTATCTTTTAACAGAAAAAGGCCACGACAAACACTAATGGGTTTTTTATTGATGTGGATAAAGGCGAAAACTATTGTTTCCATGTTCAAGCAGTGATTCTATCACGAAGAGCTAACCAGAAGAGTCCAGAAAGCCCCATCGAGTGCACGAGCCACGAGAAAGGTTTGTCCACAGGTGAGGCTCTGCCCATGACCTGGGAGGCAGGCTGCCTTCCACGGGACTCGCTACACCCTCAGGACTAGACATGCTATCTTCAGGGGAAAACTGCCTGTGGTTGTGGTTGGGGCAGGGGGAGGGTACTCATGATTTTAGACATTTAGTTTCTGTGTCATTCCCTTGTATTAACAGGTGTTTTTTAGTTGGTTTTTTTGTTTTTGTTTTTTTAGCACCTAGCATGCACTAAGGTCTCTGCTGAGCGAGCCCTGGGCCCATGGTAGATGTTTAGGATATAGTATCGAATCACAGATTTCTCTGGGCATTTTTTCATACTTCTGGTTTGTGGGGAGCTTCACCAGCTCACCTGGGGAACCGGGTACAGCAACACCCCGTAGACGTTTCTGAGCGCCTATCATGGGCTGCTGTTAGCCCAGGGTCATAACCCATGAAGCAAAGGGATTGGGGCTAGCAGATATACCGTGTGTACATGTGTGTGCCTCACTGGCACACATGTGTGCACACATGGGCCACACCATAGCACGGATGCCAGGTGAGGAGTGGATCTTATCTGGAGGTGCCACGGAGGCTCAGACATGTGCACGAGGCTGAGAGCCCGGGAATCTGCCTCCAGGCTTGATTGGGATTGTGCTCTGAGTAAGGGAACAGAAGAGTGAGAGGATAGTAATAATGACCTAGTGCCTTGCTGAGAGGTAGTTTAAATATTTTAAAGTCACTTTAAAAATTCTCTCCTGTTAACTGACATTGACAGAAGGAAAGGGCTCTCCTCCTCCCAGGTCCTGCACCATTTGGGCCATCACACCCGCAGCCCTCACATCTATCTTCCTAAAGCCAGCTTGCGTTCCCCTGCCTCGCTGTCTTCGTGCACACCTAGATCACTGCTTCCCCTGCCTCTTCTCTCTCTGCTGAAATGTGTCCTCTGAGAATCGTTTCATGTGCTACCTCTACCAGGAAGCCTTCTTATTGCCCCAACCAGTTATGTCTTCTTTATGTGAATCTGGGGAGCACTCTGTATCTCTCTTTGCACTGATAGTTCATCTTCTACTATTAGCATTGCTACCCAACTCGGCATCATCTTTAGCAACTTGTTTCTAACAGCTATTCTTACTTCCATCTACATGTATCTTGCTAGACTGTGAGCATTATCCATTGTTGTCAATTGCCTGCAAATATCTAGGGTTTGAGAGATTCTTTCCCAACAGAAATGTGTGGTGGAGAAAAGAGATTTCAAGTTACACAAAAGCTGGATGGTGTAATTTGGGGTTATGCCCTGGGTTCTGCCCACTGAAAAATGAGATTCAGGCTCTCTCTCTGAGTTGACTTGGTACCTTTTATTTTTCAGAACTTTTCTTCATCATTGGAGCAGTGATGCTTGTGATCATCATCTTCATCATCGTCCTGTCTGTGTCTCTGCACAAGTGCAGGAAGGTGAGAGCAGGGCGAAGTGAGAAGGAGAACATGCCCCTCAACGCTGCATAAAAGATCCTGCTCTTGGATCTTTCTGCCAACTCTGCAGAGCTCATGCTGCACGGTGACCAAGAGCTCTTAAGGCAGTAGAACACATGGAAACAAACACAAGTGAGTGTTTTGGAGCATACAGACCCTGGGGCTCAAAGAAAGTTCTTATCTGCTCCTCTTCTTGCAATTAGCATCTTGGTTTCAACATCAGCATTAAGACACTTTGGAATGTGATGAGCGGTACAACCAACTCCAAGTTTTTAAAATTGCTGTTTTAACACTAAGGCACCTTTTGCACATATCATGCTTTCATACGTGTATTTTCTACATTCAAGTTGAAGCCAGATTATCTAAAGAAAACAAATGAACAAATGCCTTAAAAATTCCTGCATGGACTTTTGGAGAACTTTTGAGAGGCTGACATCAAACCATGTGGGAAAGTAAGGTGGAAATTGGGTAGAGTTTCTAACGTATGTCTGTCTTTTTGTAATATGGTGTTTAAGGTCTTTTTTCGGAGGTTTGAACAATTAGCAAACGTTTATATGAATGTGTTAAAAGCAGAAGACTTGTATTTGGGGCACATTCTTAATATGCATTACAGTTTAGCACTTTAACTGACAAACGCTGTTGATAAAACATTTGACAGCTAACTTTTTATAAGACTACTCTACCAACAAATCATATAGAGTTTAAGATTTAAGGTACTTCAGACTTTATGGTCCACATTGTATGTATTTATATAATTTGAAAAAAGGTTATATATGGGGATTTTCTATTTATAGAGGTAATATTTTTCTGTTTGTATATTTTGAGATAATTTATTTAATATACTTTTATATAAATAAAGGTGACTGGGATATGTGACTATTACATGTTTCAGTTATTATTTATGGTTTGGCCTTTGTATTGGTTGATTCTACTGCAGTAGCAAGTGACCCTGAAATTTTTAGTGGCTTATGACAATGGTATCTTTATGTTACACTTATGGTTTGGTGGCTGTGGACTGACTGCAGCTCTTCTTAATGTCTTCTCATTCATTCTAGGACCCAAATCAAAGGTGAAACCCCTTTTAGGATCAGGACAGTGAAATGAATGTGGCTTAGTCGTGTCCAACTCTTTGCGACCCCATGGACTATGCAGTCCCTGGAATTCTCCAGGCCAGAATACTGGAGTGGGTGGCCGTTTCCTTCTCACAGAGGGCAAAGGAAAAACAGGTAGGACAGGCAGCCATGTCTTCAGGCTTTAAGCTGCCTCCTAGGGCTTCCTAGGTGGTGCTAGTGGTAAAGAACCCACCTGCCAATGCAGGAGACTTAAGCTGCCTCCTAAAACTTCTGCTCCAGAGTGGCAACATGTCACTTCTGCTTACGTACCATTGGCCCAGGCAGGACATATGACAAAGCCTGAGATTACCCTGTGGGAGGCACCACAGCTCACCCGGCAGTGGGCAGGGGTGTATAGTTTCCAGGGAAGGGAGGAAATTGCCTGCCATCTGCCACCGACTTAGCGGGGGAGAGTTCTTCCCACGGGCATTAGTTTGAGTTGCACATGAAGGTTGGAGAGGAGAACAGAAGAAAAATTTTTTGGATTGTTCAAAGAAAATTGGATAAAAGGACAATGTAAGATAGGAAGAGAGGGAAGTGGAGTGGAGTTTCTAGAATTAATTAAAAGCAAACTAGATTGAGGGGCATCCCAGGTGGCGCAGTTGGTAAAGAACTCCCCTGCCAATGCAGGAGACACAGGAGACATGGTTTCCATCCTGAGTTGGGAAGATCCCCTGAAGTAGAAATGGCACCCCACTCCATTATTCATGCCTGGAAGATTCCATGGACAGAGGAGCCTGGTGGGCTACAGTCCATGGGGTCGCAAAGAGTCAGAGGTGACTGAGCGTGTGCGCACACACACAGTTGAGAGCCCTTTGTGATGTCAAGGGCTGCTCCTTGACGGTGGCCTTGCCAATGGGCCACTGACTTCACTACCTCTGTCTGGAATGTAGAAAGTGAGTCCTCCATTCAAATGCAAATGAAATCTCACAGATTGAAAGAGGATTCTAAATAGAGATGAAAATGAGACTGCTGGCACAGGTTGAGCCACAGTCTTGTTTGCTTCCTGCACAGGGTGGGGGGTCG